>JAUKNK010000237.1:4750000-5207500 GCA_030765055.1 Mantis religiosa | reverse complement strand
CTGGGTTCGGCTGTTCCATCCTGGGTGTTTGGCATTGAAGTCACCGGCTATGCACACTCGGTGGTCTAGGTTGAGGAGTGCCCTGTAATCCGCTTCATAGAAGGGATGGTTGGGCGGGTCATACAACGCCACAAGCACTAGGTCTGAACCGCCCAAGGAGAGCCTTATGGCGGTCGCCTCCAAGTGTTGAAGCGGGGGGATGGTAATGGGAGTATGGGTGATGTGATTTTTGATGAATATAGCTGTACCGCCGCCCCGCCGGCCGACTCTATCGGCTCGGTGGACGGCGTAACTTGGCAGGTTAAATTGTATGCCAGCATGCAGATGCGCTTCGCATACCATAAGGAGGTCAATCCCGTGGTCACTTACAAACTCCAAGATGCCCGGTCTCTGTTCCCGGACTCCGTTTGCGTTCCAGAACGCGGCTCTCAATGTTCGCTGAGTTCTTCTCAACGCCATTTACGAGCTGGAGTCAGGGAAGAGGAGCCGTGCAGTCTGTTGCATCATGCTGTGCTTTTGCAGAGCAGGGATGCGGGGATCTGTCAGTTGCTCCCTGCAGCGCCTCAGAATGGGGAGGGAGCGATGAATTAGTTCGGCGAACCAGGCAGAAAGCTCATGGAACTCCGCCAAGTCCTCGTTTGAGACGCCAGTGTCCCAAATCGGCGCGGGTGTTGTAGCGAGGGGTGCCTCTCCCTCATTGGCTGTTGCAGCCACTGTAGCTGGAACTGGTAGAGGGGGGAGAGCAGTTGCAGCAGGGCCGCTCTGTCTCCCCGCAGATTCTTGGGCTGGTTGCCCGGTCGTTGCTGCCGCAGTTGCCGGCGGTTTCTCCCGCCGGGCTGCGGTGGCCTTCTTCTGGCGAGGAGGCCGCTGTGGCTTTGCTGCAGATGCAGCTGGTGGTTGTTTGGCGGTAGATCCAGAGCTTACTGACTGGGTCGCTGCCGGAGTCTGGCTTGCCTCGGCCTGCTGCAGCACTTTTTCGTGCTTGCCCAGCGCCTGGGCAAAACTTACTCCAGGCCGAACTTGTGCTGGCTCCCTGTTTGCGTTCTTGCCCTGTCTTGCCTGCACAATGCGCAGTCTAGCGGGACAGCCGCCGTAGATGCCTATGTGGGCCTCTCGGCAGTTGGCACACTTTTTCTCCTCTCTGGGGTTCGGGCATTCGTTGACATGGTGAGGGCCTGAACATCTTATACAGGCGGTCTTCCTCTCGCACGCATGGCTCGAGTGGTGGAAGCCCAAGCATCTGTAGCATTGGGCTGGCCCCTCTCTGCCATGGTACGGTTCGATTCTGATCTTAGTGTTGTAGAGGTGGGACACCTCGTCAATTTTGGGGAGACCTTCTCCCTCCTTCTCCACTATTACGAGGAATAGTGGCATGGGGGTCCTTACGGGCTCCTGGCCTTCCTCGCGGACTTGCCCGGTCAGCTGGACCACGGTACGCGGCGTAATGCCGTGTTCTTCCGCCAGGCCCACCTTTATGTCCTCCGGGTCGGTGTCAGAGCCAAGACCTCGGATGACTCTGCGCACCAGGTTAGGTCGCTGCAGCGAGAACGTGTGGAATTCTATCCCCGCTTCGCGCAGCACACCCCTGGCGGCTTCATGATCCCCCGGGGTCGTGGTCTTTAGGATCACCCGACTTGGAAAACGGGTGGCCTGGAAGCTAGCCTGGAGCTTGGCCCTCAGTTCCCTCATAACCTTTATGTGGTTGGGGAACGGGTCCGACACAATTGGCGGGATTCTGGCCGCCTTTTGTGTGCGGGAGCTCTTGGCGTCCGCATGCACTGCAGGGGTGCCGGGAGCAGCACCCTCCGGCTTCGAACCGGAGGGCCTCTTGCGCCTTTCCTGCACGGTGACAAAACCTTCGGCGTCTGTGTCGCTCTCCGGTGGGGGAGTTGAGACGCCCTGGAGGGGGGTGATGGTGTTGGAGCTCCCTGGTTTGGGGACTGGAGAGATCGGGACAGCTATCCCTTGGTTAAGAAGGCGGGAGGCCTTCTTCTGTTTCTTTTGTGCCTGGGCCTTGGCCTTCACGAGGTTCACCCGTGGGCCGGAAGAGGATGAGGATGCAGAGGTTCTACTAGTCATCTCGTCAGGACTTACCTGGCGGCTGGTACTTGGCTTGTCTGAGTCTGTAGCAGGTGCCATCCGGCTCCCCACAGAGGGTCGAGCGCTGTTACACGCGCCGATTGGGGCGGACCCCGGGTCCCAACCTAAGTCGGGACCCTTGGCTTTGACCTTGTGGGCCTGCAGTTTCGTCTGTCTGTCGGTCCCAAGTACTGTGTTCCTCTGGACCTTGGAGTTGCTGCTCGCCGCGTTAGCTCTAGCAAGTCTGCTAGGAGAGGGTTGGCTGCGCTGCTGCTGCTTGCCAGTGCAGGAGAAGGCTCTGCTGGCTGGAAGAGGGCAGGCGCTGCTGTGCCTGCAGAAGAAGGCTGTTGCGCAGAGAGAATGCACTGCTTCGCCGGGCTGCTGCTTCCTTTATGGGCACACTCCAGAGCACGCGTTTTACAGTCCACGTGCTCGTGCCCTGAAGAACTGGCGCAACCGGTCTACAATGCTGCTTCTCTCGACGAATGGACTGCACTGAAAGAACTCGAGGTTTCTACTGACTAAACACGCGGGCATTTGAACTGCAACTTTGTATGGATTATCCTGTTGGATTTTGTTTTAGCATTAATATATCATTTTTCTCTATCACGAACTCCCATGTTAGTTGAAGAAGGAATTACCACCCAAAAATTCAGGTCAGAATTTGTACTGGAAGTGCATAGTTTAGAACATCTAAATCTAAGAGAAAGTGTTTTCCAAATTATACAATTCCCATCTTAAAGCAATCATCATGTTAATGTAAAATATCGTATTAACTTTCTCGCATATAGCAAACGTGTAAGACAATACTCCAAAATCGCCGATGATATTCTATAACAATATATAAGAGCGTATTAGCGACAGCACACCAAACGTTTACAAGTGCTGTTTCCATGTAAATTGCTGCTAATAGGAAATTATCAAAGAGCCACATTGTGACTGGCACGGATCGGAACTAAACTATGAAAAATCTCTTTGTAAAATGTTTACGTTACTCCTGATTTATTTTCATTACTCTGCTTTTTGTGCATTCTAATTTTGTTTGCGAGAATGTTTCTATAAATAACAATAATTATGTATATATATGTATATATTTAGACTGCCTCGATAGCGCAGATGCTAACATGTCTGCCTCGTGTTCAAGAGGTCCCGAGTTCGAATCTCGGTCAGGGTGAGTTATATAAATTATGTTTCTTTCCGGGGTTTTCCCTTGTTCTTCATAACGAATTCCGGGTAAATCTAAGCTCCATGGACCCTGGACTCATTTGAGAATCATTTACCCAATTCATCCACCGTCCGATATAACTTTATATATATTAAACTTCAACTATTGAGGCTGAATTGTTCAATATGTTGGAATGATTTGCTCTCCCTTCTTCATAGGTACAGAAACGTCTCTTGCAAAGACGTCTTGCGCGATCACATAGTCACCTAAGAATCGGATTTGGAAGTTGACAGAAAGTATAACACAACACTCCTCATTGAGATAGGCCCATTTGTGTCACTAAAATGACTTGATCAGCATTCAACTCGATACAGACCTCGTTGCGAGAGAGCTGCCTGGTGTAGGAATGCAAAAATATTTTATAATAACAGTGTCCTTTAGTAATTGTTAAATAAAACGCAGCTTAATTTAACATAATTAGTTAATGGGTATAATTTCACGTACCTTCTGTCTAATTTGTATATAGTATACATAACGCATCTATGTGAAATATGTATCAGAAAGATAAAATGTGGGGCTATTACTTTTATAAGAATCGAAACATTTGCACACTTTCTCTCACCGAATTGAAAGATCACTATTAAATTTGGTGGGGATACAGTGCATTGTATGCTGATGGCTTAGATAAAATCTTAAACTAAAGGATTTTAGACATTTTACAGCCATCGAAGACCTGATTATCAAATGAGCAATTAATGGCAACCAGGTAGCCGACGTTCTCATGGAAAAGTCCCACATATAAGAACTAATGATTGATATTTATGTAACCATAAACACTTCTGAACTAATCACATAGACCCAGGCTATCATTTTCAAATGTGTTGATAAAATTTGTTGGAATTTTAAATGTTACAACGCCTTTATGTAAAAAATAATAATACGATAAATCAAATTTAATTTGGGCTCTGCTCCACATACCATCATTTAGCATCACTGGATTAGTGTCCACCCTAATTTTATTTGTTTTTTTCTGCTTTTTTAATTTACACAGTTCCTTTTCACTATATGTATGTTTCTTTTATTTTATTATTGGTATCCTTTTTGTGCACGACAATAGGTGCTTATACAATAGAAATAAGTAGAACAAATTGATTTTTTGTAAATATAAGTTAAGTAATTATTTTAGCACATTTAAATATTATTGGATGACCATTTTTTCACATAAACAAAATTGTAGACAATTCACTTAAAAACGACAGCGAAACATCCTCATTCATGTAATTGCTATGCTGTAACTAGATATAAATATATGTATATTAGTATACACACATTAATAAATATGCACATACTGTTCACGCACCACAAGAAAGCAAGGCAGAGAAATGTGTAACGTAATCACTTTTATTGTATTTATGTTTGCCTTCCGGGTATGATATGGATGCTGCGTTAAAAGTGTTGCCACATAACTCACCCATACATAATACCTATCACTGCAGTTCTTGAAATGGGCATTAAATCTGACAGCATGGGCGACTCATATGCACTCTCATACACTCATTTCGTAGTAAACAGATCCACTAACAGAGCAGATAAACAGTTCAAGCTCCTCTCCCCTTCATTCTCCGTTGGCCTTCTTGTGGTGGACAGACAGTACTTGTGTTAATATTCACAGTTACAATCTACATACATGTTTTGCATCAGAATTCTGCAGAGGCAGGCATAAAAATGTTCAACGAATTCGTTCTTTATCTGTTTAAACACCACCACCCTCTTTCCTCCAGGAAGATACTGTAAGATCGAAAAACAAAAACAGTCGTGAACAGCTAAGAAGTTTACTTCAGTCTATCTCATACTAAAACGATGCTGTTGTAAACATGTGGTAGGGGACAAAGAGACGGTACTTTAAAAGAACGCTTTTGGTCTGCTCTTTCCTGAAGTGAAACTAATAAACATACAGACTATACTCAGTCTTACGCTAGTTTTATCCTGCTGTAAACAACAAGGCGGAGCTGACTCAACTCGCCACGTGCTAGACGCCACTGTGCCCACTTAAGTTTTGCCACACTAGAAGTATGTATAGCAGCGCTAACTTCTAGACAATAGACAGAATTGAGTTACACACTAATTTATTAAATCTATGAGTTGGAATATTAATACATTTATGCAGTATTATAATGGTTACCTTTAATCGGATTCCTACGAAAACTTTTTATTTGGTGCAGATATTTACGGCTCCATAACACAATATCTTCTATGTCCATTATAACTGATTTCCGCCCTTGCCTTTGAAATTTCAATCCAATATCTATCCACAATCGATGGAGAGTACTCCGCGGAAAATTTGGCAAGTCTGTATCACAATTTACCGCATGCCAAACCTTATTTAGAGTCGGCAGTTCATTTCTGAAAAAATAATAATGAACTTTACTGTGCATAGAACTTTTCGTAAAATCGTCGTATTTCTTCATGCGTTGTTTGCATTTACGCGATTTTTCCGGTGTTCTTAGAGTTCCGGATGCCTGCTGTTCCAGTCTAACACTATGTATACTACTTGTGGAAACACCAAGGAGATCACGAGTTTCTTTCTCAATGTTTTTTATAGACGATTCCGGGTTTCTTTCTTTAAGCACCACGAAACAATGCGCGATCATTCGCCTGTCGCCAATTTTTAAAGGTTTGCCTGGACTGTGCCTCATTTCGGCTGAAGCACCGGTCTGCTTCGTGATGAAAAGCTTGCTGATTTTAAATTGCATATTCATAAGTGTTCATCGGCTTATGAGAGACGCGAAATGTACAGGAAACACTGTTAAATATCAGAAGAAACTCCTCACTATAAACAATAAATCTTAATGAAATCTATTGCATAAAGTAAAACTTCCCAACACGTATTTAGTCATACACTAGTTCGTTATAAACAACGCAACAGCTTAACCAGACATTCATCTTTCAGGATAAGGGAAAACCTCCAACGTTAAGTCACATCGGAGGATGAAAGAAGTGATGTACAAAAGAGTTCAGGGTACATAGAGCTTAGAGTAGAGAGACATTCCTCTTTTAGGATGAGGGCAAACCTGATCACCTAGACCGAGATTGGAACTGGGACCTGTTGACACACTAATACCACACAAGAGAGAGAGAGTTGAGGGAATATAAACCCAAATCGCTAAGTATACTTGCATGTTAAGGAAACGAGTATGGGCACACGAGGCAGCGGGGATGTGACCCTAGAGTCGTTCAAGAATTACAAAGTGTTTAAATATTAATATTGGAGAAAACTTCCTGTTAATGTACACAGGTATGTTATTACTGCCTCTTCAAACTATTTTATGAATACGTTTAACTTATATAAGTGAAAGTGTTTTCCAAATTATACAATTCCCATCTTAAAGCAATCATCATGTTAATGTAAAACATCGTATTAACTTTCTCGCATATAGCAAACGTGTAAGACAATACTCCAAAATCGCCGATGATATTCTATAACAATATATAAGAGCGTATTAGCGACAGCACACCAAACATTTACAAGTGCTGTTTCCATGTAAATTGCTGCTAATAGGAAATGATCAAAGAGCCACATTGTGACTGGTACGGATCGGAACTAAACTATGAAAAATCTCTTTGTAAAATGTTTACGTTACTCCTGATTTATTTTCCATACTCTGCTTTTTGTGCATTCTAATTTTGTTTGCGAGAATGTTTCTATAAATAACAATAATTATGTATATATATATATATAGCCTACCTCGATAGCGTAGATGCTAACATGTCTGCCTCGTGTTCAAGAGGTCCCGAGTTCGAATCTCGGTCAGGGTGAGTTATATAAATTAGGTTTCTTTCCGGGGTTTTCCCTTATCCTTCATAACGAATTCCGGGTAAATCTAAGCTCCATGGACCCTGGACTCATTTGAGAATCATTTACCCAATTCATCCACCGTCCGATATAACTTTATATATATTAAACCTCAACTAATGAGGCTGAATTATTCAATATTTTGGAATGATTTGCTCTCCCTTCTTCATAGGATCAGAAACGTCTCTTGCAAAGACGTCTTGCGCCTGCGCGATCACATAGTCACCTAAGAATCGGATTTGGAGGTTGACAGAAAGTATAACACAACACTCCTCATTGAGATATCGCTCATTTGTGTAACTAAAATGACTTAATCAGCATTCAACTCGATACAGACCTCGTTGCGAGAGAGCTGCCTGGTATAGGAATGCATAAGGTCGCATAGAGCAGTGACCAAAAAACTACTTTCAGTGTTGTACTTAAAGGAGGGGTTTATCATACACATGCAAATAAAAGTAAACGCCCATTAACTTCGCTAAACCAATCAACAGCTTAACCGCTTTATGTCCCAATATCTCTGTCTCTGTCTCTCTTACCAACCAGATGTTTACCGCAGGATTAAACGAGGTTGAGACAGGTTATAAAAGGAGTCGTTCGTGGTGGAATTTTTAAAACATGATGCCCTAGGTACCTGAGATATATGAAACCGTATAAACAAAAAAGCTAAAACTGGGAGGAAGTGGTGAAATTACAGTGGAATGAGTGTAAATTCACGTTATATATTATGCTTTCCTGGGCGCCGGGGTAGCGCGGTGGTTTCGTTTGCGGCTCCCGTTCTAAGGGTCCCGAGTTCGATTCCCGGCTCTGGGGTTGGCGATTTTAAGTCGGCCCTATCCACGCCTTCACCTCTGTCTAGCACACGTGAAGTATCCCCTATGCCCAACGTGGTTCGGAGTCCACGGTAAAAACTGTAGGTCCTCTCACCTCACCGCCATCTTCACTATCACCCTATCATCGGAGGTAATGGACACCGCCCTCTGGGTGCCTCCACCTGAGAAATGGGTCCGGTCATCACTTGGTGGGGTGAGGTTACCCCGAAGGCCAAAGGTTGCCATGTGGGGAGTGTTAGTAACTGAACTATTATGCTTTCCTTAGGTTTGGCAATTATTAGTGGAGGTAACGCTATAAAGCCGGAGCTACGCGAGACTTCGGTACTCCTCGGACAAAGTCGGGTGCCTTCGTTTTGATTGAACACCAGATAGTTCAGCAGTCCCCAATCTTCATTTTAAGGGAAGTATGATAGATATGAAATATATTCTAAACCAATAAATAAATCATCACCTATCAAGCCACAAAACACGATACAAAATAAAAGATCCATGCAGTAATACACTCATTCATTGCGATATGCACACCTGGCGATGTCCTTAGATACTGAGGCCGTAAAAGGGAAATATCGTCCTAACAGGCGTAACGGTAGGTACTGTATCAAAATAATGTTCTGCTTGTCAAGCATATTGGCAAGCTTTCGTTTGGCCAGCTCTACCACATCGTAAAATTTAACACAAAATAACAATCTTGACAATTTGGCAGCTGCTACTTGAGTACCATATTTGTTTTCATTTCAAGTAAAGCATTGCGCTGTCACTACCACTGAGGTATGGAATTGCGTCATAATTAAAACATACATTTTAAATTACATACACATTAAGTGTACACATACTTTAAAGCTGTTTAATATCAGTAACAATTCCGCGTAATTTCGTTACCTTACAATGACATAAGCTTCTCAAACAAGCTGGATATTCCAGCCTTTAAACATAACAAATAACATTTCTCTAATTATATGGAGACGTACAATTCTAGCTAAAGTTTGCATACGGTACAGTAAGCAATAACATCATCTTCCACCCTATTTTCTGGTATTTCTCATGCTAAGCAAACACTTGAATTTGATACACAGCCTACATTACTTAAATGATTTGTATAGAGCATTAGAATAGTTCATTGCGCTGGTGTTAGAAGCACACTACTACTTGCATCATATTGAAGCATACTCTTACTTTTTAAACGCGATTATCTAGTGAACTGCGCGTTTAATTACAAAAAGGTATTGGAGGTTTTTGTTCATTTATACCAGGTGAGTCAGCCGCGCCCTAGTTTTTTGGAAGTTAGGCCACCCATCAAATGGCATATGCGCCTTAGTCCAGTTTTGTGCTTACTAAACTGTGTTGCTTGACTTTCGTAGAGAGAGGAATGCGCAAAATTCATAGGAATAGCTGTTTAAGGGACAATATGTACTGCTCGCTAAAGTACACCTCAAAAAAATAAAACTCATTTACTGAGAGCGAATTGCGGTTTTCTTTTGATTTTACAAACTTTTTATTAGAGTATACATTACAAAGTAATTTAGGAAACGCCTCGGAGAAAATGGATCTCTCACATGAGTACACTAACAACGTCAGCTAAACAGAAACTGGCGAATTCTTGTACTTAAAGCAGGAGTTGTCTGCCAAAAATGAGGAAAAAAATTAGAGACACGCCTCATCCGTCATGAACACGTACAGTCAACACAGAGATAATATTAAACAACGGTTTATTTACATTTTTGTATAAACTACGACTCGTGCGTGCAACTCAATTAACATGCATAAGAGCTTTTGCCATTTGAGCAATAGTATTAAAACGCCCAGCAAATGATTAAAACTGTCTTAAAAGGCTAAATCAAGCACGAAAACTCACGAGGTGGCCATGGCATAGCCCCAGGCATACAAGTCCTGCTACTGAACGAAATAGCTGAATAGGATGATGACATCTCCTGTGCTCTAACCCTAATGATACAGTTTCGAGTCTCAGCATTTACATTGTTTATGTTCATCAAAACTAGGAAACCGAATTCACAATAACTTAAAGTCCCTAAGGGCATGCATTACCCAAGAGAACCACCAGTTAGAGCACTTGCTTCGTTAGAGGAGTCGTGTTCCAGGAATAGAACAAGGGTTATTCCAGTGCCACAAAATATATTAATTTCAAACGACATTTTAATAGCACAATAACTCTATGTCTGAAAGATTGTGTTTAACGTCACGTTAAACTCGGATACTATAATTTCCTTGTTTTCTGTGTTAAAATGTGTATATATGATCCTTATTTCAATTGCACCTACCTGTAGGTGTGTTTAAACAGCAAACTACTTGTAGTTCACCAATAAAGAAACACCAAACAATCCCATAAAATATAAATAAAACATTAAGAATAAAAATAATAATTTTCAGAATAATACTTGTAAATTGTATTACGTGGTAAAAAGTTAGTAAACCTGTGCAAGGGATTCGAGCCAAATTCACAGTTGAGCTCGTTCTGACTTAGGTATCTAGTAGGCGTGAAGCAAACATCCCTTCTAACATATAGTATTCACTGGTTCCAGTGAACATTTGCAGACGTGCAAGTGTCAGCTGTCTAATTACGAATATATCACAGACAATGCGATAATATCTACATTAGTACTAATTTCATCGAGTGTGTAACATACATGTTAATACGAGGGTGAAACCTAGTAATGGGGTCGATGTCCTCATATTGGAGTATAAAATGCGGATTGCATAAAACTCGAGAATAAGGGGAAGCTGACTCAACTGGGATTCACTCTCTCATCTCCTTCAAAGTGCAGAATTATTTCACTTCTATCTATATTAATACAAAATGGGAATTATAAAATTACGTTATTAACTTTAGTTCATTGTTAAACAAAATATTGGCAATAATAGCGTTTAGATGTATGCAAATGTATTTGTGCAACTTACTCAAGTCTGCAGCCTACATTCATGTTACAATAGCAATTTAATGAGGTTTTCTCAGAATTATTACCACAAGGTGCAACAGGATATTGCTATCGCCGAGAGATAGTGATAAGTACTCCGTGTTGTTTAATTTATGACGCAGAGCCCTTAGTAAAATGCTACATCTCGGAGTGCATTGCAAATCTGCATTGCGTTTCGTTTAAAAACCACATGTCTTATTAATCTGCGCTACAGCTGCAAACCCATCTCTTTGTGAGCGAGAAAATATAGCTAATGCAGTTTTAAAACCGTCATTAGGGCAATTATTTGAAGAGGGCTTCTGCGGGTATTCCCAGAATATTCTAGGTTTACATATCATTTACTATGAAAATATCTTACATATATGTGCTATTTGAATAACAATCGTGCTACTTTTTAGAAAAAAATTTCTAAAGCTGTTCCTGTAATAGGCAGTCTGGGTGGGGGAATTTTCTTGAAAATATTTGTGTCGCATCGACGGAAGCTACTCGCCCGCCTCGGTAGCGTAGATGGTAGCATGTCTGCCTCACGTTCAAGAGGTACCGAGCTCGAATCTCGGTCAGAGTGAGTTGCCATGATAAGGCTTTTCCGGGGTTTTCCCTTATCCTGAAAGACGAATGTTGGGTAACTCTAAGCTCCATGGACCCCGGACGCATTGAGCATCATTTCACCCATTTCATTCATCGTCCGGTATCACCAAATGTTGGAGGACGTAAATTACAACCAAAAAAAAAAAAAAGCTACTAAACTTAGTTACCAAGTTTGGTATTTAAACGACGTTTAGCTTTGGAGCTATGCTGTTCACACACTCAGATGTTTTTTCTAAAAGGGCTTTCTTTTTTAACTAAGTGTTTCCAAAACATGTATTTCCGGTAAAATCTCGGTATCGCATTTTTGGGTGGAGTACAAATGCGTCCTCCATTTACTGTAAATAGATAGTGAAGAAAGTAATAAATAAGCCTAAGGGGGTGGCTCAGGCGGTTTCATCTGTGACCCGCATTCAGGAGGCCCGGGTTCGATTCCTGTGACAGACCTACCTGACATATGGGCTTTTTAGGGGGGTTCCCGGGTCGCCAGGCGAATGCTAGGTAGGTTAATTACATACAGAAATTTCCTGTCATGCCACACCGTGGTCGAGTACTTAGACCACTTGGCTCTCAACAACGGGTCTTGGTTCGATCCCAGGCAACCGCAAATTGAGATTTGTGGTGGACAACATGGTCCTGAGACGAATTCCTCCAGGTTCTCCGGTTTATCTCTCTAGCATTCTACCAATTACTCCATCATCTTTCCTATCATTTCATCTCGGCGTCATTCTATCATCGTCTTCCTTCTCTCTCATACGGGCTGATCACCCATCCTGGATTCTCTGTCTCACTGATCCAGATATTTCGTTCTTCAACACGCATAAGGATTAATAGGAACAAGAATACCCTGACACCACGTAGTGCTATTAGAGGGCAGTTACAGAAGAAGAATTTTCCGTTCCTCCATTTTATCTCCATTACTCTTTTCACATCATCTTTCACCTAGTGGTCTCTTTCAGATTAGAAGTGTCGGCGCGTGTCTCGGAGGTGCATGGCAGGATGATATGCTTTGAGTGAGCCACTTCCTTCTCTGGTAGGTCGACTGCCGGGCTCCCCGGCTGCTGGGAACGCTTCCGAGCTACTGTAATAGGGAACATCCGTTGTCCTGGCCCACCGGAGAAGGTTTGCATGTAAGTAAAATGTAGGGACACTGTCCTCTGCACCTTCATGCCTCCTTGGTACGGCCTCTCTCTGTTTCCTCTCGCCTCATACTTCCTCCCACTGATGCCTCACTTGGATCTCATAAGGTACCATACATTAAGACTGGTTGCAGTGCCGAATCCCCTCCGTAGTAATCCTAATCCCAAGTAATAAACGGTAACTAACGGCCACATCAGTTAACTTATTTAGCCGTCTATTTATGTGTATAACTACTTACCCGTTCTCAGACAAATCGCTAACACTTCTCCCTGTCGCCGATTTATAGTATTATTATAATGATGCTTATATAATATAAGGGAGAGCAGGAACAATCATACACTTTCAAATATGTGAAATTAGACATCTTTTTTTTTTACAAAATTAAAAACCCTTCTCTTTTCATGAGGAAAACAGGAAAAGCATGGTTGACATCCCTCAGTATTTCGGCCAATGTTGTCTTTAGAAATTTGTTACAGATATGGTAAATCATTATTATTAGCGGATCATGTGGCTTAGTTGATTAGACACTTGCTTACTGATATTAACGTTGTTGGTTCAAATGTGACTCGGATCGATGTTTTTGAGTGTGCTTAACAGCAGATTTATAGTATGTAAATCAACTCTTGAAGAACAAAGTTTCTGCAGAACGGTGGCGCTTATAAGATTCTGGCAATTGACAACGTCGTTAACAAACAAAATGGTACCTTTGTATGGAGTGTTACTCTGAGAATTTGCATTTCGTTTAGGACTGGGCGAGTGTGCACAATGCAATAACTTTATTTTGATTGTACTCTAAAATGTTTTGTTGAAGGTTTCTTCTTGTTTATAGCGTGTCACGAAGATCTTTTTCTTTCGGTCCTCGTTTGTTTGACAGCACGTAGTGATGCATAACAATTAGGTAACGAACGACAAGCACGAGAAGCGATTAGGTTTTTGCAACCTCTTTAGTAACAGATGACTGCACAGTGAACTTTGCACCACGACCTCGTCTTCAAGTTTACAGAAACAAAAACTGTAGTTCGAAGTGGGGCTTTATGCACAATGCCCTCAAAATAGGCGAACAGCCAAGAAAATTCAGCTAAATAGTACAAGCTGCTCTATATCCTGTGATTTGTTGGTTGCTACATGATGATGATGATGACGATGATGATATGATGATGATAATGATGGCAGTAATAATAACAGCAATAATAATTAATAACTAATAATAATGTTTATTCACCACTAAGCTTATAAGCAGTAGATTTGCCCGCCTCGATAGCGTAGATGGTAGCGTGTCTGCCTCGCGTTCAAGAGGTCCCGAGTTCGAATCTTGGTTAGGGTGAGTTACCTGGATAAGGTTTTCTCCGGGGATTTTCCTTATCCGGATAGAGGAATGTTGGGTAACTCTAAGCTCCATGGACCCCGACTCATTTGAGCATCATTTCAGCCATTTCAATCATCGTGCAATGTGACTTAACGTTGGAGGACGTAAATTACAACCACAAAACAGTAGGTTTCGTCAGTGGATTATAAACAACCATTTACACTTGTATTTACACACACGGAATGTTTACAGACTTAGGTAGGCACATAAAAATCTAAGAAATTGAATCAATGCTGGTTTTACATACATTTTAACATGCATATGTGTACTCATAGTAGGCTAGCAAGTTAGCAACAATTTACAAATTGTTTACTAAATAGATTTCCAAGTAGGGTGGACACATTTCCAAGGAAAAGAACGGAGCGACTCCTTTTTTAACATTTTTTTTTAAACTATGAAAGATAAATTGGCAAACACATACTATGCTGAATACATAAACATTAAATTATGCACATTATTAACCTTCAAAGTGCTCTTCAATCTGACATGCTACATTTAATTGTACTTCACTGAATTCTTAGCATTGTTTTAATAACTCCACATCACATTTTGCAGAATTATGAAATTCTCAACAGGATTTATTCTCATAGTTCACTGTCACCTGGAGCTCTGCCTTGTGTGTTTCACTGCATGATACACTAAACCAAGTTCACACGCTGTGATATTGTCATATACTTGTTTATTGTTAAGCTTAACAAAATAATTAGAAAGTTTATTTCCAACTCCTTGTTTAGATTCCCCTTATACGTCCATGTTGCCTCAAATCAAACTTTCCACCATGTGAAATGCTGAAATCCTTCCTGCGCGTGGTACAAAATGCCCGATTCTCGTCCGATGCCGGGTTTACCCACGGAAATATATCTTCCCATTTCTTGAGATAAGTTTGGTGATGTTTTGCCTTCAATTTCTTCCGTGGAGTTGTCTGATGGGTCGTCTTTACCCTCAAACATTTTCCAAATATCGTTGTACACGATCACCAACATTTTAGGCTTAGCTTCCTACAACCACGCTTAAAATAGATTTACAACATAGAGTAGGACGATAACGGAATTGGAACCGAAAGCAACTGAAAGGCGAACTCAGAGAGACATTAAATTCGCCTATTATCGCTGGCAGAATCGTGCTGTTTTGCTGCTGCATGACGGCACACACCTGTACCTACCTCGATTTGGACAGCACTTCTGTTGCCAGTATTCGCGAAATGAAACAAAACAAATTGCCATTTTCCAAAGATAACATAAACTTTATAAGAATTTTAAGTCATTATATATAATTCAATAATTCGCAGTAGGCCAATAAAACGGAGTATTATGTACCCGGGTAAATAATAACCGGAGGAACAAAGTTTGGCAGAAAAAACTGAGGATTCCGGGAAAAACGGAACATCTGGTAACCCTATTTCCAAGTAATACATACCTTTAGCTTATAATCTAAGACAAGATTAGAGCATAATTTATTATCATCATAATTTAAACACGCGCTACAGTAAAACCAGTCTAAAACATACCCTTTATATGACGGAAACCTGGAAAAATGGAAAATAGGTTTCGGAACGCAGCTATTTCCCGTGTAAAATTATACTCTACGCCGGAAATCTGCCTAACGCGGAAACTAACATGCTTTTCGGGAATCCTTTGGGTAAATTACCTGATAAAACGGCTTGCTTTACGCTTAATGGGTTACAGCGTAGTATTTTATGGCGGTCGCACTTGCACCGAAGTTACATGAACCTTAAAGACATAACTATAATCGTAGGAGGAAAAGGGAAAACAAACAAATAGCTCTCTGAACTCTCTGTCTTGCAATGTGTTCATTCTCATTATCGATACAGTGGTCAAGTACGAGTGGAAGAAGTCTGTGAACTTTGGTGATTTTTATAACATAGATTGTATGTACACAAATTCTGTAAAATGAGTTCTAAATATAAGACTTTCACTGGAGGCAAACATAAAGGTTACTGAAGAACACGAAAAGAACAAATGTCCAGATAAAGAATTAACTGTGTTGTTTAAAGCAATAAAAACTCAGATTGATGGGATTTTTGAAAACAAAATAGCAATTAAAGACGAATGAATAAAGGGAACAGGAGGGGATGCGAATCACATCACAAATTCTACAGAGTATGACAGCTAAATCGTGCTTTGAATGGTTTGGTAATGTGAGCGTGCTAAAAGAATTCCCATTTCTGGACCATTGCTTCAGACTTAAGCTTCATGGACAGCAAGAAAATTAAGCAAAGACCATTTCAGAGCATCAATGGATGACTCAAGAGTTTCAAACGTCGACATAACATTGTTTTGAATCTGTATGTGGTGAAGCTAATGATGTTGATATACAAACAGTTGCAGATTGGAAAGGGACAAATTATTATTGAAAAAAGAGAGAGAAACTATGTGATGAGCTACAATGATTGTGCGTAAGTTGATCATATTCTAGATAATATTGTTTCCGTGTGGCATTTTTGTGCTGCTGTGACATGCCGGAGGGGGCGCTTGCCAAGAGAGCTGGACGCTTGCCAAGAGGGAGAAAGAGACAGGGAGAGAGACTCCGGAACGTTCTGCCATCGTTGCTGCCGCTTAAGTTCTGGAAAGGTCTGCAGCTTTCTAGAAACAATGGCTGGGGAAGTATAAATGCCGGCAAGGTGTTAGAAGCGGCAGTTGTTTGTTGGTTATTGTGACAGTCGACGATTGAAGTGTACCGCAGTGATTTCTTTCATTTGTTTTCGTGCAGCAATACACCGAGTTAGCCTTGAAGACAGGTTATTGTCAGTTGCAGGTCTTTTTACTGCAGCAAAAGTTGTTCTAAATATATACAAACCAGATTTCCAAATCTCCATAACCCACGAAGTCACAACACATATCAGCCTACTATTATTTTCACCTCATTTTATATTATTCCTTTACTGTAAATCAGTGCGACTATAGCTTCTGTAATTTCTTTGTGTTCAAACACAGCCCTCTGTAAGACAGAAACCTGTGTAAACGGAAAATAAAAGCCGGAACAATCGCGTTCTCTCCTAGAGCGGTTTCACTGTGCTATATTTTAAATTAGATTTACATATTTTCACTACCATGAATTTTTTATTCTAAGTATTCATATACAGAATAAACTGCATTTTGTTTAAAGCAATTTTTTTTAACATTATAACAAATCTGTTTTGTTAAACTTCTCTTTCTTCCGAAGTAAGCTTTCAACTGCTGATAATAGTAAATATTTATGGTCTTCCTCAGTTGGTTGTGGGGTTTATCTAAATCATGGGAGCTGCAGTAGCCCTTTTAGCTCATTTTACAAACTTTTAATCTTTAGCACGCATTCATAAACACCTTCCAAAATGCCGCTGAAGGAACAACCTAGCCTATCACTTGCACCAGTTAACAAAATCATTTGCACACAAAGAGGCAGATCTACGCAGTGCGACCAATTGAATTTAAGCTGTTGGCCAGCAAATTTTCGCGGTACAGCCTTGTCAAAAATTCGAAGTAGGTAATACACAATTTCTTTTCTTTCAACAAATATGGGGTATTTCAGCCCATAAACTTATATTAATGGCTCATGAAGCTTATTTAAGTTAAAACTACCAAAAACGAGCTGCAAACTGGCTGCAGAGAGTTTTGTGATTACCTATTCATATGGGCACCCCACCTGCAATTTAACGTTGTTGCAATGTTATTATTATGGTTGCTTTACTATTGTGCCACTTCCATTTACTTCACACTGTTCATATTAAATTAAATTTTTGTTAATCTTTGTTGTAATTTTATAATACTGAAATAACACTTTTATAACATAAAAATATGCACAAAATAAAATAATTGCCATGTTAGAGCATGCAAGAAGGTCTTTCCGGCAATATACCGAAACGTACATTGATGGAGGGGGTCATTACTTTGAATATTTACTTCGTTGATAAAATCCACGCTGTTCTACATTTATTGTTATATTTACCCGAAAACGTAGCAGATTTACCACTCTTTAGTCTGTACATGCGCCAAAAGAATGAAGGCTAACCGCGTAATATGGTTCACATCACCAAAAATACGGTAGACAGCTTTCTTTTAAGAAAATTAAATCACATCGGACGATGAATGGAATGGGGGAAATGGTGCTCAAACGGGCCGAGGGCGGAATAGAACTTAGAATTATCCAACATTCCTCTTTCAGAAAAAGATAAAATCTCAGAAGGAAACCTTATTCAGAAACCCTGACCGAGATTCGAACTCGGGTCCTCTGGAATTCTTATATTTCGGCAACAAGATACCCAATAACAAAAATAAATAAATTAGTATACCTAAAAAATACAGAAAACGAACACAAGGAGAAAGAAAAAGAATCAAAACAATTTGACGTAAATTTTGGATTCGAACCTTCGAACCTAACCTTCGTTTCATGACATTCCGGCTCATAACCAACTCAGACAAAATCCACGTATTCTGCCCCATTCTTCGAGAAAGCATAGTGTCCAGAACCAGTCGTCTTTTTTAAGTCTTGCGAGCTCCTTAGTTAACATTCATACCTTTAATCATTAAAGCTGGTTGCATATAATACTGAATGTAAGGGTAGAGCTGCAATAACAGGTTGTTTGCTAAGGGTCAATGTTTTACCATTGGAATATAAGCTGCATATTCCATAGATTCGAATACCCAAATCGGGTGTCTCACCTGCTGAGTCAGCCGCCCCTACCTATCCAATTTTATGCACTCCGCAATATATACTCTAAAATAAAAACATCGGGTTTCCTTGTATCTAAAAAAAATCTGTAATATGAATATCTTTGGTTACCCACTTAGGGTGATTGTTATAGTATTTTAATGCATTTAGGATATATAGCGGACGTTAACTCAGCCCTTAGCAACTGAAATGTACTGTGGCAAGCAAATACTTATTATGTTGACCTGCCGGTCACGCTCTTATGCTTCTAGATAGCTCATAAGAAGAGCATAATCGTAAAACATCTGTGTGAAGTAAAGGTGGTTGGAATCACTTGGGTGAACTCATTTCTTTTAATCTGTTGTGATATCCACAAATAATCCCGGTTTTAACTAATATTATGTTTGACATTGTTAGTATCGGTTTAAATTGCAGTTGACTATAATTAAATTTTTTATTATTGTTTTCTGTTAAATTTTGACAAACTACATTTAAGCAAGTATTTCAACCTATTCTACAGTATTCCAGGCCAAAATATATGCTATTTTAGCCTGTGTTTATGATATCTTAGGGATGCCTTGGCTGCACGGTCGGATTAGTATCTGTTCTGACAGCCAGGCTGCCCTGAAAGCACTATCTGCTAGGACAACAAAATCTGGGTTGGTACGAGATTGCCAAGAGACCTTGAATATTCTCTGTTCTCGCCGACCAGTGCAGTTCTGCTGGGTTCCTGGGCATGCTGGGATCAGAGGAAATGAACTAGCTGATAGGCTAGCCATGGAGGGCTCGGCCAATGCGTTTATTGGTCCGGAGCTTGTCCTTGGTGTTACCCCAAGGAGGGTTAGATGCGATATCCTTGATCGGGCATCACTTTAGCATGGCACTTCATGGCGTAATCTTACTACAGCTAGGCAGGCTCGGTCTATGATCGAGGGACCTAGAAAGATGAACAGCGGGATTCTGCTAACCTTTAATCGGGTACAACTTAGAACTGTTGTTGGCCTGTTGACAGAGCACAGCACCCTAAAGTGACATCTGCATGTGATGAACCTTAGTGCAGACTCCATATGCAGGAGGTGCGGTAGAGTGGATGAGTCCTGTCTGCATATTCTGTGCGAATGTAAAACACTCGATATCTTAGACACTTCATCCAGGGCTCAGACAAACTCAGACAAGATTATGTAAGGAGTGCTCATCCAAGACTTATCCTGTCCGTTTTGAAGGCTACGGGACTTGAATAAGCACTCCAATAAGGACACAATGGACCCAAAATGCGGCCTACCTGCAAGGGACCTAAGGGGCCCAATTCATTTACATTCATTCGTTCGTTCGTTTATTCGTTCGTTCATTCATTCGTTCATTCATTCGCTTATTTATTTATTCATTCATTCGTTCATTCATTCAAGTATTTCAACACAACATAATTATGTGCATTTGATGTTGCTGGATTAATGGTTACTCACATTTAATCTAAGATAATAATAATTCTTAATATGGAAATCGTAATAATAAAGTTTTTTGTTGCAGTGCAAAGAAATGTATTTTGTAACAAATATCACTTCATGTTCGTATGTTATCGAGGGCCTGAAAGTATGCTACTGTAACAAAATTCTACTTTTTGGAATTGCTGGTGATTAGCAATGCTCGTACACCACTCTTTTAATGAATAAAGTGGTCGAACTGAATGCACACCTAAGCATGCTGGTGCGTCGAAATTTCGTCGTAACATAGCGGGTGTGAAGGATCTACATGCCACCGCAATTCCTTGGGGAATGCCCTCTGGATCATCTGGCTTCTGTGAATAAACATGTTGCTTTAAATAGATCCAGTCGAATAAGTCAAGAAGTGTTAGATCAGGTAATCTGGCTGGCGAGAAGACTGATTCTTGTCTTTCTATGCAATGACCAGGAGCTTTATTTAGATGATTGCCGACGATCATCGACCTATGCTGTGGAGCACCGTCGTGTTGGAATCTTATCGTTATTCGTCCTTGCAGTAGTACCTACCTCGTTTATTGGAAAGAGGCGCTGATTATACAAAAGTTCCAGCTATTCACTTTCCACTGCTCTTACAAAGCCACCTCTCCACTCAATGAGGACTACCAAAACTCCAGTAATGTATGTTGTGGGTATTTACGGTTCCAGTGTTGTAGAATCTTAATTTATCCGTAAACATCATCCTGGAGACGAACTCTACATCATTAGCCACTCAGCAGAGCATCCTTTCACAGAAGTTCACTTGAGGTTCGAAGTCTCTCACGTAGAGTGCATAGTGTACCACAGAAGACTGGCTAATGTTTACCTCTTGTGCAACTACCCATGTACTGTTGGATTGGACTGGATTGAGGTACAGAGGGGATTCAATACTGCGACCAGTTGCGCCCCTCCCCCCAAGTGGGACATCTTCGGGAGGAAGATTGAGGCGAGAGGGCAGCCCACCCAAGAGTCACAACAATGCAGAGGGCCGGGTCCACATATTTTACCACTGGAAACTTCCTCGACATACCAACACAATCGGCATCCCACCCGCCTTGATCCGGAAACGGCCCATCTGGTTGACCCGGAGACCGGAAACCGTCCTACCGAAGGAGGAAGCGTTTACCAGGAGCATATCATCCTGCCATGCAGCCCCGAAACATTCGCCGACACTTCGAGCCTAAAAGAGACCACCAGATGAGATATGATGTGAAATGATAATAGAGATGAATTGGAGGGTAAGGAAAGTTGGGGAATGTAATTAGCCCACCCAACATTCCCTTGCCACCGGATAAAACCCCCGGAAAAAAAACATGAGTCAGATAGACCGGCAGCGGGAATCGAGACTGCAACTCCCGAATGCGGGCTGCGGACGAAACCGCCTGAGCCAACTCGTTCGGTACTATACTTAATACAAATTTTTTCGAATGACATTCACAACAACTTCCAAAGTAACACCAAATATCACTGGTGCGGCTCACATTGAAAGGATCTTGCAAGTGATTATGTACGCAGTCTTTCAAAAATTTAAAGGCTTTTGTTGTTTGCTGGCGTTTAGTGGTTTAAATACTGAACTTGTTGCGCATTGGCTCTTGCCTTCCCATGGATGAAGAGCATATCAATCTTCTCGTCTGTCGCATAGCATAGCGAACGACTGGCACAAATTTTGTGCAACAGTATACACATGAATGATGTCATTAGACATTCAAAATATCATTTTGCAGTGTAACACCGCTCAAATGGGACAGAACGGTATAAAATCACAGTTTGTGTTTAGGTTAATGTACCTTTTCGTTACAAAATTTTACAATCAACAGCCATTTAGATCACAATCCTGTTAAGGGCTCTGGGGTTCAATTATTATTAAGTAATCGACTTCCAAGTGTTAATGAGCAAGCGAAAAAAAGATCAATTTTCAGATTTGAACCCGTCTTACAGAAAATAAACGCTCAGCAGAATAATTCCACTTACCTACTTGGACTCTTGTTTCAAGCAGCCTTTTCCCTTAAATCTTCGCTCGTGGTTGCTAGACGCTATGCCACCACCTCACCACTTTGGTTGTATAAAATATAAGTAATTTCTAAAAGTGTTTTTATTCTGTGTAGGACCTCTTCCATAATTATTGAAATTGTGTAAGCTATTTATGTTATTTTGTTGTATGATACATAGTTTACGCCGAAATTGAAATAAATCTTCATTTAATAGTCTATGTGCTTTGAATGCACAGCGTCCTGTTAAGATATAAGTGCGTCCATAATTTATCGTACCTATTCTATTTTAAATTACAAAATTCGCTGTTTTATTTTCGTGGTCCTGATACTGAAATTATATGATTGGTCCCTTTCTTCTTCTTTTTTGTGCTGCCCGCTTTGGTAGCGTAGATGAAAGCATGTCTGTCTGAGGTTCAAGATGTCCGGAGTTCGAATATCGGTCATATATGCGAACTTACCGTAAGTGAATCTTATAAACGCAATTCTATCATTGAGGCAAGAAATGACATCTCATTCAGCTACGTCTTGCTCCATCGACGACCAGTCCAAGATTCTGTTCAGAATGTCTTGCTCAGCTACCGAAATTCCCCTAATAACCTTCCTTTCTACGAGGGCTGACCAACAAAGGCCAAGACTGATTTTTTCCTATTTTTTCCGTTATAGTTTCTTATCTGTAACAAATATTTGAAAATAACATTTTTTTGTGCATAATGTCCCTAGGTGGCAGCACTCTTACATTGATAGGTTGGCAGTAATGTTCTGTTCCAACTCGACCTTCAACTGTCTGTCGCTACCGGTAACGATTGGTTCCGAAGTTTTCCGAATCTCCACCGGCTTCGGCTTCGCGAGTCTACCGCCAGGCCGACAATATTTACAACCCTTGCTGGGATAGGCTAGTCCACTAGTTCCAAAGAATATTTCATAAGCCAAATTGTTTAGCGATAACTATACCACTGTCTTGGAGTACCTATATTGCGTACCACTTAGAACACTCTCGTGCTGTAGTTATACATATAGATCGTCACTATACCAAATTTTGTGTAATCTAGGTTTACTTGAAGTGGAACAGTCCAACTTAAAATAACAAAGTACACGAAATGCGCAAGTATTTATGCTTTGACTGCATTGAAGATCACCTCGAAAAATCAGCATTTAAATGAAAATGCAGGAGAAAGTAAATACTCAGTTGCTATTATTAAAAATGGTGTGCAAGCTACTTTAGTGTCCTTTTATAATTATTTTCCCCTTCTTTTTAATATTATAACAGCATATTGTTCCCTCATCACCAATTTCGAAGAAGAAATAGTTTTTGTTTTTCCAAGTGAGATGCTTAATTCAATGAGAACGCATCCAGATAAGGTAATATTTTGTCAGTTGTAAGATGCGCAGAATAACTTAGTTTTAAACGCATTTCGGTGGTAACTATGTGATAGCATACAGGATATTTTACTTTAGAGGACTTTAGAGAGTATACCGTATTGCAGTGCACTGTAACGCTAATTCTGCAACCGTGGAGTTATAGCATGAAGAAGAAAAGGAGCAATTAGGAAAACTTAGGTCCACAAAAACTGAATTTCAGAGTGAACATTTGAATTTCTGTAATAAATACAAGCTATACTTGCATGAGCTGTAAACCTGTCACATAAAATGGGAGTATATTCATTTGAAAATATTGTCACCCGAGCGTCGGAACACCCTGTAGACTGGACAAGCAGCAGTGGGTCGGCGTTCGCCCCGCCCCCTCGTTTGTCTTATAGCGTTAATAAGGGATGGCTGGGACAAAAAACATCACGGCGCCGTCTCTTTCTGTTCCAACCTGTGTTCTCGAACTTACAGGATATTTCCTCTAATCTAGAACCTTCCGATCGACCCGCTGGCCCTATATAAGCAGCACGTCGAGCTAGCTAGTCAGTCAGAGTTCTTGGTGTAAGAATGCAGTGCTAGAGTACGACGAGAAGACTGTGTGAGAGCATCGGAAGATTGTACGTAATTACGAGTGCAAGTGAAATTGTAACGGACGAAATGGTGAATCGTAATTGTGTGCATCACGTAATTCCGTGTAATTGGCAAGAGTGTAACTGTAAGTCGGTGGAAATAAAGAACATTTTTGAGTGGTGAAATTGGACTTTTTATTTCACGAGCCCACAAAGTCACAATTGGTGTCAGAAGTGCGACATAACACAATGGAGGCAGCATTAGAAAAGATTTTAGCGGAACTGAAAGAAATGAAGATGGCAAATGAAAACCTCGCTGCAAAAACAGAAGCGGCAAATAACAGCCTAGCCGCGAAGCTGGAGACTACAAATAACAACCTCACCGCCGAGTTGGAACAAATGAAGACGGCCAACGACAACATCACCACAGAGTTGAAACAAATGAAGACGGCTAACGACAACATCACCGAGAAAATGGAAGAAATGAAGGCCGAGTTAACCACAGAAATGAGAGCAGGGAACGGCAGTCTGGCCACGGAAATGAAGGCGGCGAACGAGGCATTCGCCGCAAGATTTGAAGAACTGTTGGCCGGCGTGAGGGATGACGTCACGATTCTGGGTAAGCAGATGGGTCAAGTAGACGACCGACTTAATGATTTAGAGGAAAAGGCCAACAACATCGCAAAACCCCTCACCCGCCTGACGGAGGAACACCGGCCTTATGTGTGGACAGAGGACGCCGAAAACGCTTTCCAGCACCTAAAGGAGACCCTGTGCAGTGCTCCAATTTTGGGTTTCCCACAACCGGGTGGCGCCTTCATTGTGGACACCGACGCTAGCGACCATTGCATTGGAGGTGTCCTATCGCAGATCCAGGACGGCCCTGAGCGGGTGATAGCCTACTACAGCAAGACGCTATCCAAGGCAGAGAAGAACTACTGCGTCACCCGACGAGAATTATTGGCGGTAGTAAAGACCTTGGAGCACTTCCATAAGTACCTGTACGGTCAGCCATTCCACCTGAGGACTGACCATTCCGCCCTAACCTGGCTATTGAGCTTTAAGAACCTGGAAGGCCAGACGGCACGTTGGGTCCAGAGGCTGCTGGAGTACGACTTCACCTCGGAACATCGTAGAGGGAAGAGCCACGGTAACGCTGACGCCATGTCCCAAAGACCCTGTCCAGAAGAGTGCGGCCAGTGCACAAGAGTGGAAGAGAAGGAGCGTGCCGCAGCAGTCCGAGTAGTTGTGGCAGTGCCTGCTGAAGGCTGGGATAGCGCAGGCCTGAGGAGGGAGCAGCTGGTGGACGCAGACTTGGGGCCACTCTTGAGGGAAGTGGAGGCAGGGACAAGACCAACCTGGGAGGACATCGCACCAAGGGGCGCCACCTACAAGTCGTACTGGGCCCAATGGGACTCGTTGAAGACCAGAGATGGCGCGCTGTTCCGGGTATGGGAATCACCCGATGGGAAGACGCAGAGAGAACAGTTGGTACTTCCCCGGAGTAAGGTACCGGAAGTCTTGGAAGAAGTGCACGCTGGTACTTCAGGAGGACACCTGGGAGTGAACCGAACGATTGACAAACTTCGGCAGCGCTACTTCTGGCTGAGACTCCGAGCAGATGCTGGTGGTACACCTTGGACCTCCTGGCTCGCTACGATGGTGCTGTTCGGGACGACCAGCTTTGAGGAGGGAGCAGTGTCACACGAGCATCGGAACGCCCTGTAGACTGGGCAAGCAGCAGACGGGTCGGCGTTCGCCCCGCCCCCTCGTTTGTCTTATAGCGTAAAGAAGGGATTTCTAGGACAAAAAACATCACGGCGCCGTCTCTTTCTGTTCCACCTGTGTTCTCGAACTTACAGGATATTTCCTCTAATCTAGAACCTTCCGATCGACCCGCTGGCCCTATATAAGCAGCACGTCGTGCTAGCTAGTCAGTCAGAGTTCTTGGTGTAAGAATGCAGTGCTAGTGTACGACGAGAAGACTGTGTGAGAGCATCGGAAGATTGTACGTAATTACGAGTGCAAGTGAAATTGTAACGGACGAACTGGTGAATCGTAATTGTGTGCATCACGTAATTCCGTGTAATTGGCAAGAGTGTAACTGTAAGTCGGTGGAAATAAAGAACATTTTTGAGTGGTGAAATTGGACTTTTCATTTCACGAGCCCACAAAGTCACAATATGCACAGGAATATTTATCATTCTAAAATTATATATAGAAAGGTATTATTTCTCTGGATGAACGGGTGCGCATTGAAAATTGTTGACTTTATATTGTTATTTCGAAGTATGAGAAATGACGTAGCGTATCAAATGCTGCGTCGCATTCATATCGGTTTGTTTTGACTTGCCACTACCTCTCCCTCACCCATGACCATTCCAGCACAGTAAAGAAATCCTACTTGTGGTGTAGTGCAGCTAACCTATTTCATCGGTGTCCTTGTTTCGCTGTCTGGTCCATATATATGATAAGATATGGTGACACATTCTCGGTCTCTCTTCAGCTAAGCGAGTGAACAGCAAAAGTGTGCCTTCAGAGACCCACTAAGCTCTACCTTATAGTAGATACGCGATGGGAAGAAAGGCATTATAAATATAAATTTACATTCCCTGTCGTCCCCACTACCCTCAGCAACCAGCTTGATAGAGCCAACTAAACCGGTTGATTCCATTTATACTTGCGAGGCAGTGTTATCAGTGCAGTGGTGGATTCCTCATGCAACATGAGTCAACGTTGAATATTTAATCGGGACTGGGAAAAAAAGTATGCTTATTTCCGGCGATGATGAAGCATAGTTTCTGATGTATCCTACTAATAGTGTTTACATTAAGAACTGCACCCTAAGGAAGCATTTCAATGCGGCTCGTGTTCGAGCCTATGAACCTTCAAAGCAACACACCATTGCGCAGTCCGGGAAAACATGGTATGGATTTTTAGAAATCACTGCCAAAACTTTTCTAGGCTCCATCTCTTGGCAATTGGCACTACTTATGAATGTGAACAAGTGTTAAGCATATTGACACTGAACAAGAGCCTGTTAGTGGGGTTTACGATTTATATCTTCATTGTGTTCTACATTTAAATTTATCTAGTTTGCAGCAGGACTTGAAACAGTAATGTCTAAAAAGAAACCAGAAAGATACCAATCGTGAAAATTAAGGAAGTATCATAACTACGCCAATATCTAACAGTGTACATTCTAAGCAATTTCAAAGTACTTTTAAATAAACTGTGAGGTTTACTTTTAAGAAAACAACATAGAAACTGTTTAAATGCCTTTAGCAGCATAAGGGAAATAATTAGTACTGCATAACAATTATACGACAAAACAAAGGTAACAAACTACTTTTGTCAACTTAAGGTTTGGCTTAGGTCAGTAATGCGGTGAGATGGATGTTTCTCACGCAATGTCAATATGAGCCGTCTAGCAAAGTCACTACGTCTTTCACTCATATTCCAGAATGTCATTAACCCTCTTTACGCTTTCCTAACGAACTCCTTCATTTCAGAAGTATGATTTTGATTACGTCACATAGGACGTTTCATCCAAGAACCGAATGACTGCCATTGTACCTCACGTCACCTATGTGTTTACGTGCCAGATAGAATAAAAAAGGAAAGGGTGATTGTAGGGATAGTCATTTTACATTCTGGATAATAAGATTTTGTGTATCTCTTATGGTTTGTAGGGTCTACAAAAGTCATCCCGAATGAACACGACTTCTATGGACATTCCTTTAAAAATACAAGCGATACATTGAATTTGTTACGAAAATAACTTTAATATTTAATGCAAATTTATAGCGATAACTTTGAGAAAGTCAGACTAATCAGCAAATTTTCCTTGTAAAGAGTAGACCATAGTGGCGGAATTTTCTAGAAAATCTTCGTGTTCCATTCCTTGAGGATGCTGAGATTAAATACAAATTTTGTATTTGCTTGTCGCTTATGCTAATCACAGACACTCGTTCACACATACAAACACAACGTACCATTATCTAAAAATTAATTTTTCTGTATTCAGGGTAACTCTAAATGTGTATTTGCGGTGAAATCCGGTGATAGAACTTTTGGGTGGATTCAGTATTTCCCTTCTTATTATTCGTATAAGAGAAAGCAAAAATAAAATTATGTGTGCTTATTTGTTTCGAGGATATTCCTGTTAATTTATAATTATATATTTTCAATAACAAATACAATTGTTTATCTGTTGTCCTTGCAAGGAGAATGGAATCCTAAAGCTATTACATAGCGACTAGTCTTTTAAAGAATTCACTATTTCTTGAAGACTACAGCGTAATTCCGTGTTTTTAGCAATAAAGTAATGTTTCTCTCATTTAATATGAGGTAAGTAGAGAAATAAACGTCTATAGGTATAGTTTATACAGGAATATGTGAATGCAAAATATTTTAATGTTGAAGCATAATACTTCTACCACATGTAAACAATAGTAAATGTATAGATTAACAGTG
The DNA here is from genome assembly GCA_030765055.1 of Mantis religiosa. Taxonomy (NCBI): domain Eukaryota; kingdom Metazoa; phylum Arthropoda; class Insecta; order Mantodea; family Mantidae; genus Mantis; species Mantis religiosa. The sequence continues at coordinate 5,179,029 of JAUKNK010000237.1, read as the reverse complement.
GGAATATCCTAAGCGTTCATCTGTTTTTATAAATTCAGGTACTTGACATGCCGTATGTCCTATATTTTGTTATATTAAAATACCCAGTTCATTTATTTCTGATCAGAATAATATTTAATGAAGTGGAGCGACGGTATTTTTCTTGAAATCTTCTATTGATGTTTAGGAACAATTTTACAAGGCATTTTACTAATGATCAGCATGCTGATTCTTTTATGTTAGTATATGTATTTAGGAATATGTGATATTTAGCTTTCGAAGTTGGATTGGAATATATATGAAGGAACGTCTGCTTCGTTTACTCTTAAAGCTCCTTCTGCTATCGCTCTGGTTACATATCGACACAAAAATGGTGTTTTAATTATAGAATGTCAGGCATTTGCAATAGTGTCAGGCATATTTATGTCTTATTTTCTGGATTTAAATAATTTTATTCAGCTTTAACTTAAAATAACTCTCCTTTCAAACGCGTATTTACATCATACAGACGGTTTTATTTTTCTCTGACAGAGGTTAAGCATTAACACACATTGGAGTTTCTGTAATTCAAATGAAGCTATCATTACAAATAGGGAAACCATTTTTGATTGTTTTTTTGCTTTAATGAATATGAGGTTATAGAACTGAAGTGCCAAAATCCCCGCCATGATAGACATGTATAATGTCGTTTTCTAAATCCTTTGCTTTCTTCCACAATGCTGATGGTAGCACCTAGGGGATATATCTCGCACCCGTTCTAAGTTGTGCCCTAAACACCACGCTTGTGGTGCATAGCTTTAAAAATAGGATATATTAGCTATGAGTTATTAGTGCAAATTCATTACAGATATGCAGCCACCAATTGCGACGCAATGCCCGCCTCCGTAGCTTAGCTAATAAGAATGTCTGCCTCACGTTCAAGAGGTCTCGAGTTCGAATCGCGGTCAGGGTGAGTTACCTGGATGAGGTTTTTTTCGAGGTTTTCTCTTATCCTAAAAGACGAATGTCGGGTAACTCTAAGCTCCATGGACCCTGGACTCATTTGAGCATCATTTCACCCCATTCATTCACCGTCCGTTATGACAACTTTGGAGGAGGTAAATTACAACACACACACACACACACACACACACACACACACACACACACACACACACATTATAGTTTCTGTAATTCAAATGAAGCTATCATTACAAATAGGGATATCCATTTTTGATTATTTTTTGCTTTATTGAATAGTAGGCTATAAAAGTACTTAATAAAAGTAATGACTGCATCATTTCAGCATATTTCTCTTTGTATTAATATATATAGCTTTCTGTAAGAAATCCAAGGCCTCCTTTATATAGTATTTCTTTTCTGGTCTTTTCTTTATTAAGCGCCTGTCTTCTGTTCGTTTTCAATGTTTGCTAGGTGATCAAACACATCGACAAATCTTGTATAATTTTTCGGAATAATGGACCAAGAGATTTAAATTACAGTACAAGAAGGTGTCAACATTAAGAAGAACTTCAGATAACGCTCTTCGAAGGTGTACCTCTTCAGGTGCTGCCCGTGAGCAGTCACTACAGATATATTTATCTTTTGCACCTTCAACATCAGCCTTATGGTTCTACCTACCTAAGTTTTTCAGATAATGTTCAAATGAAAACTGCTTTATCAACATTTTCAAATACCTTTCACCTGATCAGTATTTGACATATTGAAGTAGTTGTTCCTCTCACATGTGTTCATGCAGACGTTCCGTACACTGGATGCTAAATTAAGAGGTAAAGTAATTTTCAGCTTCCAGAGATGCGGAATCTAGTTTCCTGTAAAGTTTGTCCACAAATTGATGCATTGCGTGAGAGGAATACACATTCACGCTAAGGAAAATTAAGCATTTGCAAGAAACTTTAATTTTGTACTAAGTGTAACTAAATTACAAAACACTTGAGAAGACTGTCAGTGCATTATATATAAGCTACGTAAGTCTTAAAATCATAAAGTGCCTTTACCTCCAATAAAGGAACTGAGGAGTTAAAGAGCAGTGATGAACAACTGAAATCCAGAAACAGGCCGAAGTAACCTACAAACTAAGGCGAGGAGTTCCTGTATGTATCTTAATGAAGAAGTAATTGTGTGTGCCGGACAAGAACTGGCATCAAGGACGGTGACTAAACAACTTCACACGGAACTTTAAGGAGTGAAGGTACAAACCTGTATTGCTCCGGAAATCTCCACCAATACCTTTATCCTGGTTGCTAAAGACTACACCCACGTCCAGCCTGAGATCAGATCCATGCCGAACAGAGCATGCAGAAGTTTGGAAGTCTTCTCGACGTCGGGCAGAACAATCAGAACACCACGACATTGGGGAAAGGCATCGTAGAACAAAAGGTGGGAATACTGTTTCAATTTATTGGGGGCCAAGATCAGAGAAATATCGTAGAGACAACTGTGATAATGCATGCTTTATATATTCCCTCGAACTAACTTTCAATATACACATATTGGAAAAATAATTTACCATGAGAAATAGTAAACAGTAATTCAATTGCTGAACTTGTCAGTTCTGCATATTTGCAGGAACTTGTTACAAAGCTCTACCACCAACATGTATAAAATTAGAGTAGAAAATTAATTCTTATACTTTTGTCCATCTGATCTTTAGAAAATTAAATTCGAATAGCATGTAATTTTATCTACTTAATATGAATTGGAAAGTTTTAGGCTTGGTATTTCGGCTTTCTGCAAAACTGGGCCATTTCCTGAAAAATGCAGTTCTGTGACATTTATTTTTTTAAGAAACAAACATGTGTTAAAATTATTAAAACCCTAAATAAAAAATTAAGTTCTATATAGCTAAAATAAGCTTTAAATCTGCTCTTACAACTTAAAAAATTGGTATGTTTAAAATCTGAAGGAAACTGAATGCATTGACAGGATGGGTAACAGTTTGAACTGGTATAAGTTGAAGATTACTATAAAATGTATATGCTTAAAAAGTTTGCGCTGTTTATCTACACAAATTCATTTAAACCCAGTATCGACATTTTAGTCAGCTCCTAAATATGCAAAACCTTGATACTGCTAAAAATAAAAACCGTAAGCATGTTACAATTAACTAAAATACATTTTTTTCATTTGCAGGAATTAACGAAGCTTCATGCAACAGAAGGAGAAAAGACTTTTTATGGCAAGTTGTTTCATACTGAATGAAAACACAACTAAATGCATATACTATTGTTTCATGGTTTTATATTGAACTGTTGTTCTCTTTATACATACTTCATATGTAATTTAAATGTAATAACATTGTTGTAGAATGAAACTGAATATAACACTTTATTATCTTTTATATGCATGTACTTATAGATTAGCTTTGATTTGTCTCCTTTGTTGTTTCCTTTAAGAACATTGAACACTGAAAGTACATTATTACAACTTGGATGTGGTATAGACTTGATACATCACTGAGAGGGATTAATCATATAAATATGTGGGTCTTCTTAATCAAATTCGCAAGGGCCATTTTCTTGAGAAAATTACAACTCTCTAAAGCTTCCATCTAGGGGGTAGTTCTGTGTGAAGGTCAATTTCTTGAACATGTTCTTGTCTTATCCTTGGAAGAAGCTGAACGTAAATACCCACTTTAATATTTAAATTACTATCAGCTTTAGAATTATGCTACTGCGGTTTCATATTTCGTTGAAGCATGCTTACACTAAGTAAAGCCTTAGTCAAAATATAAAAGAGATATATCTGAAAATCCATGATGTTTTCATGATCGCGAGAGAAAATGAACGACTTCCCAGTTGAGGAAAACAATAATATTTAGCAATTCAAACTCCTAACAAGAGATATATTGGAAATAGTTTACTGTGTGTCTTGCAGAGTAACTCAGTGTACCTCGAACTGGGGAAGGACATCGTAGAACAAGAGGTAGGAATACTGCTTCAATTTATTTGGGGAAGGGGGTCAATGCCTCCAAGCTACCAGAAATAATACCGACCGGGATGGCTCAGGCAGCAGCGTATGTCGAATGTCCTGTGTTCAATGGTCGGGCAGGCGATGCTGTTCCAGTCATTTACGCAGGTTTTCCCGGATCGATAGGCGAAAGTTGGAAGGGATAGTTACTTCCCCAAGTTTCTGTACCTCCATTTCAGCCAACTTCTCAATCGTTTAAGTTTCGTCTTGGTTGACATTTTCATTGTTCTAAATTTAAATTGGAGTTTCAGTATTGCAATACAATAAATTTTCTCTCTGTAAATCCTCATCCTCTGTATCGTAGGAGATCTCCTAGTGGCAGGCCCCTCAGGGGATGTGAAAGGCCCTTGGGGAGCGAATCCAGTTGAAGAGTCGCCATCGGGAATTTGCCATCTGTAGTTCTTAAGACTCGGTGCCCTACTGTCGTCTGTCAGTACGGCGAAATCTTTGGTTCCTCTCACCTCACCTCTCCACTCTGATCGGTATGAGTGGCTCATTGGTTCGGTGCGTGTCTACTGATCCCAATGCATATACGGATCCTATACGGATAAAAACGACTATCCCGTTTCAGTATATTCTCTGGTATGTCAAAGAACTGTATGACATAATTCCGACACATCTGGCGTCCATAACAAATAGAATATTGTTGTTACGCTTCCTTCCGGGAGCAAACGGTGAGGGACATAGGATAATCAGGTTGCTAAGTCTTAGCTCCACCGGTTCTCAAATTGACAATTTGGTGCTTCTTACTCCATGCATCGAATTTAACATATGGCCATTTCTTATTATTATCATCCCTTTTCTTTATTCTATCCGTCAATAGTTATGGTTTTCCTTTCTAGATGTTGTAAACCAAAATATTGAGTCAGTCTCTGACAATATTGTGCCTTAATCATTTGACTCTCTTCTCGAACAGTGTCATTGTTGTGCGAGAAGTAATTGGGGTATTTATTATTACCACTCCTTCAGAAAAAGTGATAATTTTGTTTTTAATTCTCATGTTTCGTATTTAAGTAGGTATTTCATATTTAGTTTTACGAGAAATGTGCTGTGTATCTTGATTTTTATAGAAATAGGCCCTGAAATCTTCATGCTAAATTATTTTTATGCAACTGGTAAACTACAAGAAATAGTCGTGAAGTCATTATTTCAGCGAGCGTTTCGTTTCAAACGTGAGACGCTAAAAAGTTATTTTGTTTTAGAACATTTTATTGACAGATTTTGCTGGTTCACTGCTACTTGCAAGCTTGACTCATAAATTACGACATTGGTCGTTATTTGAATGATTTGATCTGGACTTACACAGAATTTCATCAATTCTCGAAACAAAACATGCTTTCTTCCTGTCCTCCGACGTTTTCGTATCGTACGATGAATGAAATAGGTGAAATGAAGCTCAAATGAATCCAAGGTCCATAGAGCTTAGAGTTAGCTAAGATTCGTCTTTCAGGATCAGGGAAAACCCCGGAAATACCTTATCCAGGTAACTCATCCTCACCTTGATTAGAATTCAGGACCTCTTGAACGTGAGACAGACACGTTACCATCTACGCTGCCGAAGCGTGTACAAAACATTTTGGTACATTGGAAATAGCTAAGACTACTAGTCTGAAGCTTTTGGATTTTCAAGTACTCTTACAATGCTTCCACTGTTTTGTAATTTTCACTGTAATAACATTATTCTTACTCTTGTGTATTTTGTTAATTTTTTCCTTATATGTCAGTTTTCAGTGCTTTAAACTGTATCGTGTAAGAGAAAGTTCGTGCTACTACGAAAATAATCCAGTTATTTGAGTCATCTATCCAGAAATTAAAATTGCCATTGCTATTAATGTATACTTACGTATCTCATCTTAAACACAGAAATAGATACATGTCATTATGGCCTATCATGATACCGAGGGAACGGTCAGACAGGATGTGTGACAGTGTTGGAGTTATAGCAATATTATCAACAGAATCTGTTCTGCATTGGTTTTAAACGTGCACGACAGAAAAACGATGTAATCGCAGCGGAGGCGATTATACCGAGTAGTAAAACACAATACTTCATTTTTATCTTCCATTCGTTGTTTTGGCAAACTTGTTCCAAAGAAAATCCATTTTCTATAAATCTGAAACGTTTTACAATGCATGTCTTTATTTACAATGTGGCTTCAGTATGAAATGACAGATTTTAGATCGGCTTTTTGAGGAACATTTTCCCGTGGTTATCGTTTAGTTTTCGTTGCTTCTTATAAACAGAATAGCTAAACTTAACTAGTAATTACACAGAATATACACTTTTAGCTTTATAATGTATACTTCATTTGATTATACACAATTATAATTGTAGTTTTAAGTTTGTGTTACTCAAGACGAAGGCTTTACAAATTCTTGTTGCTTTATGCATTTGTTGTTATGATTATATGGACTGTATATAGCATTTAGAGGTTAACGTCATTAAAATAATGTCGAGCGGTGTGACATTCGGATCAAAATCATGTCGTAATGGCTTAACTGGAAGAGAACAGTGTAAATTGTTTCGCTGCTGCGTATTGCAAAGTTAAAGCGAATAATAACCGGAGGCAACATTTTCTGGTGACAATTATTTATAACATTCGCATTAATAATTATAATTGGTTGTGTTTTGCGTTTCTTTTACCATAAATTTATATTAACTACGCGCAAATATTTGGTAAGAATTAATGAGTAATGACATGGCTGAAATGAAAAGTAACAGTAAACAGAGTAGCACAACTGATAAAATCCTTTTTTTTTAGAAATTAAAATATTTTATTTGAAATCACCGGATAAAAGGGAACATGAATATGATCAAATATCACACATCGGACATCGCCAAATTGAAGCATACAACAAGTTGTGATATTTTCGCTTTACATAATTGTTCTTTTGTCTGTCACAACTAAGTAGCCCGCCTCGGTAGCGTAGATGTTAGCGTGCCTGCCTCACGTTCAAGAGATCCCGAGTTCGAATCTCGGTTAGGGTGAGTTCCCTGGATAAGTTTTTTCCTAGGTTTTTCCTTATCCTGAAACACGAATGTCGGGTAACTCTAAGCTCTATGGACCCCGGGCTCATTTGAGCATCATTTCACCCATTCCATTCATCGTCCGATATGACTTAACCTTGAAAGACATAAATAAAAAAAACTAAGTTATATGTGGAGAAAATTCTTTCACCCTCAGCGTTTGACATTGGCAACCAAAGACATTGAAGGGACTTTTCACAGAAATTGCAGTAAGAATCAGCTTTTGACTTCAATGCCAAGAGTGCTGTTACTAAATCTAATCTGTTATCGTTACCACCATAACTTCGCTGTTCAACAATGTCACAAAGCTCTTTGCAAATCAGAATCACAAGTAATACCCCTGGTTTTAAATGGATTAGTTGTTTAAATGCTCCTATTACATGATTTAAGTCACCTATACTTGATTTAGTAACAGGCCTAGAAGGTTCAAAATATGATATAGCTTTTATGGTTATTACATCATCAGTTTCTTTCGCATAATGGAGTTTAATTTAGACAAAGTCATACGGCAGCAAACTTTTAGATTCTATTCTACTGCTTCTCTAACACTGGGATCCATCATATGATCTACAAGAGCACTTTTGTTTCCAAAGTGGCCACTCTCTAATATGTATTTCACATTTGTTTCTCAGCAAGTTAATTCGGGATAAAACATGGTGAGCCATAATTATATTATTTTTTTTACTGAAATTCTAATATTGGATCTGTTATCAATCTGCAGTTTTCAGAAACAAATATTGTTGTTGTCGTACCTTTACAATATTGCAGCACCTGGCATTGCAAAAATGATCATTTAACAAATGCTTCGCAGGAACTACTTTTCTTTTAGAAAAGAAATCGACAATTGCATCAAAATAGCTGGCTATGTAAACTACTGAATTAAACGAGCTAGACCAGCATGTCAGTACAGACAATGGGAAAAGTTTAGCTTTTATATTTGGGTGTTTTTCTGTGAGGTATTGTTTGTATTTGTTTTTTAACTTTCGGGTATTTAGGAACATGTTCCTAAGCAGCCCTGAGGGCAGTATTTTCATGTAAATATCAAGTCTGAGAGTAGTTTCCTAGAAGTTCAGTACCTTCTCAGTACCCTTAGTCAGCGTAATAGGAGTTTTTGCTCTGGATGGTGTGCTATCCAATCAATAACATTTCCAGTTAGCATACGACAAGCAGTTCTCAGCATCACGGACCAGCCCGATGCTGTGGTGTCAGTTTATTGTTGCACCGCTTAGCTGTTATTTCAGTGCGCATGATGATGTCACTGTACTGGCTTTGTTGGGTGTTAAACTTTATCTGGCTTTCATTAAATTTGTAAATATTTTTTTCACGACTTCTAGATTACGACTATGAAGGCATGAATGTTAAATTAAAGTTATATATATGCATTTTGTAATAAATGTAAATTTTTCTATGCAGACTAAAAATAATAGAAATTTTCTCATTTATCGCTAAAACATGTTCTCGAAAAAGGGAAAAAATCGCGAAAATTCGTGAAAGAATGCGTTAAAAAGCAAAAAATCTTGCCTCTGCGTATTAACCATTCATTGGGTTTCAAATTGTGAAGGCTTGGTTCAATTGACACAGCGTGTATTCTCCCACTGAACTACGACAATAGATTTTAGGGGGCAAGTTACAATATAGACATTGGTTCCATTGAAATCATGATTCCACCAGCTTTCCAGTTTTTCTACATTTACTTACTCCTATGCCAATAATTAATGTCATAACTGTAAGTGAATGTTGACTTGTTATTCGATATTTAGTCCAAAGGCCATCGAACCCGGTGGCACACGTTACCGAAGCTCCACCACACATTCAGTTAAAACTAAGATAACTAACAACGATGTCTGAACTCTGCTTGTAATAAGGGTTTACATATTCTCTCATGTAGGATAAAGCAAAGACATTGTCCTTTGTACAGTGCAGGGATAAACTGTTTAGTGTGTGCTGTAAGCAAGTGTTTTATCCACATCACTTTGGATACTCTAGTATTAACCATTGTTACAAACGTTTGTTTCCCTGTGTACTTCATGTTCATAGAGATAAACATCATTCATTTCTAATTTTCTTGCAAGTTCAAGAATAATGCAGTACACTAGGCTTAAGGAACACTCAAACCTTTTAAGGGCTCGAGGTTATTTGGTGATTTTGTCCTTTAACCTTACATTTTTGTTCAGTAAGTTTTTGTCAATCTGTTATATTTTACAAGTTCTACAAAAGTCCTTTCAAATTTACAGGACTTCTGGGGACATTCCTTTAATAATTCCATAGATACATTTGTTTTGTTACGAAAATAATTTAAATTAAAGCTTGTTAGAGATAACTTTGAGAAAATCAGAATTTTCAGCAAATGTTCCCATTAAAGAGTAGACCGGAGTGGTGGAAATTTCTAAAAAATCTTCGTGTTCCATAATTGGAAGCTGCTGAGAGTATATAGAAATGTTTGTATTCGTTTGTGTCTTATACAAATCATGGACACGTACTCATACACACAAACACAACGACCATATACTAAAAATTATTTTTCTGGATGCAGGGAACCAGAAAATGTGTATTTCTGGTAAACTACCTGATGTAATTTTTGGGTGGATTTAATACTTTCGTACCTATTATTTTTAGCAGAGAAAGCATAAACAGAATAATGTGTTTCTATTTGAGAGCAGAGTCGGTTTTAGAAATGGATCCCTCTACAAACCATTGTATGCGGTATAAAGAATTCTCATTTCTGATGGTTGGCTAGTTATGCAATCAGATTGACGGGAAATTCTAATGACATTTACAGAAATATATTATTTGGCATTAAAAATTTTAAATATAAGACATTTTCATCAAAATTGTTGTTCTACGCCGTGGCGAAAGAGCCTACAAGTTTGGATTCGCCTATGGCTATCTAGAGATGACTCAACGATCGGAATTCTGGTCACAACGAATTACCGTAAGACGATTCATCTTCCGAGGAAGTAATGAGCAATTTCGGAGATTCAATTAAGAAATCGAAACAGAATTGCGCAAAACTCAACAACAGTAGTAACAAATGGTATAGACGTCCTGTTATGGCACATCGAGGGATTAAAAGGAGTACCCCCGTACATATCGGAGGAGATGATGGAAGGTACTGACGCAATAATACTCACAGAAACCTTTCTCACCGATCCTATAGACCTTCAAGGGCACTATTCAGTACACATGCTTGCGAAGCCAACGGGAGGAAGAACATCAAGAGGAATCAGCTGTTTTTTGAAGGGGACAACGGGGAACATAAAGAAGTCACCAAAGAAGAAAATATAATAGTCAAAATCATTGCAATGACACTGACAGGTGTATATAACTAGCCTAGCATACCCATAGTACACATAACAGACATAGTATACAAATCCATAGAACAAACAAGGACTGTTAAAAATGTATTTTAGCCGGAGATCTAAACTGCAGACTTGACAAGGCAAACACCAAAACAGACACACTTCTAGAAACTTCAGTGGAAGACAGATTCACACTAGCAAACACACCGGAAATACCAACCTATATCACATATAATGGATCCAGCACCATTGATCCAGTATTCTATACGGGAGGAAACGTAAAATTAAGGAAACAAGAAGGATTATGGCTTCCACCAACAGCCCCAATAAGGAAATATATCACCATGATGACAAGCTTTGATATCGAAATATCACAAAAAAGAAACCAGCAAATGAACTTATTATGTATACCAGCAAAGTAGAACTGGAAAAAATCAAAGAGTAAAGACAACATTGAGGAAGCGTGGAAGGGAAAACTGGAAGAAGCACTAGAATTAGCTGCGGAATAATCCTAAAAGCCGCACAAATCAGAATCAGAAGACGAGTTCAAATATGGTTTGAGCGAGAATGCTGCAATGAAAGAAAAGGAATGCCGAGAGCACTATTCACAGCAAAAAGGGCACGGACGGCAAGAAGACCTAGCAAATTACACAAGAAAAAAAGGAGTACAATTCTACAGTAAAAAGCCAACGAAGAGAGTACATTGAGAGGGAAGCAAGAAACTAGCGGATGCTGCAAAATAAAGACCCTTTTTTAGCGATAAGGAAGCGATTCCCACACACGCAGGAGAAGTGAGTATGAAGTACTAGGAAACACACTTCTTGGGGATACTAAATAAACAGAACAAGAACCAAGCATATTTCATGGAAGAGATAGAGCCCATAGAAGACATAGAATTAATAACTACCACAGAACTCAGACAAGCAACCAAGGGAAGAAAAAATAAGAAAGCAGCAGGCCCAGAAAATATATACGTGCAGCATCTCAAAAGTTCCCTCGATAACATGGGATATTAATGGGATATTAATGAGAAAGGATCCTAGATTACCAGTTTGGCTTCATGAAGAGAAAGAGCACCCTACAAGCAGTGAAATATTTACTTGACCAAATAGAAGACGCTCTGCGACACCCAGGTGGAAAATATTTTGCAGTATTCGTCACATTCAAGAAAGTATTCGACGCATTGAACAGAGAAAATTTAATTGTAAAACTGAAACAAATGACCAGGGAGGAAGACCCTTTAGTGAGAACAATTGAATCCCGTCTAAAGCGAAACCTTATCCAGATAAAGAACAATGTGGAAATTTCAGATAAAACCATACAAACGAACAGTGTCATATAAGGCGACCCTTTAAACCCTACGCTGCTTAACATCTATACAGCTGATGTAAAAACCATCATAGGAGAAAACTCAATAGCAAAAATAGTTCTTTATGCAGACGATATGGTGATAGCATAGAAGAAAATGGAGGATGTACAAGATGCACTATACAAATTATAGATTGGGGAAAGAGTAAATGACATGGACACAAACAAAGAGAAGACAGTGCAAATGACATTTTGGAACGATGGAGAAATAGAAAATAAAGAGGCTCTAACACTATACAGCGGGACTCTATTGCTGTAGGACACTATTAGTATCTGGGAGTTACGATGCAGTCAACTAGAACAACTTCCTTCAATATGCACATCCAGGAGAGAGCAGCAGCAGCCATCAGAGCTTCATACAATATTACGAACATAGCCAATCTATCAACGGCCACAGCGATGCCATATTTTAAGACAATAGAGGCACCAGTCGTAACATATAGCATAAAAATAATCTGGGAAAAGCTCAAAATAGGGGACTTGAACAGAATTGAGGTCAACACGATATTCATGAAATGAGTCTTATGAGTCGGAAGTACAGCGCCATTACGACTGGTATGTGAGCTCATGAGGGAGATCTACTTCTTAGGGGATATAAGGCTACAACGCTGGTTGCAATCCTCAAGACCCTGCCAGCAACTATTAACATACGCAAAGCGGAGAAAAGGGAGATAGAATTGGTATGCTACACCACCTAAGCCACGATGGACGACAACTGGGAAAAGATGTGATACCCCCAGAGACATATTACAACAGGAACAATAATCTATGGGTTCCACCATAAAATATGTAATAACAAGAGACACCACTATCAAAGTGAGGAGTGCCAGTGTGTTTTGTGCGGAAAAAGATGTGAGAAATATCACCTAATAACTTGTAAAAAATGGACAAAATCAATTGAAGACTACAGCAACGATTAATCTGTTATTTTATACTTGTTTGTTAATGACCCACTTCAGCTCAGCTCTCTTGTTAATTAATTTAGTAAAATAATGGAAAGTGGTATGAAAAGTAACCACACCCTAAGCGATAAGTATAAACAACAAAAAACCCAAATGAGAATGTATTTCAAGGGGATCGAACCCGGTGACACTTTACCGAACCACCACCACACGCAGTTAAAACAAAGATAACTAACATCAATGTTTGAACTCTGCTTGTAATAAGGGTTTACGTATTCTCCCATCTAGCACAAACCAAAGACATTGTTTTTTTTTTTGTACAATATAGGGATGAGTAAGCAAATGTTGTACTTGCATCACTTTCCATACTCTAATAGAAATCAACAAACGCTTGTTGCTCTAGTACTTCATGTGAATTGAGATAAACATTTTCTTATTCCTAATTATCTTTCAAGTTCAAGAATAATGGAATAGAGTAGGCTTAAGGAATAGACAAATCTTTAAATAGATCGTCGCTGTGTGTTAGCTTAGTTAGTTCTGTTTGCATGGGAAAGAGACGAAAACAATAAACAACAGAATCTTATTTTAGAAAAATAAGGCATTGTAAAATATAAACAATTACTAGGGAGTTTTTCAAAAATTCTATTTAAAATTATTTGCGTGTTTATCGAGATCTATATTTTTGTGCAATAAGATTTTGTGTATCTCTTGTGATTTGCAGGTTGTACTCTCGAATGAACACGACTTCTATGGACATTCCTTTAGAAATACCAGCAATACATTGAATTTGTTACGAAAATAACGTTAATATTTAATAAAAACTTGTTAGAGATAACTTTGAGAAAATCAGATTAATCATTAAATTTTCCTTGTAAAGAGTAGACCATAGTGGCGGAATTTTCTAGAAAATATTCGTGTTCATCCTTGGAGGATGCTGAGATTAAATAAAATTTTTGTATTTGCTTGTCGCTTATGCTAATCACAGACACTCGTTCACACATACAAACACAACGTACCATTATCTAAAAATTAATTCTTCTGGATTCAGGGGAACTATAAATGTGTATTTCCGGTGAAATCCGGTCATAGCACTTTTGGGTGGATTCAATACTTCCCTTCTTATTATTCGTACCAGATAAATAAAAAATAGAATAATGTGTGCTTATTTGTTTCGAGGATATTCCTTTTAATTTATAATTATATATTCTCAATAACAAATGCAATTGTTTATCTGTTGTCCTTGCAAGGAGAATGGAATCCTAAAGCTGTTACATAGCGACTAGTATTTTAAATAATTGACTATTTCTTGAATACTACGGCGTAATTCCGTGTTTTTAGCAATAACGTAATGTTTATCTCATTTAACCTGAAGTAAGTAGAGAAATAAACGTTTGTAGGTATAGTTTATACAGGAATATGTGAACGCAACACATTTTTATGTTGAAGCATAATGCTTCTACCACGCGTAAACAATAATAAATGTATAGATTAACAGGTGCAATATCCTAAGCGTTCTCCTGTTTTATTAAATTCAGATACTTGACATGCCGTATCCCCTTATTTTATTATATTAAAATACCCAGTTCCTTTATTTCTGATCAGAACAATTTCTAATGAAGTGGAGCGACCGTATTCTTCTTTATATCTTCTATTGGTGTATAGGAACAAGTTTACAAGGAATTTTACTAACGATCAACAGGCGAATTCTTTTATGTTAGTATATGCAATGTAGGAATATGTGATATATAGCTTTAGAAGTTGGATTGGAATGTATATGAAGGAACGTCTGCTTCGTTTACTCTTAAAGCTCTTTCTGCTATCGCCCAATAGGCAAAGATCAGGTTTCATATCTAGACCCAAAAATGGTGTTTACGGTATAGAAACTCAGGCATTTGCAATTGCGTCATACAAATTTATGTCTCATTTTCTGGATTTCAATAATTTTATTCTGCTTTAACTTTAAAAAGCTCTCCTTTCAAACGTGTATTTACATTATACAGGCGGTTTCATACTTTCGCTGACAGAGGTTAAGCATTAACACACGTTGGAGTTTCTGTAATTCAAATGAAGCTATCATTACCAATAGGGATATCCACTGAAGCAAATATTATCGTGAGCAATGAGGTTTCTCTCAGGGTATGCGTGGATGTGTGAGAAGGAAATTTTACAACACTGGAATGCCCGTTTCCAAATTATTTATTCACTGCTTCTTATTTCAAACCTCGAAATGGAAGCTGCCGACCGAGGGTTACCAATCACGGTTTGTAGTGACTGAATGCTAATTATATTTCTTGATAAATTCTGATGACCTGACAAATATTCAAGACCGAACAAGTTGACCGCTCTCCTAGGCTTCACGTCTGACTCTCCTTGATATCGGCTACACGCCGGATAAATGTTTATGATGTCTTTCTAGCCGCGCACCCGCCTTCATCGGCGGCAAGCCGAAGAGTGTTCTCCCACAACTGCGTGTGTGTATTTATATATGTAACTTTCACTCTCCAAATTCCTTTTTAAACAAAGTCCTTTTGTGGCTGTTTTGGTCGCCATTGTAAACGATCCAAAGAATACCCTATTCATGTATGTCAAGTGACAATTCCTTTAGAAACCTTCTAAGGACACTGTTCCTTTCATTCATGGCATTGTTATTATACTTTCCCCAACTCACTGACCTTGCCCTGGGTCGTCACAAAGAACCCACATTCCTTTTACGTCTATCATTATTCTTTAATTCTGGAAAACCGTAATTTCGGTATCAAATGCCCCCATAGATATTATTTTATTATCCCATAATGAAATAATATATATGTCTTGCCCGAATATAACGCAAAATATTAGACCTTTGTCAGCAACTTCCAATTCGTTTTACAATTGCTTTTCACAACATTAATTTTTTTTTTTTACATGACATTTCCTAACAAATATTCACATGGTTACCTAACAACATTTCATTTAAAATTTACCAACATTCTGTTCTGTAATTTTCAACTTTCAAATATTACTCGGAAAATATTTCAATCTACCTCATCTCTCTCTTTCTCCATCTGATCTACTTAAAATTAATTCATATTGTTGTTACACTTGAAACAATTCCTAAATATACACTCTTATGTTTAAACCAATTGTACATTAATAATATTATCTATCTATATACTTTTTACAACATTTCTGAATTGTTCTTCTGGATTCTATATAAATATTCTTTCCAAAAGTCTTTCATTGTTCGGTTTTATTTTAATTAACTGGTTAATTTTTTTATACATTTCCGGATACTTCTTTATGATTCTATATAAATATTATTTTCAAAAGTCTAAGTGTTCTGATTTTCATTACTATATATTTTTTTTCACTTGTTTAGTTTTAAGTTTCACTGCACTGTCACAACACTGTTTACACTTAACCTATACATTTTACACTACACTATCTATACTTAGCCTATACATTTTACAAGTTTGTTTCTTCTCCTTTTACAATTTGTTATGGCAATTTTAAATACTTTAGCCTAAGTTCCTACCATTTACACGAAAATTCATCCTACCACAACGTACTTCGAAAATACAAAAGAATTTTGCGGACTTTTCCATGTATAAAGGACTTATTTATTATACATCCCCATGATTTTTCCACATTTAGCTTAGATATTGGACACCGATCTTTTTCCCTATCTTTCTTAGGCATATTCTGATGGAACTGTGCCCCTTGCCCGAAATCTTTTAATATTTCTGTTTCGTTTATCCTTGGATTTTGCATGTTTTTCAATGTTTCATTTGTCACCGTGATCTCTATTGCTACCTCATTCATTTGATTTTTGTTTTCCTCCAAATACCTCGTCGGTTTTCTGTTTTCCCATTCTGATCCTTCTAGTCTACTCCTAGTTTCTTCTAACTCTTTTCTAGCTATTTGTCTTTCTTTATCTACTTTCTGTACGATTTCCTCCCTCAGTTTTCTGTTTTCGCTATCTGTCCTTTCATTAACTAGATTCAAAATTTCAGTTTCCTTTGTCACCGTGATCTCCATTGCTAACTCGTTCATTTCATTTGTGATTTTCTCCAAATTCCTCGTCTGTATTCTATTTTCCCTCTCTGATACTTCTAGTCTACTCCTAGATTCTCCTAACTCTTCTCTAGCCATTCCTATTTCTTCGTCTAATTTCTGTACTATTTCCTCCCCAAGTTTTCTGTTTTCACTATCTAACCTTTCATTAGTTAGATTCATAACTTCATTTTCAACATTCTCCGTCTCCTCACTAACATCTTTTCCTACATTGTCTGTTACCTGATCAGCTTCTTCTCTTACGTTCTCTACTTCCTGACTAACTTTCCCGAAATTTTCTAACGACTGTTGTTGATTGTCTAACTTCTTTCCTAGTTCTATTTGTCCTATCTCCAACTTCTGAAAACCGCTTTCTATCTTTCCCTCTATCCTTTTTAAACTTTGATTATTATCCTTCATCTCTTTTATTAAACTTTGATTATTATCCTTCATCTCTGTTATTAAACTTTGATTATTATCCTTCATCTCTGTTATTAAACTTTGAGTATCATCATCTATCTTTTTACTTAAATTTTGATGCATATCATCTAACTTTTTACTTAAACTGTCAAACCTTGCGAACACTTTTCTAATTTCCTCTAACATAATTTGTTCCATTTCTACATCATTTGGTACAGTTCTACCACACTCTCCCACTTCAACTACTTCCTGCCTACTGTTATTACTATAAACCTCTTGAACTTCCATGTTTTATACAAAAATTTTTTTACTTAAAATCTTGTTTTTCACTTCTCAAATAAATTCACCATAGTCTAGTATATAATTTTACACTCTGTACCTTTGATTGTTTTTACTGGCTCCTGATGATGTCACTGATGACGATGCCGGCCTCCTTTCTTCTTTACAGTCGAACTGTTGACGAATTTCTTGATGGGTCGACCGTCCTCCTGTCGAACCACCTTCACCTGTTGAACCTCGTTGTCGGGTTGAAACTCGTTCTCGGTTGAACCTCCTTCTCGGGTTGAACCTCCTCCTGTTGTCGAACGTCCTTCTCCTATCGGGCCGAACCTCCTTCTCTTATCGAGCTCCACTTGTTGTCAAACGTCCTTCTCCTATCGTGCCGAACCTCCTTCTCTTATCGAGCTCCACTTGTTGTCAAACGTCCTTCTCCTATCGTGCCCCGCGTTGGTGCGCCAATTTGAAACAGTATTGCTTATGGGTGTACACAAGTTCCACGTTGGAACGCCAATTTGATGCAAAAATGATGATGGTGGCGATCACAGAAGTCGGCGAGCAATGAGGTTTCTCTCAGGGTATGCGTGGATGTGTGAGAAGGAAATTTTACAACACTGGAATGCCCGTTTCCAAATTATTTATTCACTGCTTCTTATTTCAAACCTCGAAATGGAAGCTGCCGACCGAGGGTTACCAATCACGGTTTGTAGTGACTGAATGCTAATTATATTTCTTGATAAATTCTGATGACCTGACAAATATTCAAGACCGAACAAGTTGACCGCTCTCCTAGGCTTCACGTCTGACTCTCCTTGATATCGGCTACACGCCGGATAAATGTTTATGATGTCTTTCTAGCCGCGCACCCGCCTTCATCGGCGGCAAGCCGAAGAGTGTTCTCCCACAACTGCGTGTGTGTATTTATATATGTAACTTTCACTCTCCAAATTCCTTTTTAAACAAAGTCCTTTTGTGGCTGTTTTGGTCGCCATTGTAAACGATCCAAAGAATACCCTATTCATGTATGTCAAGTGACAATTCCTTTAGAAACCTTCTAAGGACACTGTTCCTTTCATTCATGGCATTGTTATTATACTTTCCCCAACTCACTGACCTTGCCCTGGGTCGTCACAAAGAACCCACATTCCTTTTACGTCTATCATTATTCTTTAATTCTGGAAAACCGTAATTTCGGTATCACCACTTTATATTGTTTTTCCTTTTATGATTATGAGGTTATAATATACATAGTAAAATAATAATTGCATAGTTTCAGCATATTTCTCTTTGTATTAATGGAAATAGCTTTCTGTAAGAACTCCAAGGCCTCTTCTATAGTATTCTTTTCTTATCTTTTCTTTATTGACCGCCTGTCTTCTGTTCGTTTCCAATCTTTGCTAGGGGATCAAACACATCGGCGAATCTTATATAATTTTTCGGAGTAAAGGACCAAGAAATTTAAATTACAGTACAAGAAATTGTCAACATTAATAGGAACTTCAGATAAGGCCTTTCGAAGGTGTACTTCTTCAGGTGCTGCCCGTGAGCAGTTACGACAGATTCATTTAACTTTCGCTCCTTCAACATCATTCTTATGGTTCTACTTACCTAAGTTTTACGGGCAATGTTCAAATGAAAACTGCTTTATCAACGTTTTCAGATACCTTTAACCTGATCAGTATTTGACATATTGAAGTAGTTGTTCCTCTCACATGTGTTCGTGCAGACGTTCCGTAGACTGGATGCTAAATGCAGATGTAAAGTAATTTTCAGCTTCCAGAGATGCGGAATCCAGTTTCCTGTAAAGTTTGTCCACAAATTGATGCATTGCGCTAGAGGAATACGCATTCAGGCTAAGCAAAATGAAGAATTTGCAAGAAACTTTAAATTTGTACTATGTGTAGCTAAATTACAGAGGACTTAAGAAGACTGTCAGTGAATCATGTATAAGCTACGTAAGTGTTAAAATTATAAAGCGAATTTACGTCGAATAAAGGAACTGAGGAGTTAATGAGCAGTGATGAACAACTGAAATCAAGAAACCGGCCGAAGTAACCTACAAGCCAAGGCGAGGATTTCGTGGATGTATCTTAATGAAGAAGTAATTGTGTGCGATGGGCAAGAACAGGCATCAAGGACGGTGGTTTAGCTACTTCATGAGGAGCTTTATAGAGAGAAGCTACAAACCTCGAGCCCGCCTCGGTAGCGTAGATGGTAGCATGTCTTCCTCACGTTCAAGAGATCCCGAGTTCGAATCTCGGTCAGGGTGAGTTACCTGGATAAGGTTTTTTCCGGGGTTTTCCCTTATCCTTCAAGACGAATGTCGGGTAACTCTAAGCTCCATGGACCCTGGAATCATTTGAGCATCATTTCGTCCAATCCATTCACTGTCCGATATGACTAAACGTTGGAGGACGTAAATCACAAAAAAAGCTACAAACCTGGATTGTTCCGCAAATCTCCACCGATAACTTTATCCTGGTTGCCCCGGACTACATCCACGTCTGTCAGCCTGAGATCAGATCCATGTCAAGCTTCATACAATTTACATGTATTGAAAGTATTCGAGTCTGGATTTCTGATGAAACTTTTGAAATAAAAAGTTAATCAACTAGACTTTTGAAATGAACACATAAGGAAACAGTCATAATAACTGGTCCCAATAGCTAGCCCTCATTATTTCTATCCACAGCACCCCTCAAGTCTATATAACCAATGATGTTGCTGAACTGTTTATTCAAATTCACTTGCTCACTTATCCTAATACAGTCAAGCATGAATGAAGAATGTTTCAGTACAGCTTAGTCTGCACTTTTTCCTTAAAAAAATGAACACCTCTTCAAAATTCCTGGGTAGCAATTAACTGATGAAATCCATCTTCAAATTCCTGAAGGATTGGGAAGATATAATAGGTTCCTAACAAATTTGTAAGCTCTTGGAGAGTGAAAATGCAAGGTTATAGCCGAAACTTTCATCATTTCACTATACTGCCTAGCACCTGAATAGCAATTGACAATTTTAAAATCTTTCTTTAATACTTCAAGTGACAAACCAGCATTTGGCACATCAACAAGGTTGTCTGATGCACATGTATTCTTTTTCAAAGAATCTACTAACTTCTTCATTGTGTTAATCCTTTCATTCCTACTTGTCAATTTGGTTTGCAAATTTTTTAGTTTTTCTTGATGGTTAAATTTTGTTGGCGTGACTTGAGTTGTTGCACTGCTGTTTCTATCGCCACTGTTTCCAGGAAGATCATGCCCAATTATAACATTGTGAAGTGGATTTACCTCTTATAATTTCAAGGCATCACTCTGTAATATAAACTAATACGTACAGTTCTGCTCTCTAAATCTACGGAAATATTTATTTGATTCTGCAAAAAATTACAAGTTCTTTTTAATTGTCCTCCAATGTAAGTCATATCAGAAAATGAATAAAATGGGCAAAATGATGCTTAAATGTACTGTAACAGTATTTTTGTTTAGTAATGTTCGAAGGAATAATAAATATATAAAAATGTATGTAGTTGTGTGATTGGCCGAAGTAGTAGTGGTATGACGTGGTGTGATGACGTGTCAGTGAATCGGCCAATCACAAAATAAGGTGGGAATTGACAAGAAAATCAATAATCTAGAAAAAGTGAGAATCTTGTGTCTTGCTGGAGAACGAGGAAAGATGTTACGATGATTGTAATTGTAAAGGAAAATTAATAAGATTCAAAAAGTGTTATTCAATATTTACAATAGATAAGAGTGAATCATAGTTTATATTATATAATTAAATAATATATTACAAAATTGGACTCATCTAAATTTTATTTTCACCAAAAATCCGCATCCACACCTGAGAAAAGATCTCACGACTCTCAGTAGATTAAAACTCGACTTGGATGTTACAAAAAGTTGGCTTGCTTCTTATTAGTTGAAGATGAACGAAAATATAATCCCGTTACAAATGGCGCAGCAACGTGTGGGGCTCGAATAGGATAAAGAAGAGGAGATTAAAGCATCGTGCAGCTCCGTGGGAATTTAAAAGGAAAGAAGAAAGAAGAGAGAAGAAAGAAGAAAACGAGAACTGGTTTAAGTGAGTGAAATTAAAAAAAAAATAATAGTAGTAGTAGTAGATTTATGTTGTTAAGAAATCAGAAAATAGTTAAAAAGATGGCGAGTAGAAAAGAAATAATAGTGGAAGGAGAAGTTACTGATAGTGTAGGAATGAATAGGGAGGATGCAAGATTAAGCATAGATAATGAGTCAATGTTGGAAAGAATAACAAGAATGTTAAGTAATTTAGATTCTAAAATAGAACAAAATGCAAAGAATTTAGATTTTAGAATGAGAGATGTTAAATCTGAAATGAGTAATTTAGATTCTAGAATGAGAGATGTAAAATCAGAAATAGGAGATGTTAAATCTGAAATGAGTAATTTAGATTCTAGAATGAAAGATGTAAAATCAGAAATAAGTAATTTAGATTCTAGAATGAAAGATGTAAAATCAGAAATGAGTAATTTAGATTCTAAAATAGAACAAAATGTAAACGATTTAACTAAGAAAATGAATGATTTAGATGTAGGAGTAAGACAGGAACTAGCACAAAATGTGAGTAACTTAGAAATTAATTTATTACAGAAGCTAAAACAGGAATTAAAATCTGAAATTTCACAGGAGATTAGAGAAGGGAGAAAACAGTGTAGGGATAATATGGAAAGGCTCATGCAGATCATAGAGATTAATAAGGATGAGAATAGAAAGGAAGTCAATGAGTTGAGAGAGATAATTCAGGAAACTAGGTTAGGTCAGGACATTGTGAAACAAGAAATAAGAATGGAATTAAACAAAGAGTTAGAAACATTTAGGATACAACAGGCAGAAATAACACAAAAACAAAGAGAAGAATTAGGAGATAAAGTAGAACAAAGAATCAATGTAATTTGTTCTGAAATGCAATTACAACATGATGAAAGTAAGATACACCAAGAGGAAATAAAGTTACAAATTGATGAGATAAGTAAAGTAAAAGAAGAAGTAATTTTGCAAATTAAAGAGGTAAAAGAACATTTTGAAAAAGAAAAGGATAACTTAGGAAAATTGACACAAGTTGTAATTGCATTACAGGCTAGAAAAGTAAATAACGGGAAAGAAATGTCTAGAATTACAAATATAAACGATTGTGACTTACCAGGTGAATTAAGCAATCATCAGAAGTCTAGTGATGTAGTAAGTGAATGTAGTGATTTTGTGAGTCCAGATAATGATATTAATTATCACAGATACACACAGAACATGTCCTCACACACACAACTCCACAGTCTAGGTCAAAATGAATGTGTACATTATTCACTAAATGATATTAGTCCACCAAGTTTTGATGAGGAATCAGGTGATAATCTAAAAGTATTTCTTAGGGAATTGGAAGAATATTTCCGTATTAAGAGAATTCCCAATGAATTTCGGATGGTAATAGTAAAACGCTGTTTGAAGAAAAATGCTCTTGAGTGGTTAAGGTTAACTTTGGCTTCACATGAAACATACAGTACTTTCAGAAATCTGTTTATAAATAGATTTTGGGGACCTGAGAGACAAAGAAGAATAAAAGTTGAGTTAGCAACGGGTAGGTTTGAGTTTAAAAAAGGGATTTCTATGACTGTATATTTCTTAAAATTAGCAAACAAAAGTAAGTTGATCAATCCCGAAATTTCTGAGACAGAAATTGTCAACATGCTAATACGTCATTATCCACCGCATATCAGAAATCATTTAATTGTCGCTAAGCCTATCGATTTCTCTGATATGATTGAATTATTATCCGAATTTGAAGCACATAACCTCATTAATGATACTACATCCTGTGATGGTAACTATAATAACGTCCATATTGAGCGAGGAAGAAATCGACAGGAATCACAACCTACAAATAATAGGAATAATAGGACGAGTTTAAATTGGGGCGGGGCACCTGTGAGAAATCAAAGATTTGAAGGAAGAGGTTATGATCCTAGACGAACTTATGAATCTGTAATTCCCGGAACAGGAAGTGGAGTTCAAAATAATGTGCAAAGGAATAATCATAACAATCAGTCGACGAGAATTGGAAGAAATGATCAAATAAACCATGTAAGACTTTATCGAGGAAATAATCAGCGAATAAGTAATTTTAATAGGGGTAGAGGTACTAGTTTATTTAGTGCAAATCAAACAGATTTTAGGGGTGTGAGATTTGAAAGAAGTAATCAAAATGAAAGAGTCGAAAATACACAAAGCACAGAGAATGATGTGAGTATAAACGATAGCACCAACCTAACCAACAATGAAAGTAATAATCAGAGGGAGATGGAAAACTAAAAACCAAATCATTTTGTGCTCTGGAAAGTGGTTCGGTGAGGATGAGACAGGGCGAATTGAAAGTTGAACATAACGGAAATAAGCTCACTCTCTTGCAGAAAAATAAGGAATTAGTTAACCCACCTCAGATTAATTATTTACCTATGGGATAAAGAATATACAGCCTTGATTGATACTGGAGCCAGTTCTACTGTGATAAGTGAGGAATTGTTTAAAAATCTGTTAGCTCACTATAAAGTGGAATATTTAAATGTGTGTAACGTTTACTGCAGTACTGCAATTGGGAAGAAAAAGGATAGGATTAAATATCAAGTATTAATTAAGGGGCGAATAGGTGAATGGAATTTCAATTTCGTTGCGTTGGTAATTCCACATTTGGCAAGAGATGTAATTGTGGGTAATGATTTATTATATGAATGGCAAAGTGTATTGAATTTCGAAATGCACGAAATGAAGGTTAAGACAGAAAATGATTTATTAGTAATAAAATTATTGGAAGAAGATGGAAGAAAAGAAGAGAACAGGGATAATATAAATAATGAAAGGTTTTTTGTGGAAGATATACTTTTGCAAGAAAATGGTAATATTGAATACGATGAAAATGAAAATTGTGGGAAGAATTTAATTATTGATGGATTGCAAAATAATGTAACTGACCTTGAAAAGCATTGTTGCCAATTATATACAATACAAGATAAGAACGGCGGAAGCCAAGTGGAGGAAGAAATAGAATTCCAGAGAATATTACAAGTAAAGTTAGAAAACACATACAATTTAGACCAAGCGAGAAAAGAACAGTTGAAATTGTGTATATTAAAGAATAGAAAAGCCTTTAGTTCAAAACCTGGACTGTGTAACAAATACACACACACATTTAAAGTGAATGATACTGCTCCCTATACACATAAAAGCCGACCTTTACCCATAGCTATAAGACAGCAAGCATCAGAGGTGATAAATAAAATGTTAGAAAATGGAATAATAGAAATTTCTAACTCACCTTACTTACATCCTCTATGTTGGGTTCATAAATCAGATGGCTCATTGCGTATGACAATTGATGCAAGAAAAATTAATTCATTAACCCAACCAGACCATTTTAGGCCTCTTGGAGTGGATGAAGTGCTATCTAAGTTAGAGCGTGGAAAATATTTTTCGAAATTAGATTTGGTGTCCTCATATTGGCAGATTCCCTTGGATGAATCAGTTAGAAAATATACTGCGTTTAATTTTGGAGGGAGAATTTACCAGTTCAAAACATGCGGTTTTGGATTGTCAACAAGCGGAAGTGCATTACTTCGAGCCTTATATAATAGTTTTGGAGATACCATTGAGAATTTTGCTATTCAATATATAGACGATTTTCTTATCTTTGATCAAGATTTCGACGAACATATATCTCATCTGAATTACATATTTACAAAATTTTCTGAAAGTGGTATGACTATAAATTTGGATAAATCAAGTTTTATTGCCAAAGAAATTGAATTTTTAGGGTACATAATATCCGAAAAAGGTATGGCACCAAATCCAGATGGAATAAAATCCATTGAATCTATTCCACCACCAAAGAATATTAAACAACTAAGAAGATTTATTGGCATACTACAGTATGAAAGTAAGTTTGTGGTAAATTATGCCAAGGAGCTTAGTCCTTTGAGAGAACTTTTGAAGAAGAATTCAGTCTGGAAGTGGACAGAAAAACACCAACAGTCTTTTCAAAACTTTAAAGAGTTATTTAAAAACGCCATTCTTTTGGAAAGACCTATTAGAAACCAACCCTTTAACATCTATTCAGATGCTAGTATCCATGCTTATGCAGCAGTATTAACTCAAACTGATTTGGATGGGAATAATCATGTAATTGCCACTGCTTCAAGAGTTTTGAACCAAAATGAATCTAACACTTGTATTACGGAGTTAGAAATAGGAGCTATATATTTTGCTTTGCAAAAATTTAGGCAATATGTATACAATACTAAAGTCATTGTATATACTGACCATATTAGTCTATCATTTATAAAAAAATGTAAACTAACTAGCTCTAAAATATCTCGTTACATACATGAAATTACTTCCTATGATATTGAGATTCGGCACATCTCAGGAAAAAATAATATATTTAGTGATTTGTTGTCGAGACAGAAAATGCATGGAGAAATTCCAGAGTCATTGTCACAATCTCAACATGAGATAAAACTTTTCGAGTTAAATTTTACATGCGATAGAAATCTTACTCTAAAATTTAAAAATATCTCGGAAATTCAACAAAATGATTCGAGATTATCTGCATTGTTGCGACAGGCTCCAGCAGTTGAAGATGCTGCGAATTGCACCATAGCCAAGAAAAATGGTGTACTTTATAAATTACATGGAGATGTGATAAAAAAATGGAAGGTTATAGTTCCCAGTAGTTTAGAAGAAAGTGTAATCACTTCATTTCATCACCACCTAGCTCATTCTGGATGCGAGAAAACTTCCATGACCATCAAAGAATAGCTATATATAAAGCACATTGATAGGAAAGTACGGAAATTAATTTCAACGTGTGAACTGTGCCAAAGAGCTAAACCTATAAATATCAAATATGATTTTGAACCTCAGACCATCATCAGAGATAAAAAGAATGAATTAGTTGCGATCGATGCACACGGGGAGATGCCGGCTAGTCAATATAATTGTAAATACATTTTTGTGATGTTTGACATTTTTACTAAATTTGTGAAAATTTACCCCGTTCAAAATATTAAGAGTAAAACATGTGTCAATAAAATTTTAAAGGGGTGGATACCAGAATATGGGCAAATAAAAGCCATACTTTCAGACAACACCACAGTTCATCGAAGTAAATTGTTTACATCCGAGATGAAGAAAAACAATATCAAAATTTATAATTCTTCGGTTTATTATCCACAAGGAAATCCTTGTGAGAGAGTGATGCGAGACTTAACTTTTTATTTTCGAATACTGTGTCATTCAAATCACCGGTGTTGGTATAAATATTGTACTGTCATAGAAAAGATAATAAATAACACCCCAAACGCTACTACAAGATTCGCTCCAATAGAGCTAATGACTGGAAAACCCCCTGAACCTCTTATAGTAAATATGCCAACGACTTTTGAGGAGAAAACAAATGTGCTAAATGAGGAAGAGAAATGCGCCGAAGCATTTAAAAGAATACTAGAAAAATCCGAAAAAAGATTAAAGAAAGTACAAAGAAGAAAGGCCAAATGGGATCCTGAAATAAATGATATGGTTTTAGTGAAGACATTTAACATCTCAGATGCTCGACGAAAAGTGTATTGGAGAATGAACTTAATTTATAAAGGTCCGTATAGAGTAGTAACCAAATTTGGAGATCACACTTATGAATTGCAAGATTCGAATAATAAGATTGTGGGAAGATGTCATAAGACATTAATGAAACCTTTCAAAAGCCTTGACAGTAATTGAAACAATATTGAATATATACTATGTGTGTGTTAAATAATAATAAAAAAAATTGTTAAACATCAATATATTGTTGTATTTTAGTTGATGTTAATTTATTGTTGTGTTTTATGTTTGTGTAATAATAATCTGAAATTGTTGTTAAATGTTCATCCAATGTATGTTGTATTGGTGTTGTGTAATATTGGTGTAAACGAAATTGTTAATTGGGGCTGTTCTTCGAAATATATGGAAACAGATTGTTAATTCCTTTGTTTGGTTATTTTCCATATATTTCGAAGAGGGGCATTTGTAACAGTATTTTTGTTTAGTAATGTTCGAAGGAATAATAAATATATAAAAATGTATGTAGTTGTGTGATTGGCCGAAGTAGTAGTGGTATGACGTGGTGTGATGACGTGTCAGTGAATCGGCCAATCACAAAATAAGGTGGGAATTGCTATGGGGACAAGAAAATCAATAATCTAGAAAAAGTGAGAATCTTGTGTCTTGCTGGAGAACGAGGAAAGATGTTACGATGATTGTAATTGTAAAGGAAAATTAATAAGATTCAAAAAGTGTTATTCAATATTTACAATAGATAAGAGTGAATCATAGTTTATATTATATAATTAAATAATATATTACAAAATTGGACTCATCTAAATTTTATTTTCACCAAAAATCCGCATCCACACCTGAGAAAAGATCTCACGACTCTCAGTAGATTAAAACTCGACTTGGATGTTACAAAAAGTTGGCTTGCTTCTTATTAGTTGAAGATGAAGGAAAATATAATCCCGTTACAGTACCCAGGCTTCATAGATATTTGAGTTACCCAACATTTACTTTTAGGATAAACGAAAAGCCTGGAAAAAACCTTATCCAGATAATCCAATCTGACTGAGATTCAAGCTCCAGACTTCCTGAATGTGATCAGACAGTTTACCATCCCGCTTCAGAGATGGATATGATAACAGTAGCAGAGTAATTTAATGCCATATGCTTTTAGATTTTTAGAGTATATTGCAAATTTATCTGTTTGGTCCTAAGAAGCTACCATTTTTGTTAATGTATATATATACAAATGTGACTGAAATAAATGTTCTTTTATTTTATTTTATTTTACTACAAAAAATGTGTTAGATAATCTAAAACTTCGTGCAACCTGACAATATTAATGTATTCCTTAAATAAGCTAGGGGTGCTACTATTTGACTATGAGAATGCTTGTTAAGAGTTAGCCTATAACATAATGGAGACATTTAACAATGATGGGGGCCCAATGTAGTTCACATGATGTTTTCAGAGATGGAGTTATTTACCAATTTGAAGAAAAACCACATTTACTTTGGCCATTTTTTGAATCTGATACCTACAGCTTGGAAATAAGCCACTTTAACCACTAGACCACACGATCTCCAAAATTCAGTCCATAAGATTCTATTATTGCATTGAATTTAAAATAGAATATGATGAGTGCACAGGCACATGTAGAATTCAATTTTAGGTCTTATGCAGTTAAAAAAAAGTGTATTTCATAAATAAAAGAATAATTTACATTTCCTTCTCTTGGTAAAAATTCCAGAACTGTGGAAATATTTAGAATTACATTCCAAATTAAAACAGCTTTCTGGGAGTTTCAAATTTGTAGCCCATTGTAACATCTTCAGTGTTATTTTCTACAGTACATAACAGTGGTAATCTCACCTGTGTATGTAATATCTGTTGTATTTTTTTGTTGTAATTTACGTCCTCCAACATTTAGTCATATCGGACGATGAATGAAATGGGTGAAATGATGCTCAATGCGTCCGGGGTCCATGGAGCTTAGAGTTACACGACATTCGTCTTGAAGGATAAGGGAAAACCCCAGAAAAACCCTTATCTAGGTAACTCACCCTGACCGAGATGCAAACTCGGGACCTCCTGAACGTGAGGCAGACATGCTACCATCAACGCTACCGAGGCTGTAAAGATTTAGCTAGAACAGATATGCGAGGCGGGCATATCTGTTCTAGCTACATCTTTACAACCGTAAGAGATACTGATAAGCCAAATTACAGTATACCACAGCAAAGAAAGTCTTCAGGGCCTGAGACGCAGGAGCGTTGAAGAGGGTTCCCAATCCCTCCCTGGATAGGTTTATCACAACCCATGTCAATACAGTTACAGACCATTGAAAAACATTCTGATGTCTTCCACTTTTGTGAATTGATCTTCAAGGCTTTAGTCTACAGAGTGAACAGGGCACACGTTTTTTAGGGGTTCTACTCCTTGTGTAGCATGCATTCTCTGTCACACACATTCGCTGTTCTTATCCCACTGTGTAAGGGTGGCACTAGGTGGCACATTCCTCTCAGGGACTTACATTGCGTTGGTGGACAGTAGTGTGTTTAGACTGCTTTTCTTTATTTTCAGAGTAAAATTTAACAGAATTTTAGGTATCCTTATCCTGTTAAAATATGATTGGCTGAGACATATACCATTCTAAGTCCATTATACGGTAGAGCTAAACTTAAATTTTTAAGTTTACAAAGTGAAATAAAGTATTAAATTATTAGCGTTCACCATGTAGCACAAAATAATTTTCCAAGTTTAAAATAAGAACATTGGTTATGACTTCATGGATCCCAATCTCTGCTTAAGACCCACACACTGGCTTGTACCCCTACTCCTGGCTCGAGCTTTGGCACACCTGCAGAGTGTTCCCATTTACTCCATTGTTCTGTGATGTGATAACCTGTTTGTTTCCTTGTGGAATCGCGATCTCTTAAAATTCACATCCACATTGCATTCTGCATGAAATTTCACCATAAATATACGTTTGAGATTCTCTGAAAAAGAAAAGAATAAGCTTGCTTTCCCTCTCTCTGTCTCTCTGTACGCGTATGCATCAGTGGTGTCAGTGTGTGTCGGTATGGGTGTCTTTTGTTATTAAAACAACATGTTCCATTATAAGTCAGTAGTACTGTATGCTTAAGTTTTCTTCTTTAACAATTATTGTTAGTTCTGTTCTATTCAGTTCTACTTTTACACAGACAACTGTAAGTATAAACAATGTATTTCTTGTGTCTATGGATCACTATCTATATGATTAACTAGTTACTACCTAATCTGTAATTTGTATTTGCAAATGTATTGAGTTCTAATTAAAGCGAATAACATAGTTATTGCATATTTAAATTTGGAGTGTAGTTTGGAATTATTGCAATTCATTTTGAAATCTATTGAATTAATAGATTTTGAGAAGGGAAGAATATATTTTCATATGAGGTGTGTGTTTTTCGGTGGTCGAATCCCTCATGTTAGAATGTATAGTCTTAGACCTCTTCTTTGTCTTAGAAGTTTTTGAAGTGTGCCATTGAATGGCATAGCTCAAAAATGAAAATTACATTAAATAATCAACTTCATATATCTGTTCTGCATCTTCTGTGTGACATGACGATTTTCAAGAAAACCTTTTGCCCCTAGCTCTCCTTTCTTTACATGGAAAATTTTTTCAAAGTATTCACTTACTTTATAAAAATAACAATCTCTGACCATTTTGATTAATATACAATATGTTTTAGATATTTTCGTGACAAACATATACTTTTAATTTTCTGGGAATGCGCTCAGTAATCTTCTTCATTCTGGGTTACTTTGGCATAATTTGCATACTATAACAGATAGACAAAATCTTACAACATAAAAATGTAAATCTCATTAAAACACACACTTTATGTCAAATATAAACAATTTCAGAGAATACCAATCTTTGTTCTTTTATTTGAAGTTTCAATACTTACACTTTTCTCAAATAAGGAGCCTTTATTAGTTTTCTTTGAACCCTTCGCCATGAAAACAAATGGAATTTCATAGACCTCACTTAGCGACCAGCTCTTAAAGGATTTGACTCTTACTTAAACCCTACTGTATTCCCATATTCTCATTTCACCTAAACGAACGTTAGCAATAAAGTAATTTCGGCTACAGTTTAGCTCAATTAACACGAAGTAGATAAAATAGGGTAGGTATGGATAGTTGGTACAGGAATAGGGAAAGTCATATGAGAGTAACACGTCATATTTTTTAGTTATGGTATTTACATACACATTCACACACAGACTGTTTCTCTATACATGCTTTTTCCGTGTGTATATGAGTACCTCAAAACGTGTAAGGTACTTATACTGAAATCCTATTATTGAATTTTTTATTTTCAGTGGAATGCAATATTTCCTCTATCTACTACGTTATGTGGTAGAGAACCTTGACTTTCTTTGAAATGTTCACGCAATGAAGAACCAAATGTTTAAACTTCCAAATCTTTCATAGTAATTCTCCAATCCATTTCCTCACAACCAAACGTTTAACTATATGCAACATTTAAACTTTGGCTGAAAAAAAGGACGTAAAGCGTTTATTTTTTTAAAACTCAAATGGGTATTAAAATTAAAAACTTATATTCAAAATCAGGGCCTAAAGTATTTTTTGTAGAATATTTCTGCAAGAAACACTGAAATCTTGTACAGCATTACTTAAAGAAAGTCAAAGTGCAAAAATTAAGCAAAGATCATAGTGACAAGTTTTAAAATATCACATACAGTTCACACACATGTGCATTTAAATGTTACGTTTGGGAATTTATATGACCTTAAAGTGGAAACAGAAACCACATTCTGATTATATATTGAGAATATTTATACAATCTACTTAACACGCTGAATATGTAAATTATAATTCATTTTTTCCTCTGTTACTGTAAAATGGATACTCATAACATTTGACAGGACATTATGTATTGTTATATACGACTGCATTTAGCATTAAGTTTCAGGTAGTGTTACTAATAGTAATTTGAAACAACTTACACATGTTCACTGTATTTTATAAGAGCTTCCATTTATTTATTAAATTGTTGATGTATTAGCTTAAGCATCCTGCAACATGGCACAGTGGACTACAGCATTTTGTTTTGGTTTCCTGCTTCTGAAATGACAGGAAAAAAATACAAAAAAATTACTTAGTCTGCATGCAGATTTTTAAGCCATCACGGTATGGCATTGTCTAAGTCGTCAGTATGAGCCTGACTTGAAGCTTGAGCTTCGGTTTCCGGACACGCTTCAGGCTCTGCAGTTTGTGCCTCTGTTGGATTATCGGATTCACTCTCATCTACAAGAATTTTTATTGTCAGATTACTTTGCCACCATCTGAACCACATTAAGTATTGAGACTGTATTTTTAAATACATCCACCATGCAAATCCTAAACCAATAATGCATACCATGGCGAAAAGCAGTAGCATTGGTATAGCTCCAACTGTCAGCCTGTCCAAATTATCACGATAGAAATAATCTGGTATCATCACAAAAACAAACAAAATGCAGAAGCATATTAATGGAGGACCAAATATATTAATGAGAGCGTTTGCAAGTGATCTTCCAAAACTACGTTCTTCGTTAAATATCCATTTGATGATAGCCTCTCGTAAAGTGTATTTAAGTGCTTGATGAGTAGCCAGAGGGGACTGGCACAGCTCACATCGGGAAGTCATGGACTCCTGTAACCAGTGTTCCAGGCAGGATATGTGTACGAACTCCAGGGTACCCTAGTAGGAAACAAAACCAAAGTAAAAATTTATTTACATTTTACGAAGTCAAATGACGAACTTATTAAAATAAATTAAATATTAAATAATTTATATCCTTGGTGACACTTTGAAATTTTGTATATGGGATTATTTTTAAATTCAATGACACTTTTACACAATTCTTGCGCAGATTACCCTATTTGCACTATCCTGCATGTAGGCTAAAGATGAGTTAAATCAATATTCTGCAGCACAGTCAAGATCTGAACCACATATTCCATACGATTACTCCAACAGTGAGCTAATATGACGAATTTCATACTAATTCAGGTTAGCTAATAATTTAATAATTGTACATTATTCCACTTTGATGTGTTAGTAGTATTTTATCTCTTGGTTTAATATTTCTCCCACAAAACAATCACATAATTTACCGATGGTTTTGTGCATAGTCGTAACTGCATCCCTGAAACGAGGAATGCTTATCAGTACAATTAGTTTCGTGTCCACTTGTTCACAAGTCAATACGCGAGCTGCTCCTAGGTTGTGTGAGGTCACTAGCCTTGTAGAAAGCATTCAAACTAATCCCGATACATTTGTAACGTGAGGCATGCCCACTCGACGTTACGCCCCTTGGGTGAAAATAAACACGTCCGGCTTTTGTGTGCACGGCACGCCTACTGGAGGTACTAACCAACCTGAAAACGTACTACTTTTAATAACTAAAATTCTGAGTCCGCAAATGATATGTTGATGTAATATTGTTCATTGCACTGTCCATACAAACATTTGCACTTGTATTCTCCAGCAAGTGCTCATGGCACCCTTACCAGATTATGTAACCTCAAGGAGTGCAGATACATACAGAATTATTGTAGAAAATTCAGAATCTCTGAGTTAAAAAGTAATAGGTAGTAGAAATACTTAGTTCATATCTGTCAAATGTTAAATAATTTAATTCTGTCCGTTTTTGGTAGTGTCCGTACACGTCTGTTTAATCATTGAAAACAATCTCCTGGCTACAACTTAAGTGTCGTACTCTACTACAGAATTTATTTACTAATGCTCTTTCATGCACATATTGGAAACAACATGGCGATTTTTTCCCTCATATCTCCATCCTCTTACTTGGAGACACTCTACCAGAGTGCATACATCCGGCCATCTATCCGGCACCGCCATACAGAAGAACCTGCAAGCACGCCTGGAAAGAAGAGAATGAAAGGGGAATAATGAAAAGGAAATCGTTGCATGAGAGCATGCACTCCAGTATTCTCATAAGTAACAAGGGAAAACCACGAGATACCCAAGTCGAGTAATATATCGTATTTAACGTTATTTCCGTGACATTTTGCTCCACAAGAGGCAATGGAATGTACCCAGGCGGTTCCATGCAAGATAGGAAATGCAAGTTCTAGTATATGGAGTAATGTCAGGTAACCTACCCCTAGAAACAAGAACAAGCAGTACTTTCGGTGCTACAAAGTTTTCTGTTTTCTAATAGCTGATAGCTGACAATGCCATTAGTCTTCTTACACTCCATTTCTTCATTTAGACAGAATAGTGGACAAACTGGGCATTTGTATTGTGACTTTGTGGGTTCCTGTAATGAAAAGTCCAATTGCATCACTCAAAAATGTTCTTTATTTCCACCGACTTACAGTTGAACACTTGCCAATTACACAGAACTACGTAATGCACACAATTACGATTCACCAGTTCGTCCGTTACAGTTCCACTTACACTCGCAATCATGTAAACTCCTCCGACGCACGTACACAGTCTTCTCGTTCGTACACTAGCACGACGCTGCTTCACTGCTCGCCAAGAACTAACTGACTCAATTCACTCACTGCAGCCCTTTTTATATGAATATCACCGTTTTCTGGAAGCCTCTAGTTTCCGTGAATCACCGCGAAGGTTCCAGACGGCAGGGGTGGGGATGAAGAGGCGGCCATCGACAAGTGACACTTCCCTACTCATCCCCTCAGTTAGTGACTGAGATGGATGAGTGGGTGTGGCCCGTATGCTTCTGGTCCCTTCTCAGCTGTCGTTGGACTGGCTTTCCGATAATTGGGTGACACTGCTCCCTCCTCAAAGCTGGTCGCCCCGAACAGCACCATTGTAGTGGGCTAGAAGATCCAGGTGTACCACCAACATCTTCCCTCGGGGAACCTTCTGGATGTGGTAGACCACGTCGTTAATCCTCTTTACCACCCGTTACGGTCCTTGCATGGCTGCTGGAGCTCCGGGCAGCGTCCCTTGGTCTGGGTAGGACGGTACAACCAGACCAGGTCACCTTGCTGGAACCCTGGGCTTTTGGCTCGCCTGTCAAAACTGGTCTTCATGCGGTCCCTCGCCTTCTGGATGTCCTGGCGAACCATCTCGTGCATGTCATGTAGATGGTCCACCAAGTTCTCCACATACTCGGTCGCTGGCTCTTTCGCTTCCGGAGGGCTTCCAGAGCCAGGTCACAATGTAGGCGTAAGCCTCAGCCGAACATTAAGCTGGCTGGCGTCATCCCAGTTGTGTCGTGTGTAGACTAGCGGTAGGCCAGCAAGAACTGTGGCACCTTCACGTCCCAGTCTCGCTGATGGCTGGCCATGACCTTCCTCAGGTGTTCCTCTAAGGTCTTGATGTATCGTTCGACCATGCCATCCGGCTGGGGATGTAGAGACGTCGTGCGGGTTTTGTTCAGCCCAAGCCCTTGTAGTGCCTCCTTCATTAGGTTGGACTCAAAGTTGGTACCCTGGTAATTGTGTAGCTCTAACGGCACCCCAAATCGACAGAACACTTGTTCCACGAGGAGTCTGTGATTGCCTTAGCCTCTTGGTTTTAGATGGCATACACCTCCGGCCGCTTGGTGAAGTAGTCCACGACCACCATTAGGTATTGTTGCCTCGGTAGGAAACTGGCAACGGTCCCCGGCTCCTAGTCTGGGGGCCGCGACTCGCCGCGCATACGTGACACTGACGGCACTATCTCTCAGCATCTGCTCGGAGTCTCAGCCAGTAGTAGCGCTGCCGTAGTTTGTCAATCGGCCGGTTCGCTCCTAGGTGTCCTCCTGAAGTACCGGCGTGCACTTCTTACAAGACTTTCGGGACCTTACTCCGGGGAAGTACCAACTGTTCTCTCTACGTCTTCCCATCGGGTGATTCCCATGCCCGGAACAGCACGCCCTCTCTGGCCTTCAACGAGTCCCATTGGGCCCAGTATGACTTGTAGGTGGCACTCCTCGGTGCGATGTCCTCCCAGGTTGGTCTCGTCCCTGCCTCCACTTCCCTCAAGAGTGGCCCCAAGTCTGCGTCCGCCAGCTGCTCCCTCCTCAGGCCTGCGCTATCCCAGCACTCTGCAGGCACTGCCACAACTACTCGGACTGCTGTGGCACGCTCCTTCTCTTCCACTCCTTTGCACTGGCCGCACTCTTCTGGACAGGGTCTTCGGGACATGGCGTCAGCGTTACCGTGGCTCTTTCCTCTACGATGTTCCGAGGTGAAGTCGTACTCCTGCAGCCTCTGGACCCAACGTGCTGTCTGGCCTTCCAGGTTCCTAAAGCTCAATAGCCAGGTTAGGGCGGAATGGTCAGTCCTCAGGTGGAATGGCTGACCGTACAGGTATTTGTGGAAGTGCTCTAAGGCCTTTAGTACCGCCAGTAACTCCCGTCGGGTGACGCAGTAGTTCTTCTCTGGCTTGGATAGCGTCTTCCTTTAGTAGGCTATCACCCGCTCATGGCCATCCTGGTTCTGCGATAGGACACCTCCAATGCAATGGTTGCTGGCGTCGGTGTCCACAATCAAGGCGCCACCCGGTTGTGGGAAACCCAAAATTGGAGCACGGCACAGGGTCTCCTTCAGGAGCTGGAAAGCATCTTCGGCGTCCTCCGTCCACACATAAGGCCGGTGTTCCTCGTCAGGCGGGTGAGGGGTTTGGCGATGTTGGAGAACCCCTTTATGAAGCGGCGGTAATAACTGAAAAGCCCCAGGAAACTGCGCAAATCTTTCTTATCCTTTGGGCGAGGCCAATCTCTCACAGCGTGTGTCTTCTCCGGGTCTGTGGCCACTCCGGTTGCTGAGACTATGTGGTCTAAGTAATTCACTTCCTTGCGGAAGAGCTGGCACTACTTCGCGTTCAGCTTCAATTTGGTCGCCTGCTGTCTCTATAGCACCTTACTCAGATTATCGAGGTGATCTTCAAAAGTCTTCCCGACGATGATGACGTCGTCCAAGTATAGCAGGCAGGCGTCGTAAGTCAGCCCTCTCATTACTGACTCCATGAGGCGTTGGAAGATAGCTGGTGCGTTGCAGAGGCCAAAGGGCATAACCGTGAACTGCCAGAGCCCTTGGCCCGTCGAGAATGCGGTCTTCTCCTTGTTCCTCGGGTCTAGAGCTACCTGCCAGTAGCCCGACTTGAGGTCGAGGGTCGAGAACCACTGTGCACCAGCTAGCGTGTCCAGGGTTGCGTCAATCCGGGGTAATGGGAAGCAGTGCTTCCGGGTGACAGCGTTCAACTTTCTGTAGTCTACGCAGAAGCGCAGCTCGCCGTTCTTCTTTGTCACCAAGACTACAGGGGAACACCAAGGGCTGTCAGACTCTTCAATCACTCCCCTGGATCTCATGTCCTCCAGCATGTCTCGTACCGCCGCTTGCTTCGCCAGCGGAACGCGTCTATGTGGTTGCCGAATAGGCCGGGCGTCCGCGGTGTCGATGCGGTGGAGCACTTTGTCCGTGCGGCCGTAGTCACTGTCGCCTTGGCTGAAGACGCTATGGTATCGCCTCAGCAGTTGTCGAACTTTCTGCAGCTGTTCTGCGATCAGGTGGTTGGCCGCCCTCTCCAGTAGGACTTCTAGCTGGGGCCCGAGGTGTTGCTTCGGCGCCGGCTCCTGTGTCTTGTCGATTGCTGTCACGCTCACCACGGGCTCGCACGTTACCAAATCCGTCCCGGCCTGGACGTCGTGATCGGTGTCCATTGGATTTAGCAGTCTCACTGGCACCTCCTCTCAGCACGGCAGCAATGCCCTGGCTACACACAGTCCGTGTACAGGCGTCTTCTGGTCCAGCATCATGTTCCTGGTTCTCTGGCATGCCAGCCGCGCCGTCACCACCACCTCGCTCCTCGCGGGGACAACCATGTTTTCGTTCAAGACGACCCTGCAAATTCCAAGGCGCTCTTCTGGTTGACGGAGTATAACCTCTTCTCCGTTGAGCCGCAGGACCTTCTTGCCGACGTCGAACGTCGCCTCGTGGCTCCTGAGGGCATCCAATCCCAATATCACCTCCTCAGCCACTTTCGCGATGAACACCCACAGACGTACGGTGCTCCTTCCCAAGGTCAGCTTCAGCAGGGCCTCCTTCTCCACAAGAAAGGTGTCGCCCGATACCGTGACAAGCTGGCTTCCTTGTCGGTAAACCCTTTGCCACGTCAGGTCTGATGATGGTCACGGCCGCCCCGGTGTCCACCAGAACGCTGCAAGGCTTTCTTCTTAACCAGCCGTCAGCGATGAGGCTATCATCCATCCGCCGGCTGACGGCGCGCAGTGTCACTCGAGGAGATGGTGTGGACGGCGCCGACGTGCCCCTCGCCAAGTCGGGCCTTACTCGTTCTTCCGGCTGCCCTTCCTGGTGTCGGCAATCTCTCTCTAGGTGTTCCGGCTGTCCACATCCCCAACACAGGCCACTAGGTCTTCGCCGGCGTCCCTCGTATGGTCTTCTGTCTCCGGTGTAGCTGACACTCCTCGTTCTCGACGTCGGGATAGCTGTTACCTTGGCCGCCTCCATCCTTAATGCTGCTGTCAGCGCCTCTTGGATGGTTTTATAATCGCCGAGCATTAGGCGCTGACGAATCTCCGTGTCTCGTACCCCGTCCACGAATGTGTAGGCAGCTTCCCAGGATACGAACTCTGGTGGGAGGTCGACTAGGGCCTTGCTAGCCAGTTGTTCAACTGCCAGGGCAAACTCCTGCAGCGTCTCCCCTGGCTGCTGTGACCTTGCCTTCAGCTGGCTGCGGTACACTGCGGTTAAGCGGTGGTTCCCAAAACGATTCTCCAGGGCCTCCCAGATGTCCTTGGGCGCCGCCGTTGTCTGTACCGCGTTCAGGACTTCCGCGGCCCGGCCCTGGAGGCTGGCTATTAATTGTGTGGCCTCCTCCTCCGGTGACCATCTGTTATGCTTGGCCACCGTGTCGAACTGGCGGCGGAAGACCTCAAATGTTGACACGCCATCATATTTCGGCCGTTTGACGAGCGCCGATGTTGTGTCACGTCCCGGTGTGTCGGCCTTCAAATCCTTTAACCTCCTGCCGACGACGTCCTCCACCATGGTGTTCAGGGACTTGACGCTGCTGTCGGCCTTCCCTTCCAGGTCGTTAACGCGGCTCGCAAGGTCCTCGACGTGCTCGTCCACTTGGCCCATCCGCTTGCCCAGCTCCGTCACGATATCCCTCACGCCGGCCAACTATTCTTCTAATTTGGCGGCGAGAGCCTCGTTCGCCACCTACAATTCCGTGGTCAGTTCGGCCATATTTGCGGTCATTGTCGTGGCCAAGTTGTTGTTTGCCGTTTCCGTCTTCGCTGTTAATTCGACCTTCATTTCTTCCATCTTCTCGGTGATGTTGTCGTTGGCCGTCTTCATTTGTTTCAACTTGGTGGTGAGGTTATCGTTGGCCGTCTTCATTTGTTTCAACTTTGCGGCCAGGTTGTTATTTACCGCCTCCGTCTTTGCTGTTAGTTCCGCGGCCAGGTCGTTATTTGCTGCTTCTGTTTTCGCAGCGAGATTGTCATTTGCTCCTTTCATTTCCGAGGTCAGTTCGGCCTTCATTTCCATCATTTTCTCCAAAATATTTTCCAATGCCGCGTCCATGGTTGTAATGTTCGGTGATGTTGTCGTCCCGCTTCCTGACACCAGTGTGACTTTGTGGGTTCGTGAAATGAAAAGTCCAATTGCATCACTCAAAAATGTTCTTTATTTCCACCGACTTACAGTTGAACACTTGCCAATTACACAGAATTACGTAATGCACACAATTACGATTCACCAGTTCGTCCGTTACAGTTCCACATGCACTCGCAATCACGTAAACTCCTCCGACGCACGTACACAGTCTTCTCGTCCGTACACTAGCACGACGCTGCTTCGTTACTCGCCAAGAACTAACTGACTCAATTCACTCACTGCAGCCCTTTTTATAGGAATATCGCAGTTTTCTGGAAGCCTCT
The DNA here is from genome assembly GCA_030765055.1 of Mantis religiosa. Lineage (NCBI taxonomy): Eukaryota > Metazoa > Arthropoda > Insecta > Mantodea > Mantidae > Mantis > Mantis religiosa. The sequence continues at coordinate 5,139,192 of JAUKNK010000237.1, read as the reverse complement.
AGTTTTCGTGAATCACCGCGAAGGTTCCAGACGGCAGGGGTGGGCAGGAAGAGGCGACCAGCGACAAGTGACACTTCCCTAATCATCCCCTCAGTTAGTGACTGAGATGGATGAGTGGGTGTGGCCCGTATGCCTCTGGTCCCTTCTCAGCAGACGTTGGTCTGGTTTTCCGATAATTGGATGACAGTATGTTTCAATTATGTAAATCTTTAACCATATGTATCAAGTCCTGCTCACAACTCCTAATTCCCTAAGTAGATTGGTATTACTTATGGATTCTGGGCAAGAACTACCCATTTTTTTCCTTCAGATGTAATGTTATTGATTTTGCTAAAAAATTGTATGTTGATTTTTATTGTTTTATACACCTGTTAATTTTCTAGTTGGTCCATATGTTAGAAGGTCCGTGTGTTTTCTCTGCTAAGTTGTCTGTCTACTGACAGGATTGCTGCTTTGGAGTATGATAATAAAACAGCATTTGTAGCCTTTTATTATGTAAAAGCTACAGTAAGGAATGGTTGATTGCCTCAAATCTGCCATCATAACTTGTTCTATATTCTAAGGATTTAGAAAATAAAGAAAGGAGGGTATGTTACATCTTCTGTTTTTTCCCTTGAGAGGTTAAGAATCCATCAGTATAAACACCCTTGGCTAAACTCTTGATACATTTTCAGATCATAAGGTATTAAGTAGGCCAAAGGGATGTTTCCTATTCATTACCTATCTTCCCTATCGGTTCACACTCTTCACTTACAATGCTGGCCTGTTACAACATTCGAAAATGTTCCCAAGTGGCACATAGGGGAACGTTGATGATCACTTTGATCCCTAAGCATGGTTCAATGAACCCGTAGACCAACAACAGGTACGGTCCTCCAGGTACACCGGTGACTGGATGAAATAGCTGCTAAAACATAAAAAATGGTGTCCATACAAATCAGCTATTAATTAACTAAATACTCCAATATGAGACAACACAGGTAGATACTGAACATGTAGATTCTGTAAACACGAACTCATTGATCATTGCCTATTTCAAGTGCGCTCTAATTACTGCAGTAGAAGTTGAGAGTTCTTTGTCTGTTTTGAAACATTTTAGCTGACGGACGACGAAGTTTCTGTGCCGACAGTTCGAAGAAACTGGTTATGTGTGACAATAAACAATACTAAAGAGCTATGTATGGTATGTAGTTAGAAATGCTATCTTGTATGATGTCAGTCGATGTTTCTTATTCGAATGCTGGCAGTATTCTCTTTGTACATTTGGAAACCCCACACCCTGGTATGTGATATCTGTACAAAAAGTGAGAAATCATTTTTCCGTCACACGTATAAGAAGCTTCGTGGCAAATTAATCAGAAGGCAAACACAGATTGTCACAAACACTCACCGCTGCTAAATTAAACAAATAAAAATTTGCAAAGAAAGCTCCACTTAACTTAAGAAAAGGGTGATAATTCTTCAAGAGTTTGTGAAATCGATATCAATTGAAAAGAAGAACATCAATTAGAAAGAAAATTAATACCCTTTTCTTAAGTTAAGTGGAGCTTTTGTTGCATATTGTTATATTTGTATAATACCTATATATACTGTTTGGTTAGGTATTCAGTGAGATTAACTGCACACCTACCTTGCACTTGCAGGGTGATATGAGCGGTTCTAAGTTTTCATCTTCAAAGCACAGTCGACAAATATTTGTGTCCTCCGATGGCCCACAAGGAATGTCACATCGTTCATCAGAATCGTTTCCTTTGCCTTTGTTGTTTTCCGTTTCATTTTGTAGCGGATCGGTGGTGACGATATCTAAAACAACAAATCAGCATTTTCATCCTTAGTGTTCTTAAACTTTTGTAGGAACGATATCCTTTACAAACTCCTTAACCTATTTACCCAAAACGACAGTTTCAGGTTCATGATCATGTTTCATTGCACGGAAATTATTTCATTTAGCTTATGTGTATACAGATAAACAGAAACATAGCAACGCTCTTCTTGTATACTGACGAATGCATAGAACATATACTTATTGACGAATGTTAGTTTGATGTTCTGTGGAATGTTTTGTTGCTGATGAATCGAAACTTCTTTGTCACCTATGTATCATCACGTTTCCAAGGCACTCCTTTTATGTCAAAGATCTATGCAAAGAGAACAGAATTTCAAAGCAAACACAAAGCTGCTTACGTTTAAAAACTCTGACTACTTTAGTACATTCTTCTTATACCATAAATAATTATACAGACAAAAAATTTATTCGTAAAATATGTAAATTTCTTTAAAACGCAATTTGCGCTTTTAACAGTTATTAGAGGTATTTAACATCAATGGTATGAATGTTAAAACAGTTCACCATTTTTAATTTCTCAATACGAGGTCGGTTGATAAGTCTCGGCCCTCACAATTAAATTTTTTTATTTATTTCTCAACATAATTTCCAGAAAGACTAATACATTTGTCATCGGTGTTATCGTTTAATTAAAGCATCTTTGTATTGCAATGTAGGTGTTTACCACATCAATGACCTCCTTGTTGCTGTGAAATCTTCGTCCTCGAGGAAATCTTTTGAGGTTCAAGAACAGGTAGTAGTCACAGGGTGCTAGATCTTGTGAATAGGGTGGATATTCAGACAATTCGAACTTTAATTAGCATATTTTTGCCATTGCAATGACTGAACGATGGGCCGGAGCATTGTTGCGAAGAAACAAATTCTTTGAGGTCTTTTTATATTCACCACTCAGACATTGCAGTAAGCTTGCGTAGTAGTCACTAGTGATACTTTTACCCTTTTCCAAGTAATCAGTGAAAATAAATCACTGTGTATCCCAAAAAACACAAGCCATAAACTTGTTAGCTGACAAAATTGACTTTGCCTTTTTTGGAGTTGGTTCACCTCGCGCAATCCACTGTTTTGAACATGATTTACTTTCTGGAGTGTAGTGATGTATCCAAGTTTCATCTATGATAATAAGCCGTCTCAAAAATTCACTGGAATGTTTGCGGTAGAGCTCCAAATTCTTAACATATACAGTTTTTCTTTGCAACGTTTCATCAGGAGTCAAAAGCGGCAGCTAGTTTGCACATACCTTATGTACGCCCAAAACATTACATAAAACATTGCCTGCACGTTCGCTTGAATTTTTGAAGCATCTGTTATCTCAAACAACTTTAATATGCGATCTGTTAGTATTAAACGATGACTTTTTCCAATGATCTCTGGAGTTGTGACTTCTACAGTGCGTCTAGACAGAGGCTCATCACTAGTGCTCTTGTGACCCATTTCAAACTATGCAACTCACCTTTTAATCATTGCATATGAAGTGGTTAGAGTCTTTCAATATAGTGTGCATTTCCTTCTTGATTTATTTAGGCGTTAAGCCTTTCAAATGGAAGTATTTAAGCACTGCTGGTTTATCCAAATCCTCCATTTTTGTGAAATCTCTACACTTATCTTGTTTAAAATGCTGCCATTATAAAACTAAAGAAGCTCTTGACTTATAATAATGGATACAAGCTAGTTTAAAGTTAAACTATATAATGCTATCCGCAAAACTGGACCAGTAGCGCCATCTCTATGTGAGGCTCGGTAATTATCAGCCAAGTCCCGTACTTAACCTATATAGCATGTAGATAAGTGGAGAAAACGTTGCATTAAACCAGTGGCGAGGCACCATTTGCAAATCAAAGGAAGCTCCAAGGAAAAATTTTCATTAATATAAGAGAGAATAATGGATTTTATATATGCGCAGCCATCTGAAGTAGCAAGCATGGCCAACAAAACAATTTTTCACAATCCATGACTCACACATATCTATGGAACTGTATCATATGTTCATTAAAGTGGCGCATAGGTGTTTGACACCTTTGCTTGGTATGTCAATATCATTATTAAAAACTTTTTATTTTGACTTGTCACTTTTAGTTGTAGTCAGTGCTTTCTCGTAACTCAAAGAAGCTACAGGACGAAGTCAAGGGAAACCCTGATGGAGGTCAGCAGCGATTCTGACGTGCAAACTAAGACTACTCTTCAGTAATCTTTCTATCGTACGTAGCCCCTACTTGCTTTGCAAGACTGGTCAGACTACATGCAGGCATATTCCTGCTTCCTCTCTCCACCCAGACGTTCCAGTTTTACCAAGAGCTAGCCCACACTGCGTGAATTGTCAATCTGACATGGAAAACGTATGCAATTCTTTCACTTTTGATAATAACTTAAAAATTCACCAGAATTTCGTATTTGTCACCACTAAATACCCATCTACGTAAAATACTATTGAATAAGCTATTGAAATATACTTAAATTGTATTTAAAAGCGCCAAGTAAAAAAGGTAAACTTTTATTCACAAGTCACAGAGATTCCACGTGATAAAATCCGTCGGTGCTTCCTAACTATCGAAGAGTCGCGATTGGTTCCGAAAAGAATACGAAGACTGGTGTTGAAGGTTACGAATGTCAGATTACAGAAATATTCAGTACAAAATGACCTCACAGAACTGGTCAATCAAGCATTAAGCAGCTGTCCAATTGTCCACCGGCCGCAAATATTTGCGAACATATTTTGAAAATGTATACAGAGCAAATAAAATATTCCAGTCAGATGTAGTGAGCCAGTCCCTAGAAGTCCCTAGAAAAGTCCCTAGAAGTCACTAGAAAAGTCCCTAGAAGTCCCTAGAAAAGTCACTAGAAGTCACTAGAAAAGTCCCTAGAAGTCTCTAGAAAAGTCCCTAGAAGTCACTAGAAAAGTCCCTAGAAGTCCCTAGAAAAGTTCCTAGAAGTCCCTAGAAAAGTCGCTAGAAAAGTCCCTAGAAGTCCCTAGAAGTCACTAGAAAAGTCCATAGAAGTCCCTAGAAAAATCCCTAGAAGTCACTAGAAAAGTCCCTAGAAGTCCCTAGAAAAGTCTCTAGAAGTCCCTAGAAAAGTCCCTAGAAGTCACTAGAAAAGTCCCTAGAGGTCCCTAGAAAAGTCCCCAGAGGTCCATAGAACAGTCCAAAGCGCCGCTTCTTCAAGAATTATAGGAGAAAAGCAAGAACATTCATACCAAACAATATTTTATTTCAAAGTATAAACTTGAAAGAAGCGTAGGGACAGTGAAGCACAAATTAATACAAAAGTGAATCGAGAATATATTGACACATTGCTTCACTCACACCGTTTATTCACAGGACATGTTTCAAGAGCTCTTGCTCCTATCCTCAGCTGATACTCGATTAGTGCAAGTTGTAGTGGTTTCTTCTTTCTCCGTATTGTCAATAGATGGCGTGATGTACTTGTCAAAGATGTCCGGTGGTGGAGTTTCAAAATTCATGGCTCTATGACGATTTTTGTTAATGAAGATTTTTTCCCATACGGAAAGGTCTATGGGGTGATTAACGTATTTTATTAGACATGTTTCCAAATTGATGTCATGTCTAGTATTCAAAAAATGAAAAGCCACTGCTGATTTTTCTGTTTCACCATTTTTAATGTTTCTCATATGTTTTTTAGTTCTGATGTTAACATTTCTTTTTGTTTTTCCTATATAAATTTTAGGGCAAGTTTCACATTTGATCTCATAGATTCCTGGTTTTTCTTTGGTAGTGATTGAATTTTTGGGAGGGCCTTTTAACAAATTTTTGATATTAAACATATTTTGAGGTGCAAGAGTTATGTTGTGTTTTGAGAAGATTTTTTGGAATTTTTTATAGGCTGATGGGTGGAAGGTGATTTTTTTAAAAAGTTTTTTCTCTTTTTCTCCTGTAGGTTCTAGGGTGGTGGATTCTTTTATTTTCTTAGCTTTGTTGAGTCTGTTAACTGTTTTGTCTACTAAATTTGGGTTGAAACCGTTGGATATAGCTACTTTTTTAAGTGTAGGTATTCTTCTTTATAATCTTCTCTTTTTAGTGGAAAGTTGATCATCCTAAAGATTAAACTGTTGAAAATGGCATGTTGGTGTTGTTTTGGTTTGAAACTGTTGTTCTTAATGTAATTATCTGTGTGTGTCGGTTTCCTGTAAATACCAAAAGTGAGTTTGTTGTTCATTTTTTGATCTTGATATCCAAAAAGGGGAGAACACCATCCTCTTCTGTTTCTCAAAAAATGGCTGGAGTCAATACAAATAACACCTGAAGAAATAGAAGAACTTTCACAACATACAGAAATTTGTATCAATCAAAAGTTTTTCAGCTTTAATGGACAGATCTATAAACAAAAAACGGGCCTAGCTATGGGCAACCCATTGTCTCCCTTCTTGGCAGATTTATTCATGAATGCTTTTGAAACACATATCACAAAAGCTTTTCCAAATTATTTCAAAGTGTGGTATCGCTATGTTGACGACATTTTTGCAATAGGACCTAAAAAACTCATACAAGATGATCTTAAACTTTTGAATATACAAAATCCAGCTATAAAATTTACATTGGAAGCAGAAGAGGATGGTGTTCTCCCCTTTTTGGATATCAAGATCAAAAAAATGAACAACAAACTCACTTTTGGTATTTACAGGAAACCGACACACACAGATAACTACATTAAGAACAACAGTTTCAACCCAAAACAACACCAACATGCCATTTTCAACAGTTTAGTCTTTAGGATGATCAACTTTCCACTAAACAGAGAAGATTATCAAGAAGAATACCTACACTTAAAAAGTAGCTATATCCAATGGTTTCAACCCAAATTTAGTAGACAAAACAGTTAACAGACTCAACAAAGCTAAGAAAATAAAAGAAACCACCACCCCAGAACCTACAGGAGAAAAAGAGGAAAAACTTTTTAAAAAATTCACCTTCCACCCATCAGCCTATAACAAGTTCCAAAAAATCTTCTCAAAACACAACATAACTCTTGCACCTCAAAATATGTTTAATATCAGAAATTTGTTAAAAGGCCCTCCCAAAAATTCAATCACTACCAAAGGAAAACCAGGAATCTATGAGATCAAATGTGAAACTTGCCCTAAAATTTATATAGGAAAAACAAAAAGAAATATTAACATCAGAACTAAAGAACATATGAGAAACATTAAAAATGGTGAAACAGAAAAATCAGCAGTGGCTTTTCATTTTTTGAATTATAGACATGAAATCAATTTGGAAACATCTCTAATAAAATGCGTTAATCACCCCATAGGCCTTTCCGTATGGGAAAAAATCTTCATTAACAAAAATCGTCATAGAGTCATGAATTTTGAAACTCCACCACCGGACATCTTTGACAAGTACATCACGCCATCTATTGACAATACGGAGAAAGAAGAAACCACTACAACTTGCACTAATCGAGTATCAGCTGAGGATAGGAGCAAGAGCTCTTGAAACATGTCCTGTGAATAAACGGTGTGAGTGAAGCAATGTGTCAATATATTCTCGATTCACTTTTGTATTAATATTTTATTTGTTCTGAATACATTTTGAAGACGTTACATTATACCCATGGTGCTGTGGACAATTGCACAGCTGCTTAGATTTAAGTGACCAGTTCCGTGAGCTCATGCAATTCTGAATATTTCTGTATTTACACATTTTTAGCTTTAAATACTGTCACGCGAGCGTTGGAACACCCTATAGAAGCAGCTGAGAGCAGGTGTCAGGAAGCGGGAAGATAACATCACCGAACATTACAGCCATGGAATCCGCATTGGAAATGCTTTTGGCGAATTAGAACGAGTTAACAGAGAAGACGGAAGCGGCAAATAACAGCCTGGCCGCGAAGCTGGAGACTACAAATAACAACCTGGCCGCAGAACTGAAAATAATGAAGACGGCTAACGACATCACCGAGAAGATGGAAGAAATGAAGGCCGAGTTAACCACAGAAATGAGAGCAGCGAACGACCGTCTGGCCACGGAAATGAAGGTGGCGAACGAGGCTCTCGCCGCCAAATTTGAGGAACGATTGGCCGGCGTGAGGAATGACGTCACGAATCTGGGCAAGCGGATGGGTCAAGTAGACGACCGCCTTAATGATTTAGAGGAAAAGGCCGACAACATCGCCAAACCCCTCACCCGCCTGACAGAGGAACACCGACCTTATGTGTGGACGGAGGACGCCGAAGACGCCTTCCAGCACCTGAAGGAAACCCTGTCCAGTGCTCCAATTTTGGGTTTCCCACAACCAGGTGGCGCCTTCATTGTGGACACCGACGCTAGCGACCATTGCATTGGAGGTGTCCTATCGCAGATCCAGGACGGCCATGAGCGGGTGATAGCCTATTACAGCAAGACGCTATCCAAGGCAGAGAAGAACTACTGCGTCACCCGACGGGAGTTACTGGCGGTAGTAAAGACATTGGAGCACTTCCACAAGTACCTGTACGGTCAGCCATTCCACCTGAGGACTGACCATTCCGCCCTAACCTGGCTATTGAGCTTTAAGAACCTGGAAGGCCAGACAGCACGTTGGGTCCAGAGGCTGCAGGAGTACGACTTCACCTCAGAACATCGTAGAGGGAAGAGCCACGGTAACGCAGACGCCATGTCCCGAAGACCCTGTCCAGAAGAGTGCGGCTTGTGCACAAGAGTGGAAGAGAAGGAGCGTGCCGCAGCAGTCCGAGTAGTTGTGGCAGTGCCTGCTGAAGGCTGGGATAGCGCAGGCCTGAGGAGGGAGCAGCTGGCGGACGCAGACTTGGGGCCACTCTTGAGGGAAGTGGAGGCAGGGATGAGACCAACCTGGGAGGACATCGCACCGAGGAGCGCCACCTACAAGTCGTACTGGGCCCAATGGGACTCGTTGAAGACCAGAGAGGGCGTGCTGTTCCGGGTATGGGAGTCACCCGATGGGAAGGCGCAGAGAGAACAGTTGGTACTCCCCCGGAGTAAGATCCCGGAAGTCTTTGAGGAAGTGCACGCCGGTACTTCGGGAGGACACCTGGGAGCGAACCGAACGATTGACAAACTACGGCAGCGCTACTTCTGGCTGAGACTCCGAGCAGATGTTGGTGGTGCACCTGGACCGCCTGGCACGCTACGATGGTGCTGTTCGAGACGACCAGCTTTGAGGAGGGGGCAGTGTCACGCGAGCGTTGGAACACCCTATAGAAGCCGCTGAGAGCAGGAAGCAAGGGAGGTCCGTGTTAGCCACACCCCCCCTCGTTTGTCTTATAGTGGGGACAGGCGATGGCGTCTGTTTCTGTTCCACCTGTGTTCTGGAAATTACGGGATCTTTCATCTACTGGAAGAACCTTCGAGACCGGCAAGCGTACCCTATATAAGCTACACGTCGTGCACGAGGAGTGAGTGAGGAGACAGTCACAGTTGTTGGTGTAAGTGTTAGTCAGTGACGTGTTAATGAACGAGAAGATTGTGCAACGGAAGACTGTACGTAACTGTGTATGAGCATTGGAGTTTACGTAATCGCGAGTACAACGGAACGGTAACGGACGAACTGGTGAATCGTAATTGTGTGCATTACGTAATTTTGTGTAATTGGCAAGTGTTTAACTGTAAGTCGGTGGAAATAAAGAACATTTTTGAGTGGTGAAGTTGGACTTTTCATTTCACGAACCCACAAAGTCACAATACCATGCTTTGTAGGTTTCCGGAGCAATCACGACTATTCGATAGTTAGGAAGCACTAACAGGTTTTGTCACGCGTTGTCTCTGCAGTGTGTAAAGAAAAGATTATAAATGCTACTGTTTTATGTTGCGCTTTTAAATACAACTATAAGTATATTTCAATAGCATTAGCAAGAGTATTTTATGTAGACTGGTATTTAGTGGTGACAAAAAGGAAATGCTTGTGAAGTTTTAAGTTATTAGCAAAACTGTGTTAATTGTATATTTTCTCCATTTTAGGTTAACATTTCACGTGATATAGGCCACCTGTAGGAAAAATTGGAATGTCTAAGCGGAGAGGGGATACAGTAATATTTCAGCTTGTAGTGTTATGAGTCTTGCAATGCAAGAAACATACCGTTAACAAAATTATCTAACGATATAAACATCAAGATAGGATTGAAAATTTGCCACAGACAGGTCACTCGAAGGTCCTTAATAGAAGCGAGAAGAGAGGGCAGTAATAAGCAAAGTGAAAAATAATCCATGTGTTAGGGCAATGAAAATTATATGGAGCTTCCCTCGCTTTGAATGTCACGCCTCGACACTGGTGCTGGCTAAATAGGTGAAACATTCTGTGCATTACAGAAGCTTCTGCGAGTCTCTATAGCCAACTTCCCTGCTATCGGTGTGAATCACAGCTAAACAATGTGTAAGGCTAAGAATAGATTTAAGTAAACAGGATGCATTCTTGGGGATAAGCTGAAATTTAATCTCTGAGAAAGTTTGCTTAGGAATTCTGCAAAACTCAACTTAGAATGCAACACAACTTTTACATCTGAAACATATTTCAGGAATTTCAACCACATGATGGGAATATAATTTACAAATTTGAGTATTGGACAATGTCTCCATTGATCCAAGTTTATTCTCTTTACAGACAAAGCTTTGTTTTATTTATCAGGCTATGAAAAATGATTAGTAAACACAATACAGGTCATATTCCTTTGTAAGGGTAGAATTTGTATAAATACTGAAAATGGAAAAATTAAAATGAGGAATACAAGGTAGTGAGAGAATGCATCGAATTTATGGATTAAAATAACCAGTGCTAGTACTTGGGAAATGCAAAAGAAATTTTCACTAATAAAAGGAAGAGGAATCTGATAAGTTTTCAGCGGCTGCGAATATTGCACAGCCCATAAGAATACAAACTCTATACAAAAATTATATAGTACAGTGGTTGAGGCAAAAGTTATGTCTGATATAGAAGTTAGGGGATTACAAGGAGGATGGGAAGATATTGAAGAGTTACGTAGGATGTTTTATAGGGAGATGTTTGAGTTACGAAATACAACTCTTAGGGTAGAAAGTACAGACAGAACTTGCCAGAGTGGCAAGTAAAGGAAAGATTACGGAAAGGACATTACAGAAAATAAACTATGAATGATAAAAGACAATTTTAAACACTGTTCACTGTATTAAATCTCCAAAAATGGACAGACAGCCTTACTGTGATATCTGGTGAAGAGGAATTTAAAATGCTACATATGTTAAATATTCAGATTTCCAGAAACAGCACAATTATAGTTGCAGCGCTTTTGGGAAATCTTAGAAGAACGGATATATACAGCTGTCACTATAAACCTGAAAATTGTTTGGAATTGGATATTCCTTAACTATATCCAAAAGCTATCACTACTAGCTGGCTAAAGATAAATACTTGGCTATAGATGTTTTAAGAACAGACTTTGGAAGCTCCTCCCTTTTTACTTTTGCTACCGCAAGTGTAGTGCAGAGAGAAGGTATTGTATTTTAACCCTAAAATGCTGATACAAAATTTTAGTTTTGGAGGTATCTAAATAAAAAAGAAGGACGTTTAAAAATTAAAAGTTTCGATAGGGTGTATGTATTTTTTTAAGGTTTGTTAAACTTGGATTTAAGTCAATATCTTCCAAGGATGAGAGACAAAGGATAGCCTCCCAACACAGTTTATATTTTACATGGAAAATTGTTCAATAATTTGTATGTTCTAAAAATGGAGTAACACTTTGTATAACATGTACAAAATTAAGATATGTTCACAATAAATGAGACATATACCTTAAATATTGCTTACATTTACTAAACTCACTGAATAACTGTTTCGAAACACACAGGTGAACAACTAAATATCCATTCCCACTAATATGATCATGCACATAGTCTCTGTTGTTGGAATTTGTGACAACATGTTTTAATTTATGTGCAGAAGAACTCTCAGAAGCATGGCCACTCAATGATTGGAGGTTAGGACATTCAACACCACTAGCACCATTGTTTTTGTCTGTATTTTCCAGCCTTACTGATAAACTGATTTCCAAGGAATTTACGTTTGCCAAAACGTTTATTCCTCACCATACTGTCTGAACTATTAGAGTAAACACAGAATATAAGTACACCCCCATTCACTTTCAGAAAAAAAAAACACATGGGCATATAAACAAACCTGCAAAGATCACAAAGTAACACAAGCCTCAAACACCACAGAACCTAAAAAGAAATTTGCCTGCTGTCTCAAGGAGAAAATATAAGCCATCAAACAGTGTGCAGTTTTCATGTTGGCTTCACCAGTTAGGTGGGCGTGGCCCAGCGCGCCTCCATATTTAAATGGGGTAATTTAAAGCCTTAAATGTTCTGGAACCCATACAATATATATCGTTTTGAAGAGGAAGGTTTCTAATTTTTTATAAGATGAAAAACAAAAAATTGAATTTTTGAGCCCAAATCACTACGCGGTCCCCTTAATCTCGTTCACTTTCCACTAAAACTTTTATTAATTTCTACTGCATTATTTTCTTCATAAATTTAAAATAACAAAATTTAACTATAAATACCTAATGTTTAGGGGCTTAACATAAAAAATAACAGTCACAAACACCAACTAGAAAGGATCATTCACAATGAAAGGCAAACGTAGCTGCAATAAACGCAAAAGCTTGCGACCAGCTAATTTAATGAGGGCCAATCATAATGAAAACGCAAACATTAAAGGAAACTCATTTCGCAGACGCACACGCAAATTCTTGCAAACTCCAAGGTTTTACATTTGTGTTTATGTAGGACGAATAAATCCACCAATCAGAAGACAGTGAAAAATGGATGCCTGGACGAAAAGCTTGTTCTATAGTATCAGAGCTGTGCTTGTGTGTATGACAAAGTGGATAAATCTTATTATAAAGAAGTAGCATTGAACAATAGCATCTGGAGAGTAACTGCACTTGAAATAGGAATAAATAATAGCTATAGAAGTAAGCAACTGCATATGTTCTTTGATGTTTATACTTAACCTAAACATTGTACTCGTTTTCTGCAGTTTTTTGTTTCCACAACGCATTGCTGTAGACAGAAATAGAGTGCAGTACTTTATTTCGGGTGTTTTAAATTTCGGTTATTTAATTATATAAATTAGTCTTAAGAATATATTTATATTGGCATATACTTATACTGGAACAAATGTCTGACTGCATCATTTTTTATCTTGTTTTAGCGGACTAACTAGGTTTAATACGATATCAAATTGTGCAGTACTTGTCATGTATCTCTGGAATTGAACTGGACTATCATCTCTCATTTCACGAAGTAAATTATGAAAGCTTCCTCCATTAATTCTTCTTTGATTCAGTTGATAAACTAACCAGCTACGCCGAGACGACCATTTTTCATTTCAAATATAGTACACCGAGTAAATTATATACTTTTGTTTGAACAGGCATGAATCTTACCTCATGATTAGGGCTTAGGAGCAGTTTTAAATAATCTGATTTCTGATTGGCTATAATTAAGTTTCCGTCTTTCCACTATGAATGCCTTTCTACGTTTATGGTTACAACATACTTTTGCCTCCTTTCGTTAAAGTTTGCGTTTTCATTGTGAATGGCTCTTAAGAATTGCAATTCTTGATAAATAAGCATCAATCTAAAATTATATGCCTCACAGGAAACAAACTTAAGTGAAAGTTATATTTATCCAATTAAAAGTACGTGCCGTATAACAAAACTCGATTTAATTTTCGCCATGCAAGTGGGGGGTGCAGTTAAGGTAATATACATCTAAAGAAATGTGTAAGTATATGTAATGTCTACTTACCAATGCGTGATGACATCAGTCTAAATATTTGTTCTCTAAATATGTTAAAATGGTTTCTCCGACGGTAAGAATATTTTTCTTCGTAATTCTTCAACGGCCATACATAAAATGACGTCAACTAGCTAACCTGAAGTTATTGAATTTGCTGTTGCTATGGCATTTCAATAAATTTTGATTGATTCACGTTATTTTCTGTGCCTTACGTACCATATTAGCTAATTTACATAAACCTTTATTTAAATCATATTTAAACAACTTAACACTCAAATAAGTGTTTTTATAACTTTGGACTACTATTATGGTCGTTAAACACATTAATATTATACCTTTTCCTTCATTTCTCCCTATTCAATTACAAGTTCGCCTTCAATTGTTTCTTAATCTCGTTCACTTTCCAATATAGCTTTAATAATTTCCAATCTATTATTTTCATAATAAGGTTAAAATAACAAAATTGAAATATAAGCAATGAGGGGTTTAAAATGAAAAATAACAGTGACAAACCCCAACAAGAAATTTCAACTCTTGATAAATAAACATCAACCTAAAACAATATGCGTCCAGGGTAAAGAACCAAAAATAAAGTTATATTTATCCAATTAATAAGTACATGCCATATAAAAAAAGTCGATTTGATATTCATCATGCAGCAGGGGGAGTGGCAATCTACATTAATAATAGTATAAATCAAAATATTATACAGCGGAGTATTACACCTGAAACCGTTGCAGTCAAGGTATTGTGACTTTGTGGGTTTGTAGAATTAAAGTCAAAGTTGCAGAAATTCCAAATGTTCTTTAATTCTGTAGAAATACACTTTGTTCTATTCTGACATTAGTCGCATTACATCACATACACAATCAAAATCTACCAAGGTCGATGTCCACAACAAAGACCTTACTCAACTTTCACTGTTTACATATGTTTACGACTGACTCTCGTTACAACACTTTACAGCTGTTTACTGCTTACGACTACCTTTTGGCGAGTCGTCACTTCCTTAAATACCTCTTTTGATATTTCGAGAAATTCCTGGAACAAACAAGAAATCAAATGCTCTATAAAATAATCAAGACGTCGCCAGAATTTTCTAGACGGAAATTTATCTGTGCCGGCAAGTCCTTTATCTCCGGCTATCTTTATCTAAAGGCTCTTTGTGTATACAAGCCGCGTTTATCTCTCTGCACCGAACCTTTTGTGCGCTTCGCCGTGACCCTGCTCCCTCCTCAAGGCTGGTCGTCCCTAGCAGCACCATCGTAGCGGGCCAGACGATCAAGGTATATCACCAACATCTTCCCTCGGGGCACCTACTGGATGCGGTAGACCTCGTCGTTAATCCTCTTCACCACCCGGTATGGTACTTGCACCGGCTGTTGAAGCTTCGGGCAGCTTCCCTTGGTCCGGGTAGGGCGGTACAACCAGACTAGGTCACCCTGCTGGAACCCTTGGAACCCTGCCTGTCGTATCGGGTCTTCATGCGGTCGCTAGCCTTCTGGATGTTCTAACGAGCCATCTCATGCATGTCATGGTAATGGTCCACCAGCTTCACCACATTCTCAGTTGCTGGTTGTTTTGCGTCCGGGGGGCTCCCAAAGGCCAGGTGACAAGGGAGGCGTAAATCTCGGCCGAACATTAAGCTGGCTGCCGTCATCCCAGCGGCGTCGTGTGTTGAAGAGCGGTAGGCCATTAAGAACAGTGGCACCTTGACGTCTCAGTCTCGCTGATGGCTAGCCACGACCTTCCTCAGGTGTTCTTCTAAGGTCTTGATATACCTTGCGACCATGCCATCCGACTGGCGATGTACAGGTGTAGTGCGGGTCTTGTTCACCCCAAGTCTTTCCAGTGCCTCCTACATTAGGTTGGACTCAAAATTGGTGCCCTGGTCGCTTTGGAGCTCTAACGGCACCCCAAAATCGGCAGAACACTTGCTCTACGAGGCAGTCTGTGATTGTCTTCGCCTTCTGTTTCGGGATGACATACAGCTCCGGCTACTTGGTGAAATAATTCACGACCACCATCAGATCTTTGTGCCTCGGTAGGGCACTGGGAATAGTCCAGCTATGTCGACGGCGATCCTTTCGAATGGCGCTCCGACATTGTACTGCTGCATGCGAACTCGGCTCCTGGTCTGGGGGCCGCGACTCGCCGTGCACACGCGACATTGACGGCACCATCTCTCAGCATCTGTTCGGAGCCTCAGCCAGTAGTAACGCTGCCGAAACTTGTCGATCGTCCGGTTTGCTCCCAGGTGTCATCCTGAAGTGTGTCATCCGGCGTGCACTTCCTCCAAGACTTCCGGGACCTTACTTCGGGGAAGCACCAACTGCTACCTCTGTATCTTCCCATCAGGTGATTCCCATACCAGTAACAGCAAGCCGTCTCTTGTCTTCAGTGAGTCCATTAGACCCAGTAGGACTTGTATGTGGCGGTCATTGGAGCGATTTCCTCCCAGGTTGGTCTTGTCCCTGCCTCCACTTCTCTCTAGAGTGGCCCCAAGTCTGCGTTGGCCAGCTGCTCCCTTCTCAGGCTTGCGCTATCCCAGCCAACCATAGGCATTGCCGTTACCATTCTTTTGGACAGGGTCTTCGAGACATAGCGTCTGAGTTGCGGTGGCTCTTCCCTCTATGATGTTCAGAGGTGAAGTCTTACTCTTGCAGCCTCTGGACCCATAGGGCTGTCTGGCCTTCCAGGTTCCTAAAGCTAATTAGCCAGGTGAGGGCGGAATGATCAGTCCTCAGGTGGAATGGCTGACCGTACAGGTACTTGTAGAAGTGCTCCAAGGTTTTCACTACCGCCAATAACTCTCGTCGTGTGACGCAGTAGTTGTTCTCTGCCTTGGACAGCGTCTTGCTGTAGTAAGCTATCAGCCGCTCGTGGCCGTCCTGGACTTGCAATAGAACACCTCCAAAGCAAGGGTCACTCGCGTCGGTGTCCACGATGAAGGCGCCACCTGGTTGTGGAAATCCCAGAATAGGAGCACTACACAATATCTTCTTCAGGTGCTGGAAAGCGCCTTTGGCGTCCTTCGTCCACACATACCGTCGGTGTTCTTCTGTCAGGCAAGTGATGGGTTTGGCGGTGTTGGAGAACCCCTTAGCAAAAGGGCGGTAGTAGCTGCCCAGCCCCAGGAAGCTGCGCAATTCTCTCTTATCCTTCGGCCGAGGCCAATCTCTCACGGCCTGTGCCTTCTTCTAGTATGAAGTCACTTCATTTGGTGACAATATGAGACCCAAGTAGTTTACTTCCTTGCGGAAGAGCTGGCACTTCTTCGCATTCCGTTTCAGCTTGTTTGCCTGCAGCCTCTGTAGTACCTAATTCAGGTTGTCTAGATGGTCTTCAAAAGTCTTGCCGACGATGATAATGTCGTCCAGGTATAGCAGGCAGGTGTAATAAATCAGTTCTTTCATCACTGACTCCATTAGCGCATTGGAGGGTAGCTGGTGCGTTGCAGAGGCCAAAGAACACAACTGTGAAGTGCCAAAGCCCCTCACCTCTCGAGAATTCAGTCTTCTGCTTGTCACTCGGGTCTAGAGCTACCTGCCGATAACTCGACTTCAGATCCAGGGTCGAGAACCACTGTGGATCAGCTAGCGTGTCCAGGGTGCCGTCAATCTCAATCTGGGGTAAGCGGAAACAGTCCTTCCGGGTGACAGCGTTCAGCTTTCTGTAGTCCACGCAGGAGCGTAGCTCGCCTTTCTTCTTTGTCACCAGAACTGCAGGGGAACACCATGGGCTGTGGGACTCTTCAATCACTCCCCTGGATTTCATGTCATCTAGCATATCACGTACCACCGCTTGTTTTGCCAGCGGAACACGACTAGGTGGTTACCGAATAGGCCGGGCGTCTTCGGTGTCGATGAGGTGAAGCACTTTCTCCGTGCGACCGTAGTCACTGTTACCTTGCCTTCCCGTAGGGGAGGGGATAAGTCCCCTTCACTGTCGTGGTGCGGGCGCTCCGGACCGCTAGCATTCGTGGTATCTCTGACGTTACTAGAGGAACCTCGGGCAGAACATTCCAGCCCCTCCCTGAGAGGGAGATGTTCGGATTGGGTGGGGCTCGAGGGGCAGTGGTTCCCGATACCCGTGGGAGACCCCGCAGGGGCCTACTGGTGTAGGTACGGGAATTGGCGATCCCGGGATCCTGAGCCAACAGTCTCCCTCTCGTGGGCTCCTCCTCGTGGTTGAGGAAGACAGTCAACACGCCCAACCACGAGTACACCGTGCGTGGAGACCCGTGTCTGTGGAAATGTTTGTCCTGGTAGTTGAGGGATGCACATCTGAGCTCCTACCAGTGTTCTTCTGAATTCGGGGAGGGTGCGAACTTCTGATACACTACTTTGGTTTCTGCTTTGCCTAAACGGGAGTTTAGGGACTAGCGCACACCTAATCAATCGGCTAGGACTAGGTCTTGTACCGAACTCCAGGGTGAGTGGGACGGCGAGCCCGCTATATCCCGTCTGTAGCCCTGTCATCCCAATGGGATGACCCCTTATTGGGCTCCGTGGTGGGTGCAGAGCACTGCGGGATGAAATTTTTGCTGCTTTTATGGCTACACCTACACCTAAAAATAACAAAAATGTAAAGACTAATGTAAAGGAAGTAGTTGTGTCCGTTGGTCCTCGCTACTTAGTGATCAGAAGAACAGAAGAAGGCCAAAGTTTCTCTACAGTAAACCCCTTTCTCATCCAAAAGGTTTGGATAGAATCGCTGGTCCTGTCAAAATGTGCACAAGATAGCGTAATGGCACGCTAATGGTGGAAGCGCATTCCGTCTCCCAGGCCGTGGCTATCTTAAAGGCTAACATGTTGGGCAGTTATCCCGTGACCGTTACCGTCCATAAGACCCTGAACTCCTCACGTGGCGTGGTCACCCTCCGTGCGTTGGACGGAATGTCCAAGAAGACATTGAGAACTATAAGAACAAGGTGTTACCGCTGTCTACAGAGTTCAGCGCAGAGAGCGAGAGGAATTGGTGCCTACCCGTACCCTGCTCCTGACCTTCGATCGTGTAGAGGATAAGGGCAGGGTATGAGAGTATTGAAGTTAGGCCATATATACCAAACCCTTTACGGTGCTATAAGTGTCAGCGTTTTGGTTACACGAGCGAACTCTCTAACGGTATGACAACATATGTGAATTGTGGCTTATCAGTGCACGATGGAGCATACTCCGCACCTCTAAACTGTGTCAATTGTGCAGGGGAACACCCCTCCAGTTCCAAAGATTGTTCACGCTTTGCGGAAGAAAAGGCCATTCAGGAGATCCGGGCTAAGGAGAAGGTATCTTTCTCTGATAAACTCCTTTGCACTCGCCAGCCTTCTGCCTTTAGGTCCGGTACGTACAGCTCTGTAGTATCTAAACCGGTACCGAGAAGGGAAATCGGAACCCAGACCAGCGATTCCAGTGTGCCTACGATCTCTTACAAACTCCTTGTGCCAAAACAAGTACGGAAGCCAGCAAAACCAACACCAATGTCGGCATCTCCATCGCCCAGGAAGACGGAATCCAAAACCTCGTCACTGTCACCTGCAACACCATTCACTTCAACCGGCAAGCCTGGCAAGCCCATCATATACAATGCACCGCCCAAAACTTTCAACACCACATACCAGAGGTCTGATTTTCTCAATTACACTAGCAATACCACCAGGCAGAAGAAAAGTCCTCGGACATCCTGAAGTTCCTCCTCTGAGGTTTCTTCTAGTGAGGATTCTGATCGACGACTGTCATGCTCTTCGATCACGGTGTCCAACCGGTTTGGGGTGCTTGAACCGAAATTTTCCATCGGGAAAGGGGCCTCATCTATAGAAGAAATGGAGCAGGAAGATCCGAAGCATACTGCGAGGACGTCTATTAAAAATGACAGGCAAACCCTGCTGAAAGTGCTAGCCCTGCCCCAAAGAAAATGAACAAATTGGTTCAACCACCATTGGGCAGGTAGCTCTTGTCATGGCAAGCTTTTATTGAAACTAGTATTTTTATACCTTTTGGTAATTTATGGAAATTTATAGCTTCTTTTTTTTACATTTGAGCTTATTTATTTTATATTCATTTTTTGTTGATGTGTTTCTAAAATTTCCACTATTTATATCTGGCTATTGCCGTGAGCGCTGATGACCAAGTAGTTGAGCGTCTTTTTATCTAAATCATCATCATCATTATCATAAGCTCCATGGACCCCGGACTATGAGCATCATTTCACGTATTTCGCCTCGGTTGCGTATTGGGTACTGCTTTTTTACTCATTGTTTTCTTTTTAAAAACGAGCCTGCTACACTGTGTCCGATTTACAATGAAGCGTTGTCTGTACGACACGTGCTGCTAGAGTGTTTGTACCTAGCACACCTGAGAACGTCTCTGCAGCTGCGCTAGCGTATGGTGACATAGTTCTGGAGAAGATTTTTAGATTATTTTCTAGGTTAGACTTTAGAGTTTAGTGAACGGTATCTTTGGTAGGTTGGATTTATATTTCTTCTTAGTTTACTTTTGTTTGTGTTTTGTTTTGTACATGTATTGTTTTATAAGTTTACTTATATTTGTATAGATTTTTAGAACGATTTATATCTGGCTTTTGACTTGACTAGTTCTTTAAAGGGTGCTGACGACCACTACAGTTTAGCGCCCTTATACAAATCATTATCACACCCGTGGGAGATTGGGTACGCCTCCAGACGGGGTTGAGGGAAGCCATCAATATTCCCGCGTACTAGCCAGCATAGCTAGTAGAAGGTGTGCTAGATCGCCAGGCGGAGCCCCCCGAGGTCATATCGGGTGCCTTCCCATTTTGGTGTTGGCGCGCGTAAGTGGCGTATCCACTTCCATCCCGTCTTGAGTCCACAGTACCAGATGGGCGGGCTTGTTAGTCTGTAGGTCTTGCCCCAGGAAAGAGCCTCGAAGGCGCCGGGCGCCCTTTTGGGACAGCTCGGTAACTCCCTTGTAGAAGGAGGCCCGGGTCCTTGGTCCTACGGTTCCAGGAATAATGGGAGTAGATTCTCTGGCGTGAATTGAACTGAATTATTGCTTTGGCTGAAGACGCGCTTGTTTCGTCTCAGCAGTTGTTGCACCCTCTCCAGCTGTTCTAAGGTCAGGTGGTAGGCCGCCCTCTCCAGTAAGCCTTCCAGTCGGGGCCCCAGGTGTTGCGTCGGCACCGGCTCCTATGTCGTGTTGATTGCGGTTACGCTGACCACGGGCTCGCACGTCCCCAGATCCGTTCCGGCCTGGACGTCGTGATCGGTGTCTGCCAGGTTGAGTAGCCTCACGGGCACCTCCTCTCGGTACCGCAACAATGTCCTGGCTACACATAGGCCGTGCACAGGCATCTTCTGGTCCAGCATCATGTTCTTCGTCCGCTGGCCTTTTCAGCCGCGCCGTCACCACCACTTCGCTTCTCGCGGGGACAACCACGTCTTCCTTCAAGATGACCCTTCAGATTGCAAGGCGCTCTTCGGGTGGCCGGAGAATGAGCTCTGCTCCATTCAGCCGCAGGACCTTCCTGCCGACGTCGACCGTCGCCTCGTCTCTCCTGAGGGCATCCAAGCGCAGTATCAGCTCAGACACCTTCGCGACGAACATCACCGGCGTACGGCACTCGTTCCCAAGGTCAACTACAGCAGGGCTTCCTTCTCCACAGGCAAGGTGTCGCCCGATGCCGTCATAAGCTGGTATGGTCGACTCAGCTTCGTCCTCGGCAAACCTCTGGCTACGTCAGGTCTAATGACGGTCACGGCTGCCCCGGTGTCTACGAGCACGTGGCATGGCTCACCTCTCATCCAACCGTCTGCGATGAGGCTGTCATCCATAGGCCGGCTGACAGCGCGCAGTGTCACTCGTGGGGATGGTGATGTCACCGCCGACATGCCCATCGCCACGCCGGACCTTATTCGTTCTTCCGGCTGCTCTTCCCGGTGTCGGCTGTCTCTCTCTAAGTGTCCCGACTGGCCGCGTCCGCAGCACACGCCAGTGGGTCTTCGCCGGCGTCCCTCGACTGGTCTTCCGTGTCCCGTGTGGCGCATATACTCCTGGTTCGCGACGTCGGGGTAGCCGTCACGTTGGCTGCCTCCGTCCTTAATGAATAATAGAAGAGATTATTGAGAGAACTGATATAGTACTATTAAAGCAACAACTAGTCTATTATAATGTTGCCCATAACACTCTAAGCTGTATAGACCTCACATATGTGATCACCAAACATAGAACAGCTGTTTAATTGGCCTGCTTCTTAAACCCTTTATGAGAGTGTGACCATTTTACATAAACAGTGATTCAATTTCTACTAATAACTACAGAGCGCCTAAATGGATCTTAAACAAATGTGATTGGACGAAATTTATACCCTCTTTCAATGAGATTCTAAAAGAGTTGGCACCACCTACTGAATTCCAAAATTAAGTAACTTAGCTGAAAAATACACTATGACACTAGTTAAAGCAGCTAACATCCTACAAACGTCCGGTACTACAGGTTGCAAAACTGTTCCATGATAGAATGACTCATGTAAAGTAGCTACTAGAAATAAAAATCGAGCTTTATTTTCGAATATAAAAAGTGCCCTACAATAGAAAATATATTGAGTTACCTTCTACTCCATGTAAAGCACAAAGAATGATTACAGACTACCAAAAGGAGTCCTGGATATCTTTTGTATCATCACTAAACCTGACAGCACCATAATATGAAACTTGGAAAAGAAATTAAGGAAATCAGTGGCAGCCCTAACTTTTCCAAACTTGCTCAAGCATCCAAAAAACGACTCAAGTCACACAGATTACAAGCAGACGGCTGATTTTCAGCTGAATAATTTTCTGAAATATCCAACATTTACTCAACTGTAAAACAAACCAGAAGTATAATTAATGGTTCAATGTACCTTTCCCCAACAAATGAAACTGAAATTTTATAATAAAGGAATTAAAACCAAAGTGCTCCACAGTAATTGATGCCACACAAGACCTTCTAATAATAAGATATACTCATGTAGTTGTCCAGCCATTAACGTATTTGTGCAATGAATCATTTAGCAGTGGAATCTTTCCAACCTGCCTTAAAACAGCTATTGTTAAGCCTTTGTATAAAAAGTGGGGAAGGGATAATATGACATATTACTGACCCATTGCAGTACTATCAGTGTTCTCAAAAATCTCAGAATAATGATTTTTAAGCGCCTCTTGAACTTCCTAGAAAGAAACAGCCTGTTATATAGACACCAACATGGTTTTAAAAGCAATCACTGCACTGAAACAGCTATATTCTCCTTTATGTGTGAGTCCCTCAGCGCTATCCGTGAAAAGAACACATCTTAACCATACTTTTACACTTATCAAAAGCTTTTTATACCATTGATCACCAAAAGCTACTAGAAAAATTAGAAAAGCATGGAATTCGGGGGCTACCCCACAAGTGGATTAATTCATATCTGTCAGATCAGAAGCAATTGGTAGAAATAAGACAAAAAGAAAATTTAGAACTAAAGAGCTACAGATCATGTTCACTAGCCATTAATTATGGAGTACCTCAAGGTTCTATACTAGATCCAATTGTATTTCTGCTCTTCATCAATGACTTCACCCTAGAGAATCCTCTTGCCAGGTCCCTCCTCCTTGCTGACGATATAAATGTTCTTGTGAGGGCAAAAGATAAATTAAGCTTCTTCACCAGATATCAAAGGAGATAACTCACTATTTTAGTGATAATAATCTATTAACAAATACCAGTAAAACAGTAGCTATGGATATACACAGAAAAGAAACTAAAGACTATTTAGCCCCAAAAAATCAACTGCTGAACCAGACCATTGAGAAGGTAGAAACTACCAAATTCCTGGAACTTTGGTTCCAGAACAATTTAAAGTGGGAAACCTACATAAGTGAAATAATCAAAAGGTTAGGTACAGCCTGCTACAAGATATGGGTACTAGCAGGTCACACAAGGGGGAAAACTGTTAGAATGGCTTACTTTCAGTATGTGCACTTAATGCTAAGAAATGGTATAATATAATGGGGAGAGCCACCTGGCAGTAAAGGATGCTTCATAATGCTAAAGAAAATAGTTCAAGCTATGGTAAGAGAAAGCACAAGAGCATAATGTAGACCGTTATTTAAAAAAACTAGGTATTCTCCCCTTTCCTTGCAATTTTATATTTGAAATTATGTTTATCCATAAAATCAGTAACAATACAGACTCGCCTTTCACAACAAATGAATCACTGGATAAGTATAATACCAGAAAAACCACAATTGTACATGTCTATCAACATAACACCACCCTATGCCAAAAAGTATATTGCGCTCTGGTATAAAGATATACAGCTCTCTTCCAAACATTTTAAAGGAAACAAAACAGGAAAATGCATTCAAACGTTCATTAAAGGCACATCTAATTAACCGCTGCTTTTACTAAGTTCAGGACTTTCTAGTTAACAAATGAAATAATCCACCTTTACATATGTACATACTGTATTCTTGTAAGTTTATATAAATTTTATTTCTGAAAATCATTTATTCTTGGAAATCCATATAAATTGTATCGATAGTTAAATCAATACACAGTATTCCTTCAGCTTATTAATCTGTAAATAAGTTTGTGTATCACTTGACTTGCCAACATTGATTGTACTTCTTTGTCCTAAACAAAGTGAGATTTGTGATGGACAACACGCCTTGGGGCAGGTTTTCTCCAGGATTTCCGGTTTTCCCCGCCATTTCATTCCACCGGTGCTCCATCTTCATCTCATGTATCATCAGTGTCATCGCCTGCGGTGCCGTATATAGTAAAAGCAGGCGTTAAACACTACACATAACATATGTGTCCTGTGCTCTAATGAATAATCTGCAGAAGAATTTGTAGAGGAGGGATCGACAACTCAGTGCATAAGTGTTGTACAGTACAGAAAGCAATCACTCTGCAGGTCCATTCCAAAGACATCATAACCAGACACAGAGAGCTCTAGTAACCATTTTAATGAGCTCGCAAAGTTTTATTCATTAGCGTACATTCACACACACCTTTAAACATACCCTGAAGAAACAACCTATCACATGCATCAGTTGACAACATTAGAACACAAATTGCCTGATCTAAACCGTGGGATCAGTTGGATTTAAGTCTTCAGCCAACACGAGTATTTGCTGTACAGCTGTGTCAACGAATGCTAATTGTTTTCGCTTCAATCACAAATTACATCAGTTTAGGCCCATACAGTAATTGTAATGGCAGATGTAGTTTTTTATTTGCATTAAAACTACCAAACGAACTCTAAACGTTTAAGCTGTATGAAGCTGTAAAAACCGTTTAAAGATCCAAGGTGGCAAGGTTGTCGATATCCTCCTAAAAATGAAAGTCAACTATATAACATGTTTTACAATGCCAGACACAGCTGCAAACTGCAGGAAGGTGCTTTTCTTTTCAGGGTAACTCAACAGAATGGGATATTCAAGAAAATGTGATGAAATTATGAAATGTTGACTGTGTGAGCTGTGGTACATTTATAATATATTAATTGTGGGTAGTAAAATAACACTGTATTTCAAGAGGAATTATTCAATAATATTTATCTATTTATCAATCTAGCTTAGTACCACGACAAAATTTGAGCCAAAACAGAAGATAATTTTAATTATTTATTGTTGAATAAGTGAATCAACATTAGCCGGGGATGTTAGGAAGTTCCTAATGAAATGTGCTCTTTGCCAAACTCAGAGAAAACTTCCTTTAAATTTACAAAGGGATATTATAAAAGAGTTTCAATATAATTTCTTGAAGAATACTTTCAATAAAAGATGCAATTATAAATGTTTTATTATTTTAATTACATGAGGTTGATTTCTAGCATTGATTGATAAAATATAAAAATCTTAATAGATATTTTATAGTCTGTTTTCTTTTACACTATGTCAATCTTTTTAGTTTTCTGGGACTAATTTTGGGAGCCATTTCTTCCATTTGAACCTCGGTTCTACTGCACAGCTGACTTTAAATATTTAATACTATAATATAGGTTTGATACTTTTCACGGAAAATTGTCTGCATCTTTAGCTCTTTGTTGACTGTCAGTTTTACTACAATTTTTAATGTTCTTTCAAGAGACCTCTCAATGAACTGATGAAACAGACTATGAAATATGTCCGTTAAGCAAAACAATGAGCATATAATGGGAAAAAAAAACTATTTGTAGTCGGGTTTTTGACACTTTGTCACTTACAGTTTTATATTGCTGAGGGACTAATTTTGGAAGCCTCCTTAACATCACTGTTACTAAATTTCTACATGTTACATGCATAACTGAGTATATAATTTTAGTTAATTGCAGATAGTTTTAAAATTAGCAATTAGTAGCTCTTAAGAATCACAAATTAAGTACCTTATTGTTATGTATCTGTTTGAATTACAGGTAACATATAGGGGAAGAAGGTTCCTCTTGCAAATCGCCCAGTAGAGAGATCACTAGTGACCAAAATATCAGGATTTGTTCCGCAGAAAGACATTGCTTTTACTTCTCTAACAGTAAAAGAGCATCTTCTCTTTATGGTAAGAAATTGCTCATACACATAAGCAAAGCAAAATCTCTCACTGAAAATGAAATTATAATGTGATAAACTGAAAAAAAAAATTCAAAGGAAGTCAAAAGCAGTAATGGTAATTCATATTATGACTCTGTTCATCTTTTCAACTGTCACATCACATTGTTTTCACATTTATTTCACTTTCTTCTGCGATGCAGCAGCGTGATGAAACATGCACCAAATAGCCTTTGCTTCTGGATGGTTTACTTGCTTGGGAGTCCAACACAAGACAACTGGTATCCCTTTCATTACCCCTCACTACATCTCGTTGCACCAAAAATACACTTGCTGACTGACTCAGCTTTATGAAACTCACTAACTCTGCCAGACTTACTCAACCTGCAAGAATGCTCATTTATATAGCTCTTGGAAGTCTACACAAAGCAAAACATCTAAATGATTCTGATTATCTGCTAATTGCACTTATTGAAATTATGTTGAATGAAGGTTCCAAATGTCTGGCATCATGCTCCAATAACCTTGGCCATAGCGACTGTATCACAATATGCACTAGTATAAAATTATAATTCTCTGGCTGCAGTTTCTACACTAGAACTTACTGAAACATATTTTGAAGAAAGTTGTCTCATCATCATTCCAGACTCACTGCCATGCTTACTCCTGTGATTTGTAGATGGCATTTTATGGCTAGTCTCACTTCATTCATTCATTCATTCATTCATTCATTCATTCATTCATTCATTCATTCATTCATTCATTCATTCATTCATTCATTCATTTATGATGAGGAGATTTTCCTGCCTGCAGAAACCAGAAAAACTAAACAACTAATAAAAACAACAGAAATTAATACTCTAAGAGCAATACTAGGGATAACAAAACCAGATAAACTGAGAATTGAAATAATAAATCAAGAATGTGCCATAACTGATTTACAAAAATAAGAAATGGGAATGGAATCTACATGTAGAACAAGGGGAACAGATAGACTAATAAGAGCAGCAAGGGATCTACAAAATATACAGAGGAAAGAGTGGAAGAGGTCATCGAAAGAAAAGATGGAAAAAATGATGTTTATCATCCCCTTCAGAGTCAATGTGAGGACAAACTGGTACAATCTTAGAAAAAAGAAGAAGAAGAGTAGATGATTTTCAAATAGGGCATAAAACTTCAATAAGTTATATTTATTTTTATGTATGACGTTTTTCTCCAAATGTAGAGTTCTGACAGGGCTTTTGAAAACCTAGGTGTTTCTTTGACCTCAAGATTTGTGGACAAGAAGCACTGTGGAACTGCTGAGCATATTGCTCTTAGAACTGTTTCTTTGACCTCAAGATGTATGGACTAGAAGTGCTTTGGAACTGCTGAGCATATTGCTCTTAGAACTGCTGCTCATCTGGTTTTTTATATCACTTGTAGAAACCTATCAATCAAGAAAGCTGAAGATGGTGTTTGTTATGTCGTCACCAAGTGGCAACAATAACACTTTAGTAATGTATATGATTAGAGATATTCCTTTGTAGGGTACTACAATCACAAAAGCATTTACGAATTTTAAATATACAGTGTACAAAATATTGAACAATTCCACCAAAATAAAAGCACAAAAGAGGACTTTTAGAAAATTCAGCAAAAACTTTATTCCAAGAAATAAGTATGTCATTTAAGTTAATTGATGAAAATTAATCATTTCTTCATACTAGCCAAATACTAAGTTTTTTTTTTGGATAGATAGAGTCAACTTGAAAAATTCTATGCCTTAACAGAAACCATGGACCATGAACCATGATGTATGTCCTTTTTCCATTTCACCAGTAGGTATAGAAAATCCTTCTATCTTGACATATTTGCAATAACCAATAGTGTAGATTCCTATGACTCATCTTATTTTCAACATATTCAATTATTTTATACAAACTTAGATGTCACTGTAAATGTACATATGTTGAAAGATCTAAACACAGCAAAAACTAATACAATTATTAAACAGTTTGAGGAATATTTCACAGACAGTTTTCTATATCATCAGCTTGCTCATGAACTTTGAGGTCCCAAAGCACAAAGTGACTTTAAAGTTTATTAAGCCCCAACCAACAGCGTTCAGGAATTAGCTGAATAGCTTCACATGCTTTGGCCAGAAAATTCAACATACATATTTTATTTGTTATTGAAATAGCTTAAACATTTTTTAGTTAATTGATGGAAATTAATCATCTCTTCACACTAGCCAGATATAGGCTAAGGTTTTTAATACATAGAGTCAAAATGAAGAATTCAATGCATGGCCGGGATTTGAACCACGGATCTCCTGGTTTCCGTCCAGTCACTCCAACTAAAACATAATAAGAGTTAAATGGTGAAGCCTGGGACTCAAGTATTTAGTATAGCAAGTTGCCTCAAACGGTGTATCTTGAATGCGAGAGCCCCTAGTGGTTTACTAGGGGAATATAAATGTTAAATGGAGAATTTAATGTCATGAGAGCAAGTTGGCCATGATAGCTCAATAGGTTAGAGCGACGGAAACCTGGAGATACATGGTTCAAATCCCAGCCATTGTACTAAATTTTTCATGTTGACTCTATCTATTCATACAAATTTTCCAGTCATTTTTATTGCATTATACAATTTAATTTTTAATTTTTGAGGGAGTGCTCCTGAAACTAGTCCCTCAAAAATTAAAAAGTAGGAATTAAAAGGTAAGCGATATAGTGTGAAAAAAAAATAGGTAAAAATTAATTTGGATATCACTGTTATTAAATATCTCCAAGCAACATTTAACAGCTTAAACAGCTATCTCATAAAACTGAGTTAAAATTATCAGTATGTCACTGCTTTTAATACTTCTACTGAAGTACAATAATGCATTATTTTAATCAAGATCTTTTGAGACTTTTTGAGAAAATTCAAAATTATGAAAAGTTTTTCATATCAAGATAGTTGGGGATGAAGGATGTTTTTGAGGATCCTCATGGTATATATTTGGAAGGTAAATACCATATGTGGTTTAACTATGAAGCCTAGTAATTCACCACAAACGGTGCATATTACATTATATATAAGATCTCCTAATGGTTTACCGGGAAAAATACAAGTCAGTTGGAGAATATTTTGTCATGCTGGCATGTTAGTCATGACAGCTCAATGGTTAAAAGCAACCGGACTGAGACTGAAAAATCTGTGGTTCAAATCCCAGCTATGATATTGAAGTTTTCAGTCTAACTGTACCTAACCAGGTCTGGTATTTATTTTTTGAGTTATACTTTTCACAGACATGTCTCTAAACACATTTACATACCTTTCTCTAAAAAAAGCTGATGTGTAAAATTTACATGGATTTCCTAGTGACCAGGAAAGTCGAAAACTACAAAATTGTCCGAGGAAGTCAGGAGAGTACTTACAATATTGGCAAATGTCAGAAATATTGGTTCTAAATGATCAAATATTGATTGAAAAGCTATTTGTTGTCAGTTGTTAACACCTTCGTCACTTACATTGTTATATTATTGAGGGCTAGTTTTGGTAGCCGTTGCATCCATTTTCAACCTAGAAGGTCTGAATTTCCTCTGCTGTGGTCATCTCACAGATTGTTGTAACTGACAAATGGTGGACAAGGATTTTCTCCAAACTTAGGCTTGAAGTTAACTTTCTCAAAAGAATTTCAGTTTGTGCGTTAAAGAGTAAGAGTGGACGTTAAACAGCTACTATGTTCACATGACTTTCTCTATCCATTATTGTTCATTCTTAAAAAGCATCGATACACTGTTCTTGCAGAATATTATGCTATTGGTGCACTGGGTTAGGGCGTTGTGCTTTGTTTCCCCACCACAGAATTTACCCGAGAGCGATCCTATCCCCGGGGTGGGGGCGTTTAGGACTAGTGACCACTCAGCATCGTAAGGAAATTGAGCAGCCACGATAGATAGCGAACACTGGTCAAGAAAGCCAACTTGCCGGCTGCGGGTACCGTGATGCTAACCACATCTCCCACTCATATCGGTTGGATGATCGTCCACCTCTGCCTTGCGTATGTGGTCGTGAGGTTGGCAGTCGGGTTGTCAGCCTCAGGCCCACTTTGGGCTGTTACGCCATGGGTTACATTTACGTTACTTTAGGATAAGTGTTTGCAACAAGGTATTACCTTTTACATTTCGTTTTATGTAGATACAGAGATAATAGTGATAATATATAATTGTATTATACAAATAAAGATATTTACTAATTAACTTCCACTTATCTTAAGAAGTCGGTGCTAATACTTCTATCTTCTTTATACAAGATCGATTTCATAGACATTTGTCCACATCTTCAGTCAACACACTTCGTTGTCAAGGATACCATGTTTTACGTATTACCAACATCTGAAGACGAAACAAACCTAAAAACAGAATCAATTGTCAGTGTGTCAAAATTCATTACGCGATTTTTATTTTTTAAAATAAATATTCAATTTGTTTATATTTAATGTTACGAAAATGTTATTTATTCTGGTTTCCAAACTACTTTTCGTCTTTCCAATATAAACCTGATCACAATCTAAACAATTAAATTGATAAATATCAGATTTTTTATCTTCAGGAGTTTTATCTTTTTTAGAAAATTGTAATAAGTTTTAAATACTATATTTATTTTTAGGAACTTAAGTTATACCAAATTCTTTATAATTTTTTGAAATGTTTATTAACCCAAGGATGGTAAGTAAATCTTTTTAAATTTATTATTATCTTTTATTTTTTTAAGAGTAGAAATATCATTAATACGTTTTGATATTTAACTTTTTCAATCTTCTTTTATATAAAATCTTTATTAAAACCATTAATTAAAGCAGTATTAGTAATGTGTTTATATTCTTTATTAAATTCTTCTTTATTCAGGGGTATATTTATTAATCTATAAATCAAACTATTAAAACAGTAAATTTATGAGAAGAAGGGTTAAAGCTTTCATATTTTATGTAATTATCAATATGAGTAAATTTCCTATAAATACCAAAATCTACTTTGTTATTATTTCTTATTGATTAAACATTTTAGAGTAGGAAATGAACCTGTAAGTAGCTGCCATTTTCCAATTTATGTAGATTTAATGGAGGAAACATCAGAAATCTTAAATTATTCAAGAGAAGGAGTAGTAAATCGATTCACGTCTTATAAATGGAAAGAGTCAGAAGCCGTAGAGTTTCGGAGAGAAATAAACTGAAAAACCAGCAAAATAATATAATCTGGGACAGAGTTATCATTAAAAGAAGGGAGAATAGAGAATGCTTTGGAACTGTTAGAGATGATCGTAAAAGGAGCAGGAGGTAAAATGGAGATGAAACAAAAGACGAACCCAAATATTAATGGCTGGTACGATGAAGAATGTAGGAATGCGAAAAGAGAAGTAGGGAGATTATTAGAAAAACGGCGAATTACAGAAAAATATGAAGATAAACAAAATTTTATATTATGTAGGTGGGGGTATAAAACTAATAGAGAGGAAAAGAAGAGTGGTTAGAAGCTAAGAGTGAGAAAGTGAAAGAGGCAGTGTTAGAAAAAGATTAAAAGAGAGTATAGGAAACAATTAAAGAGATCAATAGGAAAATAAATATTGATGGAAAGATAGCACCCGCAGAGTGGTTTGAATACTTTACAAAGTTTATCAGCGAGCAACCTAAAGTTAGCTTTCAAAAATGGATTTGGGATGGGGAGGTGGCGCAAGATAACAGATTAGATGGGGAAGTCACAGTAGGCGAAGTAAATTTACAAGTAAAAAGGTTAGAAGAGAACAAGGCTGGGGGCTTTGATGGACTATCAAGAGAGTTCTGGAAGGAATATGGTAAAACAAAGGAGGGTATAAGAGTCATGACGAAATGTCTAGAAAAAATAAGGCAAGTGAACAGATTTACAGAAAATTGGAAAATGAGTATTATTGCACCAATTTACAAAGGCAAAGGAAAAGTTAGTAAGCCGAAAATTACAGAGAGATCAGTTTACCAGCAATATAAGGAAAATTTACACAGGTATAATGTCAGAAAGGTTGCAAAGTTGGGTTGAGGCAGAAAAGAATTTATCGGAATTTCAAGGCGGCCCGGGTTCGATCCCAGGCGACCGCAAAGTGAGATTTGTGGTGGAAAACACGGCGCTGGGGCGGGTTTTCTCCGGGACCTCCGGTTTCCCCCGCCATCTAATTCCATCGGTGCTCCATCTTCATCTCATGTATCATCAGTGTCACCGCCTGCGGTGCCGTATGTAGTAAAAGCGGGCGTTAAACACTACACACACACACACACACACACACACACACACACACACACACACACACACACACACATTTCGGAATTTCAATCAGGATTCAGGAAAGGGAGGACAATAGATAATGTACTAATTATTAGAACAATAGTAGATAAGTACACAAGTAGGGAAATAGGGAGAGTATATATTTTTTTGTAGATTTTGGAAAAGCTTTTGATACAATAGTGAGAGAAGCACTATGGTGGAAATAACAAAAGAAAGGAGTCAGCAAGAAGTTTGTTATAGGGCTAGAAAAAATTTATGAGGGAATAAAGTTTGGAACAAGAGCAGATAAGTATGGGATAACAGAATTAGTGGAGCAGAAAATGGGAGTAAGACAAGGCTGTAAACTTAGCCCTATATTGTTTAACTTGTTCATTGATGATATAATTGAGAGGGTTGAAAAAAGTAACAATAATTGCCCAATTATTAGGAATAAGGTAATACCAGGGTTACTATTTGCAGATGATTTGGTAGTAGCATCTATAACAGTGATATGATTACAGAGAGCAACAAATGAAATTAGCAGATACTGTAAAGAATGGGGGATAATGAAGTCAGAAATAGAGTGTCTAAGAAGGGTGATAAGTTATGAAAAGATGGAAAGTGGTTAAACTCAAAGGGAGTCGATTAATGACACTAAACAACACTTAGTTTTAAATTTTTCCGGAACATGTTTCAGAGACTTTGCCTCCATCCTCAACTGGCCATCGGCTAGTTCTCATTGGTGTACTTGACGATATTTTGTCATAGGTCTCCTCTGTTGGCGCTTCAAGCAACTTGTTGAACAAGTCTTTCTGGGGGATGTCGAAATTGAATACTTTGTTCCTATTTTTTGAAATGAAGATTTGTTCCCATGTGGATACTTATACCCCCACCTACATAATATAAAATTTCGTTTATCTTCATATTTTTCTGTAATTCGCTATTTTTATATTAATTTCCCTACTTCTCTTTCGCATTCCTACATTCTTCATCGTACCAGCTATTAATATTTGGGTTAGTCATTTGTTTCATCTCCATTTTACCTCCTGCTCTTTTTACAATCATCTCTAACAGTTCGAAAGCATTCTCTATTCTCCCTTCTTCTAATGATAACTCTATACCAGATTCTATTATTTTGCTGGTTTTTTAGTTTATTTCTCTCCGAAACTCTATGGCCTCTGGCTCTTTCCATTTATAAGACGTGAATCGATTTACTAGTCCTTCTCTTGAATGATTTAAGATTTCTGATGTTTCCTCCATTAAATCTACATAATTTGGAAAATCACTACAGGTTCATTTCCTACTCTAAATTTTTAATCTTTCCCTATAGTTCATTACTACAAATTATTAGATCTATAACAGACAGGCCATTTGCATTTGCAAACCTATAATAAGCTTCTTCATCTATTACTAAAGTGCCGTTACATATAAGTAAATTATTATTTTCACAGAACTCTAGAAGTGTTGCTCCCACCTTATTATATATCTTATCACTACTTCTTCTCGTCCACACTTCGTCTATATCTTTTTCAGTTTCTGTTACCTTACAAATTATTCTTTTTTTTTCCTCTCCTACTCTCGCATTCCAATCACCCATAATTATGATTTCTAATTCTGGATAGCGCTCCCTAACTATCTTGATATCTTCTTCTAAGTTGTTACAAATTTTTTCATCGAAAAAATGTGAACTTTCTGGAGGATTATAACCTAACCATAAGACATAACTTCCTTTAGCCCCATTTCTTTTCTTTACTTATTTGTGTCCACACCACTTGCTTACTTTTACTCTCAATTTTCTCTATTTCCACTTCCAAACCTTTGTGATTTCTAACAGCAAACATTATACCTCCTGATGCCCCACCCTTAACAGATATTTTACTTACACCCTTAGTAACACATAAAACATTGTTTATTTCAATTAACTCTCTGTCCTCTACCCATGATTCCAATAAACCCCATTCGGCGTGCTTATCACGACCGCCGAGAACAGTTTAATGGGATCTTTTGTTTTGATGCTTCAAATGTTTTTTTTTTTGTTAATATAAATAACTATATACATATATACATGGGGGTCTATTTCACCACATTACATTGACACACACACACGCACATTCACACTCACACGAAACTGTGGGTAGACACTTTGGACAAGGGGAAGTGATCCAGCTACAGTGAGTCCCTCCTCTGCAATTGGAGATTGTGAGGTCCCGAGTTCGAATCTCTGTCAGGCTGAGCTACCTGGATAAGGTTTTCTCCGGGGTTTTCCGTTATCCTGAAAGACGAAGTTTGGGTAACTCTAAGATCCTTGGACAGTGGACTCATTTGAGCATCATTTCGCCCCTTCTATTCATCGTCCGATATGACTTAACGTAGGAGGACGTAAATTACACAAAAGCAAAAACACACATCGTAACGGTTGTGGTAATATATATGCAAAAATAACTTTAAAACTTTATGATTGATAGCTGTCATCGCAAAACAAAGTCATTCACTAACCATGCTTGAACTATATTCAAAGAAATAAACGGGAAGTGCATTCTTATATGTAAAAGATTTATTCTGTGCTTCTCATACAAAACTTCGAATATTTAAAAACAGATCGCTTAGCGCTCGTTCTTGTGGCACGTGAATACGTTCGGGTTAGTTCTCGCGCTGAAAAAGCAGTTTTAGCTTTCTAAATGAAGCACATCTTTTGGGCCGAGTATATGCATTAGAGATATGACAACATAATATCTTTAGCACGCCATATTTCTCCTCTGTAACTGAATTAACTGTGTGGTTTGGTGCTGAATATGTTCTTTTTATGTGACCCTATATGCAATTAACTCTAGGCTGCAGTAGTGTGGGAGGAAGTACGAGGGCTGTTCAATAAAGAATGTTCACAATCTTTTTTTGACAACGTACCTTTACTCGACATCATAATTTTGATGGCCCTTCTCAAAATAGTCTCCCCTGAATGCGATGCACTTATCCCAGCGTTTCTGCTAGTCTTCAAAGATATGCTGGAAACCATTTTTTGAGAGATCCTTTAAAATCACCGCCGCAGCCTTCACCACTGCTTCTGATGATGGGTAATGCATCACACGAAGGCATTTCTTCAAGTAAGGGAATAGAAAAAAGTCGCACGAGGCTAAACCCGGACTATAGGGAGGGTGAGGGATGCACTTCACGCTGATTTTTGCAAGATATTCAGCAACAACTTTGGCAATATGCGGCCGCGCATTATCGTGGTGCAGCATCCAGCCTGCTTCATGGAAATGTGGTCTTTTTCACCTGATATGGACTTGCAATGTTTTCAGGATATCCCTGTAATATTCTCCAGGTACTGATGTGTGTGCAGGTACAACATGCTGATAAACCATTTCATGAATATCAAAGAATGAGATGACCATATCTTTCCCAGTAGAAGCAACCACTTGTGCTTTTTGGGGGGTTGGTGATGAAGGAGATTTTCACACTGAGCTTTGCTGTTTGCTCTCAGGGTCAAAATGATGTAGCCAAGTTTTATCAGCAGTGATTACGTTTGATAGAAACTCCGGATCTTCTTCTAACATCAACTTTAACTGCATTTTACCCCCATTGCAGCGGTAGATGATACTGAACATGTCTAAACTTGCCTGGTTCTCACAGGCGAGAACCAGGAGTACCAACAATGAAACTATGGCGTGTTTGTTTCACATTAAGCTAACAGAATATAATAAGCTTGAATTTTAGTGCGAAAAATTATGTCGGTAAAAAATTATGATCATTCTTTATTGTACTGCCTTCGTAATTTAGAGCTAACGCATCCATTTAGAAGGTAACGAGCTTGCTTCTTGCATACAGAAATGTACTGGAACAATTTCCCAATATTTCTAACCACTTGTAGCATGCCTGTAGACTTTCTGGTATTATTAGGTATACATATCCGACTTATCTACCTTGCAGGTTAGTTTTTTAAGACACCAGCAACAAATGAATTAATTTTATTTACTTCTTTATGTAATTATTGTACAATAATTTATTCACATTTTTGTAAACCCTCTCCTTTACCACTTAAAATTGCAACGTCGTACTACTATTGCTAATAACAAATGAGTTATTTGTATATGGAACAATTATCGGTTGGAATTTTTAGATAACATAAATAGGAAAAGTGTTAAAAGTTCACACCTTCTCTTTTTCCCTATAGTTATTTAATATCATAAAATCTAGGTGCTGTTCATATAATACGAGGGTTGTCTGAAAAGTTTCCAGCCTAATAAAGACACGGGACATTTTTTCATAAATTTCTTTCTTATTTTTCAACATAGTCTCCTTGCAACTATACACACTTCTCACAGCGATGTTCCCATCTCTGTAACCCGTCCAAATAGCACTCGGCATTTTTCTCTTCAAAATAATTATTCACGAAGGTGATTGACTGTCTCTTCATTTGACGAAAATCTCTGTCCTCCGAGCGCAATGTTCAGATGAGGGAATAAAAAGAAGTCGCTTCGGGCTATATCTGGTGAGTAAGGCGGATGGTCAAGCAGTTCAACCCATAATTCGTGGATGTTCGCCATTACAACCGCAGAGATGTGAGACGGTGCGTTGTCTTGGTGAAACAGGATATTCTTTTCCTACAAATGTGGCAGCTTTATCGCAAGCCCTGTCTTCAGCTTGTCAAGTAATGATGCGTAGTATGCTCCTGTAATTGTTTTTCCTTTTTGAAGATAATCGATTAAGATAACTCCATGACTATGACAGTCGCCATCACTTTCCCAGCGGAATAAAACACTTTCTGCTTTTTTGGAGCCGGTTATTCCTTTGCAGTCTACTGTTTGGGCTGTATTGTTGTTTCGGGCGCTTTTTTTGTAATTTACGTCCTCCAACGTTAAGTCATAACGGACGATGAATGGAATGGGTGAAATGATGCTCAAATGAGTCCAAGGTCCATAGAGCTTAGAGTTAGCCGACATTCGTCTTCAAAGATAAGGGAAAAACCCCGAAAAAACCTTATCCAGGTAACTCACCCTGATCGAGGTTCGAACTCGGGACCTCTTGAACGTGAGGCAGACACTACCACCACACTAGCGAGGCCGGCGTTTCGGGAGTATATTGGTGTATCCAAATTTCATCTACAGTAATCAATCGGCGCCAAAACTCGGATTTATTGCGCCTAAACTACGCCAACAGACCGTTGGAAATGTTCATTCGAACACGTTTTTGGTCTAACATGAACAAATGCGGCACCCAACGCGCGGACAGGTTCTTTTGACATGTTTACAGCCTTTGCTATCTCTCTCACTTTAATTCGGCAGTCGTCTGGCTCCATTTGGTTAACTTTGGCGATTTTTTCGTCGGTAATTGCAGTTTTTGCACGTCTCGAACGTTCATCGTATCCCAAGCTCTTAAGATCACGTTTAAATTTAGCTGCCCAAAATTTCACTGTGGCAAATGTTGGTGCAGAGTCCCCATACACAGAATCCAGCTCATCTTTGATTTGCGTAGGCGTATTGTGTTTCAAAAACAAATATTTAATGACAGCTCGATACTCGATTTTGTCCATTTTCATAAAAACACTCACATCAACTCACTCAAACGACTTTTACATAACAACTGAGCGTCCAAAATGGCTGAAACTTTGCTGAGTAACTCTCAGCAGACGAACAACGAAATAGACTAGCTTTTATTTACGAGTGCTGTCATCTTCATGTTGAGGCCGGAAACTCCTTAGACCACCCGCGTACATAAACCTTAACCTATACAACGAAATAAAGATACTCGCCCACTAACCACAAGGTCGCGGGTTTTCAACTAATATTTTTTAGGTGTGTCCTATATCAGTAGATTTAGTGACATGTAAAAGAACTACTGTGGGACAAACCTCTGGCACGCCGGCTGCGCTGATGTGAACGTGGCAATTGACAGCATCTTAACAACCAAAATGAGTGCATAAAAGGAAGAATCAAAAGTGTTAATGCAGCTTATTATGCCAATTTACAATTATTAAAAGTAGATTTATTAATACAAAGACAAAATATAAGATCCACAATACATTAACATGCTGCAGATGAACTCTAAACACTGCAGATGAGGAAATACGACAAACATTTGAAATGAATATACTACGGCCAATCTTTGGAGATGTAAAGAATAAGGATTATTGGATAGTAAGATATAATTGTGAGATAGAAAAACTAATAGATAAACAAGATATTTTGAGGTTTATAAAGGCACAAGGAGTTGGATGGATAGGGCATATTAAGTGAGTGGCGGAAGATAGAATGTCTAAAAGAATATTGAAAGGAGGATAGAAAGGAAGGGCAAAGACAAGGATGATGCAACAGAAGATTTAAGGAAGACTGGAATTAGAGGGTGGAAAAATAAAGAGAAAATAGAGATTTGTGAAGGAAGACTGTGCAGCAGACCAAAGCTCGCTAATACTTGTAGAGCCGGAAGAGCAGAAGGGGAAGCTGATAAATATGGAGATTCCTCATGAAGTTAAACATTTAGCAAAATACGTATAGTCTACGACCACTGAGAAAAACGATCTATTTATTAACCTATGCTGGTACTACTTTCTAGTTTTGCTATGTTTTAACGTTGAGTAATAACTATGTGCGCAGTTTTACTACAAATAATTTTTCCAAACTCAAATTTCAGTCATTGCTCTTAAATAACACCTAAGATATATGAATGAGAAATCAATGGAATGGGAAATAAACACAGCTTCTCTGCACAGCACACATTAACAACTGCCGCTCTAACACCTTACATAGTTTTTATTCCCCCAGTCATTGTTTTTAGAAAGCCACAGACCTTTCGATAACATTTGCGATTGCAAGAGAAAGACAGAAAATTTTAGAGCCTCTCTCTCTCTGTCTCTTTCTTTCTCTTGGCAAGCGTCCGGCTCTTCTGCCCATGCGCATGGCTGCGGTTTGCGGCAGCAGCACAGCAATGCCCTCAGTGACAGCATTTTTAGTAAAATAAAATTCTTATTAAACTTTTTTTCTTAAATATCAAACGGTTAATGACATCTCTCAAAAGGAAATAGGTCGTATGCCGTAGCCTATCAATAGTAAAGTGGCGATTCTTGGTGTTTTTGGTCCCAAAAGAAAATGCGTCACCCTTAGAGATTGTAAAAACTATGGATCTCCTGCAGCAGAAATTAATGCTTTACACGACCCTTGCAGCTGCATAATAGAAAAAAGCCTTAATATACATTTCCAGCAAGAGGCAGAACAGGTTATGAAGCTCAAGAACAATGATAATAAAAGGCTCTCATAGAACAGAAATATTTCAGGCAGTGAGACAAAAATAACTTCTAAGAGGGATTCATGAACATAGATTACACAAAAGAGAGAGGGATCCCAAGTTTACTAATGGAAAGTTACCCGCCTCGGTAGCGTAGGTAGTAGCATGTCTGCCTCACGTTCAAGAGGTCCCGAGTTCGAATCTCGGCCAGGGTGAGTTACCTGGATAAGGCTTGTTCCGAGGTTTTCCTTATCCTTCAAGACGAATGTCGGGTAACTCTAAGTTCCATGGACCCTGGAATTATGTGAGCATCATTTCACCCAATTCATTCACCGTCCGATATGACAACGTTGGAGCAGGTAAATTACAAATAATACTACTACTACTACTACTACTACTACTACTACTACTACTACTACTACTACTACTACTACTACTACTACTACTACTACTACTACTACTACTACTACTACTACTACTACTACTAATAGTAATAATAATAATAATAATAATAATAATAATAATAATAATAATAATAATAATAATAATAATAATAATAATAATAATAATAATAATAATAATAATAATAATAATAATAATAATAATAATAATAATAATAATAATAATAATAATAATAGATACTATTAGCCCAAAGCTATTCAAAATCTATGCAGCGGATAACACCAATATCATAGGGAAAGAGTCAAAAGCAGAAATTATTTTTATGGAGATGATATAGTGATAGGATCAACAGCAAAAGAAGGTGTACAGAAGGCAACACAACAACCGAAAAATTAGGCATGGAAAATGACCTACATGTAAAACAATATAAGACAATTAAAACGACATACTGGAAGGGTAGAAGAATATCACCCAAAGACAATTAGTGTTTTACAATGAACCATTACATATAGTAGGCAATTACATTACAAACAACAACATCGTTTGGTATACATATCCAGGAAAGAGTAGCAGCAGCCATCAAAGCATCATTCAATATTCCAAACATAGATAGTTGATAAACTCAGTGATGACACTATCCAAAATAGCAGTGGCACCATTCATAGCATATGAAATAGAGATCATATAGGAAAAGTTTAAAATTTTCAACCTAAAAAGAATAGAAAAACTAATGTATAAACTGTTAAAACAGACATACTTCATAGAAAACATCAGACTACCATCTACAATACACCAACTATGATGGACAACAACGCTTTCTGTACACAGCTTTCAGGAACCGAGAGTGGATTGTAAATGTGTGTTAGGTGGTCAACAGTGCAAAAAATATCAAATTATAGAATGTGAAAAAAGAAAACAATTATAACAAGAACAAAAAACACAACTTGTAGATCTCATTATAAAAAGGTTGTATATTAATCCTCATTCTAAGCACACTTTTCTCAATATTAATTAATATCTTATTTTTATTTTTTTTATTTCTATGAAATTTGTTTAACTGGGATGATTGGAAGATAAAACAAACTGTTTTTTAGATTTAATATATTATTATTATTATTATTATTATTATTATTATTATTATTATTATTATTATTATTATTATTATTATTATTATTATTATTATTATTATTATTATTATTATTATTATTATTATTATTATTATTATTATTATTATTATTATTATTATTATTATTATTATTATTATTATTATTATTATTATTATTATTATTATTATTATTATTATTATTATTATTATTATTATTATTATTATTATTATTATTATTATTATTATTATTATTATTATTATTATTATTATTATTATTA
The DNA here is from genome assembly GCA_030765055.1 of Mantis religiosa. Lineage (NCBI taxonomy): Eukaryota > Metazoa > Arthropoda > Insecta > Mantodea > Mantidae > Mantis > Mantis religiosa. The sequence continues at coordinate 5,097,816 of JAUKNK010000237.1, read as the reverse complement.
TTATTATTATTATTATTATTATTATTATTATTATTATTATTATTATTATTATTATTATTATTATTATTATTATTATTATTATTATTATTATTATTATTATTATTATTATTATTATTATTATTATTATTATTATTATTATTATTATTATTATTATTATTATTATTATTATTATTATTATTATTATTATTATTATTATTATTATTATTATTATTATTATTATTATTATTATTATTATTATTATTATTATTATTATTATTATTATTATTATTATTATTATTATTATTATTATTATTATTATTATTATTATTATTATTATTACTTATATTATTATTATTACTTATATTATTATTATTATTATTATTATTATTATTATTATTATTATTATTATTATTATTATTATTATTATTATTATTATTATTATTATTATTATTATTATTATTATTATTATTATTATTATTATTATTATTATTATTATTATTATTATTATTATTATTATTATTATTATTATTATTATTATTATTATTATTATTATTATTATTATTATTATTATTATTATTATTATTATTATTATTATTATTATTATTATTATTATTATTATTATTATTATTATTATTATTATTATTATTATTATTATTATTATTATTATTATTATTATTATTATTATTATTATTATTATTATTATATTTAGAAACCATCACACAGCGACCAGACCTTAAAATAATTCACTGTTGCTTTAACCTACGGTATTTCCTTATTTCCATTTTTCCCGCAAGAAAATTTGCAATTTATTTTTTAGCTTTTTGTTTTAATTTTAATACTGAAATTAGAATTTTCGAATAATTATGTATTCCAATTTAAGTCAAATTAAGTTATTTAAAACATTTTTTAATTTACAATATAAAAACATAATTGAAGCTCAGCATTATGTAGGTTTCTAATTAATAGTATTTATTGCAGACAAATAGGCATAATGTAGTAAATACACACATACATACATAAAATTTAGTCTTTGCATAATGAATTTAGGTATATCCTTCTCTCAGTACACACTATCAATTGGTATCTGTCACACTATTTTCCACATAATCTGCATTGACAGACCATGTCGGGCATATGGAACTTCTCTGTCTTGCACACTCGATGCTGGAATCTATGGACCGCTTAGACTTGTCACCAAATGGTGAAGGTCATGTTCTGCTCTCATCTACTGTTTGTTGATCATGTCATCTGTGTTATAAAAGTCTTACCATATGTAATTTCGTTTGCCTTCCAGCTCCTTCAGTAGATCGCCATATGCTGCTGTGCAGTGTAAAAGCATGTCCAGACGAAGTTCTTCAATGAGGAAAGGTTCACTTGCTTGGGTATAGACCAGGCGAGATGGAGTGTACTTTGAAAGGCATAATATTTTTTTAGAATGATTTTTATTTAAGCTCTTAAAATATAAATCAACTTGAGCTACTTTTCACTCTGCAACTTTTGATAGCACTATTATCAAATTTAAATGAAACAAAGTTTAAAAAAGCATTTGATATAACATTGGTTTCTCAAAATAAATAGATATACTATAAAAATATACTAAATTATTCCAAAAATGTTAACATATCGTATAATATAAAACCCGGCATTTATCAATTTAACTTCTTCGATTGGAACTCGGTTTACATTGGAAGGAGCAAATGTAATTTGGAAACCAGAGATTATGAACAGTTTAGAAACATTAAATGTAAACAGATTAATATATCAGCTGTAGTAAATCATGATGGTCATTTAAACTTGAAATAAATCCAGAAGTTAAATCATTAAATCAATTAAATGGACTGATAGTTTTAATGGTTTGGGAGAAAACGTTTATCTTGAAAAATAAAGTTGTATGATGAATTCTTAAAAAGAACCTATTGATTCAATAAATTCATTCGTTTAACTCCCAGTGGATGGGAGTATGATAGTAAACAGTTCATTGTCTAGCAGCAGTAATCACAGGAGGAAAAACAGTAAGCAAACATATGATGCAATACAAGAGCTGTGAAAGTAATTTTGAAGAATTAACCTTATAGTGGTAATTATAGGGCCTGGGACTTAATTATTCACAACATAGTAATTCGCGACAAAAGGTGCGTATTTCATTGTATATATCACGCCCCACGCTAGTGATTTGCGGGAAAACATACTAGTCAGTTTGAGAGTACAGTGTCATGCTGGCATATTGGCCATGGTAGCTCAAGAATTAAGAGCAGCCAGATGGAGACTGGGAGATTCGTATTTCAAATCCCAGCCATGACATTGAATTTTTCAGTCTGACTGTATGTATTCCTGAAAAAACATTATGATTTTTCCAACAGATAAGTGAATTTTGTGTCAGTTATAACATTTTATTGTTATTTTGCACTGCTTTACCCTCAGAAGCTGAGTTTTTACAAAATTAATCACATTGTCTGTAGGCAATATGTTAAAAAGGAGAGGTCACCAATATGAAAGTTAAAGAGCTGGGAATGTAAATACATAGACAGTAGCCAAGATAGTCCAGAAGGCAACAAAGAATGAACACAATTATAAATATAAACTCCACATATTAAATACTCGTTGTGAACACAAAGAAAAGTTAATGCAATAATCCAAAAACCTTAATAAACTAGCTCTTCTTTATGTTTTGTATTTTAACAGGTGTACAAAATTAAAATCTCGTCAATGCTTACAAAATAAGTAACTGTGATAGACCTAGAAATAGCACGTACTGTTTGGACTGTACTGAGGCACGCTATAGCTTAAATATTAAGCTTGTCTCATATTTTAAATTTATATAAAGAGTTCATATATGGTGATGGTTTAAAATTTGAATTTGATTATCATCATCATCATCATCATCATCACCAACAACGCCACCATCACCACCACCATCAAAATCAATCATCATCAACTTCGCTGTTGTTGGAGTGGTAGTGTTTATCAACATGTTTGTGATGTAGTACTATCGCTATGAACTCAAAGATGAGGGGACTGTATTTCTCAGCTGCTAATTAACACCGTTCATTATGTCTACTTTTATAGTTGCAGAGTAAAGGAACAGTTTATATCTTATTTTCAGTGATAAGTGGAATCGAGTTGCATTTTTTAAAAGCTCTAATTTTTAAATACTAACCTTGTTGTAGCTATTTGCATTGGTGTGTTTGTTGATGCTGTACACACTTGGAATAGGTGTATTAGTAAAATGCACTTGTATAATAAGAATGACTCAAACGACCTACTCCTATCTTAATTTTGTTGTTCTTCAATAGTTTTTAAAACTGAGTAATAATAGAATATAAACTGACGGAAATATAATAGTATAAGAAAGTAATAGAACTGAAACTTTAAAAGTAATAAACAAGAAATATAACTTCTTAACGCCAGTAAGAGAAGCGACAACTTATTATTGTGCGGGAAGATACCGACAATGATGATGATGTGTATATAAGGGCGCTGAACTGCTTGGTCAATAGCGCCCTTACAAAAACTAAATAATGGCACTAGTCAGACATCAATTACTCAAATAAGGAAAAAAAATTAAAAAATGACAAAATAAGTAAGGCCAAATGAGGATAAATGCAATAAAATACTATAATTAACAATAAAATACCAAAAGGCATAAAACGATTTTAATATTAACTCTCATTTTCAAAACCTACCCAGTGACGGTCGAATTAGTTTGTTCCTTTTCTTAGGGGCTGGGCTAGCATTTTCCCCAGATTTATTCTGCCTTTTTCTCACTGTCGTTTTGGCAGTGAGGGAAGGATTTCCGGCTTCATATCCTGAATGAATAAGGACCGATTTCCTACTGGTAACGTCGAACTGAGTCTCTGGAAACGATCTGGGTTTTCCCCGGATGATTCCTCAGAAGATGTCCTCTGAGGAGATGGTCGTGGACTTTTGCGCTCGTTTTGCTTGGTACCAGCCTTCTTACGCTCCCTGAGAAGGTTAGTTATTTTATACGAGTTCTTGAACTTTCTGGGTGATGTATTATACTGGTTCACATATTCTTGAAGTAGATGCTTTCGGTGGTTACATGGTTGATTCCTCCTTCTTAGGACTGTACTTGTTCGGCGCGCTCACTTTTGTTCGTGCTGGTGTGTGCTGCTTTAGATGTGATCTTGATGTAGTTGTTCTTTCACCAATGACTGGCAAACCATTACAAGAATCACTCGTGTAGCCAAAGTGCTGGCATTTATTACACAACAGTGGATTGGGTATATACTGCCTCACTTCAATAGCTTCATGCCCTGCCTCAATCCTTTGCGGAGGTCTACCTGAAAAAAGGTAAGAAACAGGGTACGAGTGGGCACTAGTTCACCTCGTTCTTTGCGCTGAGCTCGATATACATTTGTCACACCCTGTTCGGCCAAGTTTTCCTGAATCTCCTCATTGGACATACCGTCCAATGCGCTGTTGTTTCCAACACCACGCGAGGAGTTCAGAGTTCTATGCAATTCCGTGCGCACCGGGCAAGCATATGGGCTTTTGAAACTTTTGAAGCCTGCGTTGGTAACTGCTTCGGCCAAGAGCGTGTCATTGCGAGATCGAGTACATGATTTTGCTGGGCCAGAAATATTATCTAGACCCTTCTGAATGATAAACGGGTTCACTGTAGTACATTTTCGACCTTCCTCAGTTATAAAAATGACCAAATAGCGAGGACCACAAGACCCAGCTATTTCATTTCCACTTTTGTTTATCTTATTAGTTCCCATGGCAAAGATATCCCCCACCATTGTAATTGTAAACGTCTCCGATGGCGTGCTCACATCCTGGGTGCCACTCCGGCTTAGGTGACAGTCCTGGCCTAGACCTTACTCACCTGAGGGTCTCACCTCTCAATGCATAGACAGAGGGACCCAATCGCCTTCAGGAGTGTTACAGCTCATGCCATAGCCCCTCCCCGGGACTGACTTTTTCAGCGGATACGAACACAGTCCTACATGATAACCATGAGCTGGGGGTTACGCGTTACTCAATCAACCCTGCGCTTCCCACTCCACCAACCCACGCTAGGTTATCCGTCAGACTTGTGTTCAGGGATGATGATGATGATGATGATTTGCATATAAGGGCAATCAACTACTTAGTCATCATCGCCCTTACAAAAACTAATTTATGCCAACAGCCAGAGATAAATTACTCAAAATTAAAAAAAAAGGTTCAAAACAAAATGACAATAAAATGAATAAGCCCAAGTTGGTAAAAATCAATAAAAAGCTATAACCAGTTATAGTATCAAATTTTAGCGACAGATTATGCCGTCATATTCTGCGTTGGGATGACTTCCATCCAGGATGTATGACAATCGATGCATGTGAGACAGTAAAAGTGTCCATCTGACGGGTATAATGGTTCAAATATACAGATAATTATTGATAACTAACTGAAGATCAGTCAAAAATAAAACTATTTGCGCTAGTGCTCGGTTAAGAAAATTGTTACCAAAAAGAAGTGAAACATCAAAATGTGATTCTGATAATGCCTAAACTGGAATTCGAGAAGAAAAGGGGCGTCACCCAACAGACGAGCAATCTTGAGAAACTGAAGGTGCCATGTGCTATGACACAGCATTAGTGAAGGCATATTATAAGGCAGTAAATTTGGCAAAAGAGAAGTGATAACGCGTATGGTACTAGATAAAGGTAGTGCTTCTGCTAAAGATGGCAGCTCAATAGCAAAAGAGTTCAAAGGAGAAAAGAAAACATAGCAAAAACTGTACCTACGTGAAAAATTGTTCCACCATGTTGTGGTAAGTTTAGTGGAGATGGAAAATGGCACGAAGCCACTACAGTGATTTTATACCGTAAACACAATCTTGTGTTGTGAAGTATGTAGGTTATAATAATGAAGAAAAACTACATTTAAATCAACTGAAAACTTCTAAAGGAGAAGCTGCAAGAAAGAAGCCAGTTCAGGCAGGTTAGGGTCAAACATGGATGAAGACAATGTTTGGGCGTTTGGCACTAGCTCTCTCACCACTCAGAGACACACAATTGAGAGATTTAGCTCGGGAACCCGGGATCGCCAATTCCCGTACCTACCGCAGTAGGCCCCTGGGGGATATAAGGTAAACGTAGCATTCTATGGCACCTCTTGAGTAATTGTTTTTATCCCTCTTATCAGTACAAAATCTCTCCCATAGGGGGATATAATATACATTTAGCAATAAAGCAGTTACCTCTTCCATAAATATGAATTTAAAAATTCATACACAACTTCAGCTGCCGTGGTGGGAGCGCTGAGCACCCCTAGCAGTCGTGGTACCTCTGACGTTACCAGACAAACCTCGGCTCCAACGTACGAACGCCTCCCTGATTGGGAAGTTGTTCGGATTGGCTTGGACCCAAGGGGGCAGAGGGTTGCCTAAAAGGTCCCTGTACCGGTGTGCAGAGCTACTAGCTAGGTGTGCTAGATCACCAGGCGGGTTCGGTAGTTTCTCTGCGGGAATGACTTGTGTAAGTGGTGTATCTATTTCTACTCCATAATGGAAGGGGTGGAGTTAAAGTTACAAGGTATCGCCCTAATGGAAACACACGCGAAAAGATATACTGCCTCCCGGTATCACAGGGGGAGTTACTTACTCCTGAAGGCCCTTGCAATGAGCAGCACATAATCTCTGCATTTAAGTAGTAATACTACACACACACACACACACACACACACACACACACACACACACACACACACACACACACACACACACATGCATACACATTAAGACACATATACATGTAGTCTGGCTGTATAACATATAAAGGTAAATGCTGTGTGATGTAACCAATCCATAATTGAACAGGTATGTCAGAATTCATTGTATATTAAATAAACGTTTTGGGGCTAGTGGAAATCATGTACTTTGAACATTTTTTTAAGTGCAGGAACTGCTGCGCATTAAGATGAAAATCCCTGCAACGGTTCAAAATGGAAATATGCAGTACTAGAACACATTTGTTTTGGGATATACTGTGCTCCCAAAACGCTGAAAATGTTTTAGGGATTTAATTTTGGGATCTGTATGCTTTTGAAGTAGGTCATTCAAGTTAATGAGATTCATTGGTTAACATTATTCTGGAGCAAAAATCACATACAAGACAAAGAAAAGTGAATGCAGGTGCAGATGAGTGTTTTCAGTTCCGACATTAATTTCCAGGAATTAAGAAAATGTGCAGCCTGCCAGCAAACTCGTTGACGAATCTATTGACGTCGCTATCATTGCATCTGTGAAAAAAAGAATGCTACATTCACATGACATTTCCTACCAACTATTATTTATATTTACGTAACTTCTAAAAACTGTTCTTATTAGAGTTGATGTCTCTATCTATAAATATCATAAGTGCATGACACTTTAATAAAATTTTATTCAAGCATTCTTTAAAAAATAAAAAATTTCTGTGTGTCCACTGGGTCTAGATGTTGCAGGCTCAAACCCGGAAGAGGGTAGGACGGCTTCCTTCGGAAGGGAAGTAAAACCGTTGATCCCAAGTCATATATATATATATATATATATATATATATATATATATATATATATATATATATATATATATCGGCTTTGTATAAGAATCTAAAGTCTGAAAACGAGACCTCTGAGCAGTCTTTTACATCCACTATAGCACGCAATGCTGAAAACCATAAGAGTTAAGGAATCCATAGCTAAAATAGAATTAATTATTAATTAATCAAAATGTCTAATTTTGGAATAGTTTAGGATAGAGAGATTGTTTAAAAACTACTGTATCACACCCTGGAAAGCTGCTGAACTTAACATCTAACTGTTTTTAATCATGTTTACAGACATTATTAGCAATGTTTTGATAATTTTTTCTTCTTGAGTGGGATCCATTTTCTTTGCCACCTACAAAGTGCATGATAGAGAGAGCACTCAGCTGTACACATTGGTTGAAGGTCATTGTACAAAGCATACATCATGAGAGATCCAAAACAGATGGAAGGAGAAAAATTGTGAGTAAGTGCTGCACAATACGCCTGTAATGGAAAGAATAATAATACGAGAATTTTGGTGTGTGTTGTTGCTAAAGAGCTCTTGTTTTGATGTGTGTTTGTATTACAGGGAATTGCTTGCCTTCACTGCGCTGTTTTGTTCCCTCTCAGTGTGTCACCTAATCAGGTGATATGCTGTGTGTAGCACTAAACCTTCATGTATGTGACAACAAACTGCTGTAGGGAAGTGAGTCAGATTTATATCACAAACTTGTCAATGGATCGAGAGAAGCAGATGCGATCTGTTCTTAATAAGAAACTAGCAGTTTCTCACAGGGGAAAAACTTGAACACAAGCGAAAAGCAGTTTTAAGAAATCTCTTAGAAAGCTTGCACAGGAGTCAATAATTTTACAAACCTCGTCCTGGAATGTCAGTAAGCAGGAATCCCTATATGATAACTGTGGTCATATATATCCATGTGTATAAAACATTGTTAAAGTGCGTGAGAGATATGTCGACATCATTTCTAACATCTATGCCTAAAGTGTTTCGTTACTGCAGTTAAAATGAGGGGGCGGCTGTATATATCCGATTCAAACAACATTTTGGTGAAATCTTGTTATTCATTTTTTAATAGAGTGCAGCACTTGCTCTTCATGCTAGGTATGTAATAGAGAATGTGAGATACGGATCTTTGATGTGGTAAAGGGAAGGTACATCATTACAGCAGAGATCAAAGCAGCTAGAGATGAGAAGTGAATCTGACACATCAAGGAAAGGCAACAAAATAATATAAACGTTGGTGTTTGATTAGTTGAATCAAAGAAACGAGTTGAGAGAATCCTATGGTTATGTTTTAGTTTTATATGCGTTTGCCTAGTTTGGTCCCACTCTGTATATCTTTCTAAATCGAGGCAAAGCTGAAAAGAAACAAACAAGGGAGGGAAATCCGTTGGTTAAATTCGATTAAGCAACGAATGATGTTGGAGAGCTCTCAAAAGAAGGACTAATTTGATAAATAGGTTTTGAGAAACAGTTAGAATCAGTACGGAAGAAACGCACATAATTATAGCTAGTAATCTAATGGGAGGAAATCATTAATATTTTACAAAGTAACAAAACTGAATTCACCAATAAAATGTGCATAGATGCAGAATTAGCACATACAGTAAGGAATATAGAGGTTTGAAAGAAAGGAATATCAGATTTTTGCTGCATTTGATATTGAGTTAATGACTTTGTATTAATTATTTTGGTACATGTGAAGGGAATTTTAAAAGTGGTTGGTGTGGCCAAGAATGCAAAAGATGTAAGATATGTTCGTTTTTAATCCAGTTTACGAACACCACATTCACTGACCGAGAGAGGCTACTCCCACCTAACAGAACTACACCCGATTGATGACATACGTTATGGGGTAACGCAGCGGAGTTCAGTTCAGTTTTTCCAGCATAGTCACCACATTTAGTCCAATTTAGTTCACTTTATAGTGCCCTCACTAAAATAAATGTCCAACTCTACCAAATAATTGTGTGTCTCAACTTCAACCTTATCATTTGATGTGAATCTTCAGGTTTGGGAACAAAACGTAATATCTGAGAGGAAATCCATGAATACGGTGCATATGGAGGTGAATGTATCAACAATACCCGACCTGCAATATCTGAAGGAGAACAAGCGACATTTAATCTCATCTGACTATAGTGTATAAACACTGTAGCCTGAAAAACTTGAAAAACCATAGCCAGGAAGTTTCCTGCGGATGGAATTGTGGTGCAGTTTCAACTTTTGAAACCCACTGCTCCTTCGTCGCTGGCATGCAGTGATGAATCCATCTACTGTTATACAACACAAGAGAAAACATTTCCAATACAGATATACTTACCAAATTAGTTACGTGCAAACTGTTAAGCCTCAAAACTGCTGTAATCTCTTGATACTTCAACCATGAACTCTTACTTTCGGCTGAATCTCTTCTTCCTCTTTTCTCTCTTTCATAGTATTGCTTACCGCATTGGTTTTGTTGCAACAGTTGATGCACAACTCAGTGAGGGTGAGAATACTCCAAATAAACTTCAAAATTTATCTTTCTGTCCAATGAGCTGTTTGCAAACAAATCATACGTCCAGTGTATATTGGGTTACGTTAACATTTTCTTTGAATATCATTGAATGAAAATCTCTTTCTTATTAATCGAATGGAGAATGTTCTGAACTCTAGTATAAAACATTTTCCTTGGAGTAAGGGGATTTGCTTGAGCTGTATTGTTATCCACTTCGAGATTGGTTTAAAGCTCCAACACTCTAGGTCATTGGGAATAGTTTAAAGTGAATTTCAAATTTCATATTGAACAGGCAGATAGGAAAGGGAGTGCTCCACCTGATATATTTGTTTGTGACGTTCGTCTTAACTTTCAGCAAGTTGATAAAACTGAAACATGACTTGTATTAAGGTACTTCAGTTTGAAGTGTTTAGCCGCCCCCTAGAAAAAAACGATTAGGTTCTTCTAGGGTAAGTCAGTAAACGAGATACAGGCAAAAGTACTCAAACTAGCTTCCTGAAATGTGTTCAGTCTTCTATATCTTCGTCCTATGAGTTTAGACCTCGTCGCAAATTTTGTTTCATCTCTTGGACTACGGTGTCATCATACTTAAAACTTTGACCACTCAAATGATTTTACAGAAGATCAAACAGAGGAAAATCACCAGGGGCTGGCTGAGACGGTACTGTACGGTAGATGTCCCAATAAATTCTCGCAACAGCTCCTGCTTTGTTCTGCTTTGTGAAAAAGGACGTCGTCCAGGAGTATTACACCTGCTGTCCGAAGTTTTTGGCGAAGTTTTCGTGAGGTGGTAAAGTATGGCTCATTATATCATGAGACATTCTTTTTAACGTCCTCCAACGTTGTAATATCAGAGGAAGAATGAAACGATGTTAAGATCCGTCAATGGTCCATAGTGCTTAGATTTACGAGATATTCATCTTTTAGCATAAGGGAAAACCTTATCTACATAATTCATTCTCATTTAGCTAGGTAGTTTAATTACATACCCCAAATTTTCTTCCTCTCCATTTCATCTCCATTATCATTTCACGCCAGCTCTCCTGTGGTGGTTTCTTTCAGGGTAGAAGTGTCGGCGGGTGTCTCGGCGCTGCAAGGAGGGATGGTATGCCCTGAGGTCAACCACTTCCTCCTCCGGTAGATTGGTTTTCGGTCTCCGCGCCTCTGCTGGGACAATTTCGGGACCGCCTGCCTGGGACCTTTGGGGCTCGGCTGCTGGGCTCGTTGCCGTCCCGCAGTGGGGTAGCGGGTCCGTTGTCCTGGTCTGCCAGGGGAAGTTTCTAAGTAAAACTGTAAGCACCCTGCCTCTGCACTGTCGTGGCTCCTTGGGACGGCCGCCCTCTCTCTCCCCTCAGCTCCTCCTTCCTTTCAGGGGTACCCCACTTGGGGGTATAGGCACGTTGGGCCCAGCAGGGTGGCCTAAGTACAAAATCCCCTGCGTAGTGAAATCTTAACCTTAATCCTCATCCTGATTAAGATAAGAACTCGTGATCTCTTAAACGTGAATAATGAGGGTGCAGTATCACGCCTTGTGCTCTGATGGAATTTTATCGAGAACCATTGTGGGGAGAAGATTTAGGATTTATTTAATTTGTTAACAATGCTGTTAATTTCCAGGATCACATCAGCACCGCCGGATTGTTGCCATAAACTTCCACATCCATCATAATCACCAAAGTTTACTTTTTGTTGGCAAAGCTGAACGGATGTCTGAAGATTCACATTAAATGATGTTCTTGAGATCAGACTGGCGATTATTGCACAAGTTACAATGTGACTATGTTAATTTTTATCACATTAAGCATATTGTATAAAGGTTGTATTCTGTTTTTGTGCAAACAGTAGAAGTGCTTTTATTTGTTCAAGTTTACTTCAAAACTGCAAGTTTATAATTAGGTTCATCTGTTCTGGATGGTAAAATATTAGAGCTATAATACTTACATCTTTGTTGCCAGTTAGAACAGCAGGATGCTTGTGTGATGCTCCTTCAACTTGGCTATTGTCATTTACATACGCAGGGTTCAGGATCCCTAACTCCTGAAACAACAACAATTATAAGTCAACAAGATGCTTTCCTTGTGTAAACCATTCGTACAAAAGATTACTCCTCTTTCTATGTCTTCAAGGGATAAAAAGTGATTAACGACTTGCTGTTTGACAAATGGAAAACTGAAACAAATATTATCTAGGAAATGGTTAACTCTACAAAGTATATAATTGACAAATTGTATGTTTTAAAAAGATCTATAGTTTTGTACAGTAAGATTTTGTCCATCTCTTGCAGTTTACCAGTTATACAAATGTCATTCTGAATGAGGTGGAGTGAATTGTATCAGATTATGCCACTGCGGCCAGACTAGATCCCTTATGTCTATGCTCCAAGTGGGGCATTCCCGGAAGGAAGGATAAGGAGAGAGGAGACAAATGATAGCCAACCCAAGAAGCCAGGACAATGCAGAGGGCAGAGCCCATACAATTGACTATTTGAAAACTCTCAGCATCCCAGTACAACCAGTATCCCACATACCGTTCCAGCGAAGAAGGAAGTGTTTACCACGAGCATATCATCCTGTCATGCAACGCCGAGACTCCCACCGACACTTTCTAACCCACTTTCTACAGATGAGAGATGATATGAAATAAAACTGAAAGTGAAATGGAGGGACAGGACTTTCGGGGGATGTAATTAACATGCCCATCATTCGCCTGACGACCAGGGAGTATCCCCAACAAAATCCATGGGTCAGGTGGGTCGACCATGGGAGTCGAACCCGAACCTCCCGAATGCGGGCCACAGACGAAAGCGCCTGATCCATTCCGCTCGGTGAAAATTGAAGGGGGCTTAATTTCCAGAAAATTCAAGATGTACATTTTATTTGTTGTGAAAATATCTTAAATTTATGTATGTCAATTAAAATTGTTAAATCCACTTTTTTATTAAATGTGAAATTACGAAACATTTCCAAGTGAAATGTTATTTCAGATGTGGAATTTTCTTGAAGATGTAACACATCTGTGAAACATGTTCAACTTTTTTAATTCAGGAAGACTCAACATGCATTAGGTGGGTTTTGGGGCAAATAACAATTGAAATGTCTATTAATGAAAGACATTACATTCACTGTATTTATTACTTTGTGTATCAGTGCGCAATGGCTATAGGAAATAATGCGTTGTATAGATGAATTCGATTGTGAGATTTTGCAACATGGCAACTCCTGCCGGAAAAAGCAGTACTCCTACTCTAGGTGTAATTTATCAGCAAATTTGTTATTGTTACATTCCGCTTCATTCTCAAATGATGCAACTTTCGCTTTCCATCTTCTTAAATATAACAGTAATGTGTGATTATAATGAGGTTAAATGTTATTGCAAAAGTTAAACGGCGTTAACGTCCGAGTTAATCACATAGGAATGGTTTCTTCAGTTAATGTTTTTATGTAAGTTTACAAACAAAGCCACCGTTTCTTAAAGGCAGTGAAAATTTCTCTCGGACAATCAGACATAGTGTCGCCAATGGCACTGTTGTGCTGCCGCGACAAGCCGAAGCCGGAAAGAGATAGACAGAGGTTCCAGAGCACTCGGTCTATTGTTGCCAAGAAATTTCTCGGAATGTCTACGGCTTTCTAGAAACAATAACTTGAAGGTATAAATACCTGAAAAATGTTAGAAGCGTCAGCCTGTGTTTTTGTTGATGGCGACAGTCGACGATTGAAGTGTACCACGGTGATTTCTTTCATTTGTTTTCGTGCGGCGGAGCAACTAGTTGACCTTTAAGACAAGTGATTGTCAGTTTTACGTCTTTTTACTGAAACATTTTTTTTTAAATTATGATGTACATTATATTAATAGACATGCTTTGTAGCTTTTGTCCTAATAAGGTGCTGTTGTACTAGGGGTAAAGCAAAGAAGTGCATTAACATTAAGATGTCCTAGATGTCCTAACAACTTGAAACGGAAAGCACGAAAGGACGTAGCAAATTAAAAACTAGAAGTGTATAAGACACGAGGAGGAAAAAGATAAAGTACAGAAGTCATATACCGCAAATTAAAAGAGATGTTTGGGTCAATCGCATCACCATTACACGAAACATATGATAGTGATGCTGCTTACCAGGAGTAGCAACAGCAGATGGTATTGTGAAGTTTTGGTTTCGTTGAATTAAATTAAATAAATAAAATATATACATACATAATAAATACATACATAGATGCATACATACATACATGCATGCATACATACATACATACATACATACATACATACATACATACATACATACATACATACATACATACATACATACATACATACATACATACATACATACATACATACATACATACATACATATATACACAGAGTATTGTCGCTATCTTAACATCACGGCCGCCTGCAGTGCCGTATGTAGTAAAAGCGGGCGTTAAACACTACACATACATTCATTCTTAACATCACGGCAATCAGCCATCCAGGCCCTGTATTATTCTAAACGTGTTCTATTTTATAGAGAGCGCTAGGATGTTTCCAGCCATCCTTACTCTTGGACGAAAGCTCTTGATATATATTACCAATTGTTACCACATTCCTGAAGGTTGGAGATAATGTAACCACATTCCTTTGTATGCATTACTGAATTAGGCATTTTAATTCAACACACGACACGCAAAGGACAATTAGAATCGTGATGTCTAAGACAAAAACAACAATGTAGTTCACTGTCTCTAATTGAGCTTTTGTCTACAGATGCTCTTTAACTGCTTGGAATCTCAGCGACTCATTTTATATTGGGAAAGAAATCCACTTAATTTTTCCGAGAGGCCTCTTTATCAGGCTTTACTTTGTATGTATAAGGGCACCCAACTGCAACGGTTATCGGTGCCCTTTAAAAATCATTCATGGCAAAAGCCACAAATAAACAGTTCTAAAACGTACTAAAATTGTAAATAGTGCCAGAAAAAGTTCATGTACACAAAAAAATAGAAATAGAAGGCAACAAGACGTAAAAACATCCTGCATTAAATTCTAAAATCCAATCCAGAAAGGTATTTGAAAACTTTCTCCACCGCATTGTTGTCATCCGCCAGCATTTCTGCAAAGCTGACAAGCAGTTGCAGAGACATTTGAAGGTGTGCTAGGTAAAAGCACTCTGGCAACACCTGACGGACAGATATCGCTTCATTGCAAAACGGACAAACTGCACCAGGCTGTCTTCTAAACAAAACTATGCGTAAAAAAGCGATGGTCAATGCACAACCGAGCCAAAATCACATCTTCTCGACGAGAGGGACAACAGGAAGTAACCCAGGGTATCGGAAGCTCCTTCGATGTACTAAGCCTTTGTCATCGGAGAGCGGACCACTCTTCCTGGCAGTGGGACTGCACAGCTCTCCACAACACATTTCTGAAATCTTCCGACGTCACATATAGTACTCTAACCCTGGGCTCCACATAAGTCGTCTTAGCTGCTGTATCCGCCATTTCATTACCCGGAAAGTGAAACAAACACAGGTTCCCGATGTTAGAATATAAGAGAGAGACAATAAAACTATGGAGATTGTTAACGAGCATCTTGGAAGTATAATAAGAATAAATATTTAATCATAAAGCATAATGTTTAACACAAGCAAAGCAACGCAGAAATATCTTCAGGTAGAAAGGGTTCTTTGAGACAGGATGTCGAAATATAGAAACAAAAGAAGGAAAAACCCTCCCGCCAGACCGACGCCACTGGGAAGAAAACACGAGTATATCACGCCAAGGGTGATATACTCTGGGGAGGTGAAATAAATGTGCTGTATAGATAAAGAGGGGATATTTTTGTAATTTACGTCCTCCAACGTTAAGTCATGTTGAACGATGAATTAAATGGATAAAATGATGCTCAAATGAGCCCGGAGTTCATGGAGCTTAGAGTTACCCGACATTTGTCTTTCAGGATAAGGGAAAATCCAGGAAAAACCTTATGCATGTAACTCTCCCTGACCGAGATTCTAACTACGAACCTCCTGAACGTGAGGCAGGCATCTAGGCTACCGAGGTGGGCCTTGGCATAGCTGGTCCACTTAATCAACTCAAACTTTAGTCCTATTGTAACTAGTAAAAATATCAGATTTTCTTTGCATTCCTCTTTCTTCACCAATAATATCATCGTGGTGCAGGCTGGATATAACTAATGTAGACTTATTAGGACAATAGAATAGTAAGGTACAGACAATCCAAAGAGAGATGAATCTTCTTCAGTTTTTCTATTTGGTAAGAATTCTGGAAACCTCAACTTTTTTTTTCGGAGAGTGCCAACATAAGTTAGTTTCTTTTCATGCAACAATTTTTGTACAGTTGCCATCATTTTAAACTGTAAACAACATATAATTGGGTGTTACGTTTTTGCCACTCTCGTTTTCGTAAGCTTTCAACAAATTGATTATAACTTCTGTAATGTTAAACAGCTATTTCTAAACTAAGCCTTGTTTTGTAGAGGATCCTTCAAGCTTTCTGCTGGTACCAGTGTTACTTCAATGATGCCAGTTTTTATTTTGTTTTTGGCTGTGTATGTGAACAGTTATTTGTTCTGAATCACATTTTTAGTAGTTATTGGTGAACATATGATATGGGTAGGCCAAACACGTTTGGAAAGAGAGAATTTACAATCAATGGTTTTAGTAAAAACAGAGCAGTAAATGCGGAAAATATAAATAGATTAGACAATGAAACCACATGTAATGTTGAGGTTTGTAGGCCCAGTCCAAAAATACATGTTCTAATCATGAAAATAGTCATATACAGAAATTGATGAGCTGCGAGTCCTGAAAGCAGCTAAAATGGTTGAAGAACTGTCCAAGATGGCAAGAAAAGTGAAGGGGAACTTGAAAAGAACAAGTGAGAATACAGAGAGTTAAGACCATGCAGCAGGAATGTTATGACTCATGTGAGAATTCAGTAATCAATATATAAACTTTAAAGCTGTTTTTCTCAGTTTCACAAGTTTTCAGGTACCGGTACACTTAAAAAAAAAAAAAAAAAAAAAAAAAAACTATTCAACCAAAACATATGAATTTTTTGTGTATGCAGCAGACCGATAATAATAATAATAATAATAATAATAATAATAATAATAATAATAATAATAATAATAATAATAATAATAATAATAATAATAATAATAATAATAATAATAATAATAATAATAATAATAATAATAATAATAATAATAATAATAATAATAATAATAATAATAATAATAATAATAATAATAATAATAATAATAATAATAATAATAATAATAATAATAATAATAATAATAATAATAATAATAATAATAATAATAATAATAATAATAATAATAATAATAATAATAATAATAATAATAATAATAATAATAATAATAATAATAATAATAATAATAATAATAATAATAATAATAATAATAATAATAATAATAATAATAATAATAATAATAATAATAATAATAATAATAATAATAATAATAATAATAATAATACTAAACAGCAAGGAATTTTTCTCTGAGATTCATAATAGCTGTTTACAAAAATAAAATTAGCTGAAATTTTAGTGCTGCTTTTACAAAAACTAAAAACGTTATAACAAATTATCAGTAAAAATGTTCAAATATAAATAGGTATTATTAAAGACAAAGGTTTTTGGAACATGCTTGAAAATTTTCATTTACATATCAATATTAATGCCTGAGTAATGTGCACCCAAATATCATGGAAATAGCATTGTGGAGATACGTAGTACTTTCTCACCTTGAACCAAAGCCAACAGGTGTTTGATTCAGGGAACCTCTTAGGAAGCTTGAAAATGAAATACCTAAGTTGTATCCTAAGGGACAGAGAGAGAGAGAGAGAGAGAGAGAGAGAGAGAGAGAGAGAGAGAGAGAGAGAGACAGAGAGACAGAGAGAGATGTAGACAGAGACAGAGAGAGAGTATACATTCCTTGGAGGCGTAGGATATCCCACGTATATCTGGGGATGACTGAATATTAAATGTACCATGTTTATATCTAGCATTCGCACATGATTTTTAAAACTTTTTGTAACGTTATAAAGGCCGTTTTGTAATTAATACTGATGGCTCAAAGAGCTCAAATAGTGCTGGCTGTGCTTATGTGTGTGGAACCGAAGTATATACAACGGTGGCTCCGGTTCTCGTTCCGGAGGGGTCAGGATCCTTTTGATATAGGATCTCAAACATGGACATTAACAAAAGCAGACAAAAACAAGGTACAAGCTGCCGAAATGAAATGTTTAAGAGCATACACAACGTTATTCTATGGTTTAGCAATACAAATTTGTTGATCACGCTAAATATGAAATAATTGTCAGTTTTGTTATCTTGGGATAGAAGGAAATTTCATGACGTATTAAGAGTGTATTTTATCTGTATATCATTCACCCAGGCCAGATAGTTTTTCTTCTAGGGTGTTCATTTGTCAGATTACGTCAGCACCATTCAAACTCGAAGTCTAGGTTCAGTCCGAGAAGTTTCCAAACACAGCAAACAGGCAAAGGAGCACCTTGTGTTTATACTCTGTGACTTCTACCCAAACGAGAATACGTATTAGATACCAATATCCAGGTTCCGAGAACCAACAAAACTCGAATACATTGACATTTAGCATTCGAATACTGCAATCACTAGGAAAGTAATAAGGAATTTCGTAAGAGTGCTTCGAATCTCCATTTGATATGCACAAGGCAAGAGTTTCATTTTAAT
Source organism: Mantis religiosa (assembly GCA_030765055.1). Classification (NCBI taxonomy): domain Eukaryota; kingdom Metazoa; phylum Arthropoda; class Insecta; order Mantodea; family Mantidae; genus Mantis; species Mantis religiosa. The sequence continues at coordinate 5,079,060 of JAUKNK010000237.1, read as the reverse complement.
TGCATTTTAAAAATAATGGTTGGGAAATGTACATTAGGTGTATGAATACATTTATTTATTTGTTTATTTGTCACTCTTCTTCATTTGCTCCATCGTATGAATACTTTTAGTCATTCTTTTAGTTCCATTTCCACAGGATCCAGACTCTTTTCTATCATTATTTTGTTTTCATTCAACATGAACTTTTAAACACAGAAGATCAAACTCGATAAACCTAATAAATAAACATCGAGTGATTTCTAAAATTAGGTACTAGATGGCAAATTTGACAAGATTAAAAATGCGTACTTAATTTGACTGCGTATTTGCATTTCCTTTCTTTTCATCCATTTGCATACGAAAAATATATATTTTAAATTGGTATTCACTTATAGCTTTCTGCTATATTCCGAAAGCTCGAGTTAACCTAGCATCAGAGAGAGAAAGAGAAAATGTACCTTTCGCTTTGCAATATAACGTATATTCAATAAAGTAAGTGAATATTAAATAATAAATATTTGATGTCATAAAGATCCTAGGACGACGAAATATGCGGAAAATGAAAGTAGTTGAATGTTTTATATTGTTAAGCAATGTTTGTTTATACAATATCTATGAATTTAAAGTGGTTGAAGTTGGTACTTAGCCTATTGTTGCAAATTGTAAGGAATTAATTTCGTCTGTGAGGCGGCATCATGTTTCCGATTTATTTGACTTTGATGGTAAATCTGTTTGCTAAAATAGATGGCGTGGAACTTGTGGTCAGAAGAATTATTGATATTTCCAGCCAGCTTGTGGTGATAAATAATTATATTACAGTAGATAGCCAAGAACAAGTTACCACCAATGAATCTGTTTTCATAACGGAACCTAAGCTAATTGGGAGTCTAGTACACATAGAGGCTAGGGGTGAATTCCCACTGAATATTTCGAAGAATGAAACGAGTTGGAAAGTAATGCTGAACAAAGATCTACATCCTGGTGAACGAACACGGCTGTTTATCAACTGTGTCTACACAAACAGTCTGGTGCCACATTCTAGGTGTATAAAGCAAGGAGATTCACAACTAGTAATTTTTAGAAGAAATGTGTTCTTCTACAGTCCATATTTTGTGAGAAACCAGTATACTGTAGTTCGCCTACCATCTACTGAAGCAGAAAGTTACACTAGATTTGAACTGTGAATCAGAATGAGATATATCTAGCATATGGACCTTACCCAAAAGTTGCTGCACTGTCTTTTCAAGAGCTGAAGATTCATTATAAGAATAATGCACCTTTTCTTGTTGTAACTAACTTTAAACATGTCATCAAAGTATCTCATTGGGGTAATGTTGCTTATAATATATCTTAACATTGTAATAAACCAAAAGAATTAAAATAATCATTTCCATGTGTACGAATTTAAACGACTTTATTGAATTGGAATACAGGGGAGCAGCTCTCAAAGGTCCATTCTCCCGTTTAGATTACCAATCTATGAAGCAGAGGCAAATGCCCAGCATACAGCAATATGTAACTACCTTACCTGTCTCAGCAAAGGATATCTATTACAGAGATTTGATTGGGAATATCTCATCAAGCAAAGTTAAATATTTCAGTGGTGCTGTACATCTTCATTTGAAGCTGCGATATCCTTTATTTGGTGGCTGGAAAATAGATTATTTTGTTGGTTATAATTTACCAAGCTATGATGTTTTGTTTTCAAAGGGGAACAATTTCTTGTTACGCATGAATATAATGGACCAATTTTTTAAGTACATGGTAGTAGCAAAAATGCAGACACTTATAATTCTTCCAGAACATTAATTTGGTATTGAAATAGATAATAAATGTACTGTAGGAATTGTGACATATGGAAAGGAGTTTATCTACTTTGATGTTGTTGGGCATCCAACAGTATGTTTTACAGGTTGCAATTTGGTAGCAAATCATATAGGCAGTTTTGATGTACAGTATAAGTTCCAATACTGGGCCATGCTAATGAAGCCATTGTGTTTGTGTTCTATAATATTCATTTTGTTTGCCGCATACATTTTTGTGAGTAGTTTGTGTTACCAAATAGAACACGAATAAACTGTTGACGTGAAGAAAAGCCCTAGGTACTATATGAAATAATGTAGTAAAATACAGTAAACATTGTTTGTTGAATTTCCTACATGGGTGGTTTGATATGGTGGATAAATATGATTTTAAAATATATAAATGCAGATGTATTTTAACAATAGCTAAAGCTATACAAGGTTACGCAAAGTGTTAATTAATTCTTCATGAATAAGAACTCTCAATTTTTAAATATTATATAATGCTATGTCCTTTATGCATATTTAAATCTATTATTGTAATATATTAAAAGAGGGCATAATGTTGTTAATATTTACTCTGACGAATCTCTGTTGTTCTCTGATCACTTTTACTTAATAAATATGTATTATTCAGTGTTGTGTTGTAGAAATAAACCATACAATTTCTTGATGAAATAATTTGTGATTATTGTAGCAAAAGTGAACACTTCATAATTACTTTCTGGAAGATGCCAAAGGAGGAAATGTTACAAATTTTATAGAGTTATAATTTGAGGATGGATTAGTGTTCATAATCTTTGGGTAGTAAAATATATATATGTAAATATATACACAAAAATTTAAAAACATATGCATTATACTATGGAATATAAAATGAACAGCAATTAAACATATTATTCATTTTGTGGTAAATCACTTTTCAATATGTGTAAGAGATCTGGTCCATGCCACCATTAGAATACGGCCTTAAGGTCATAGTGAGCCACAGTGTTCTCTGGTTTTAAGGTTTAACTCAGATTAGGTTAGATTGGGTAAATTTGATTTATATTCGTTAAAAGGAAATCTGTTCATCACAGCATCCTAGAAGATTTCGATTCAATGCTTTTTTCAATCATCTTTTAAAATATTTTCACCCCTTCTCACATTCCACCTCATGGAAGCTAATCTTGGACTTTAATGATGGATGGAGTGTTACTGTTCATCGGAATGGTCCTGAAAACTACAAATTTGATATTAGTATTGAAATTTTTTAATTTGTAATGTCACTGCTTTCTGCCCCTAAAATCTTGTTTTCCTTTTTTTAAATATATATATATATATATATATATATATATATATATATATATATATATATATATATATATATATATATACATATACATACTGAGTTTGGTTGAAATCATTTCAGGTGTTTCAGTCATGCTACTAAACATGACCAGAAAGAAATTACCTTCTGGTTGACACTTGTGCTGTATTTTATCAGCTGGAAGCAGCATGTCAATCTGCTAGCCAGTTACATCACAAGGATGTATTATCATCATAGGCATACCCATCAATGTTGCAATAGTCATGGTTTAAGTGAAGTTTAGACACATATTCACCTACATGTTCTGATCTTATTTTCTTTGCTTGCAAGAACTTCATTTAGAGAAGTGTTTGGTGGATTCATACACAGATTTGCTAAAGGTTTAATCATTCTACGTCCTGCGCCGTGGCGTAGCGGGCTAAGGCAGCATACCTTGGTCCCTGGTCACGGAAAGCGGCCCGGGTTCGATCCCACCCATGTGGTGGGGATTTTAAGTCCCGGGTATAGGACCGGTGCCCACTCAGCATCGTGAGGAAAGTGAGGAGCTTACGCTAGGTAAGCGGCCCTGGTCACGAAAACCAACATTCCGGCTGGGGATGCCGAGATGCTGACCACATCTCCTCCCCGTATCGGTTGGATGATCGTCCACCTCTGCCGTGCGTAAGTGGGCGTGAGGCCGGCAGTCGGGTTGGTAGGCCTTGGCCCTCTAAGGGCTGTTGCGCCATGGGTTATTATTATTAATCATTCTACATGTTAAATTATATTAAAAACTTAAGTGTTGTATATAGTCTGTAGATGTTGGTCCTGCTGCTGCATATTTACCATATTTACTAGCAGACAGAAAGTAAATATGCCAAAGTATACTCAGACAGCTTTTTGGCAGCACGAAGTCAATCACAAGATAATTTTGCATCAATAATACATACACACATACAGATAGAGTATTTGTAATTAATAATAACAACACATTTGGCCTTTACATATATATCTGGGTATGCATGCATTAGACAGATCACAGTATCATTAAAACAATAAAAAGTGAGACATATATCAAATGTTTTATTGTACCTAATTTAGGAATGCAAAGCAGCTATCAATAGGTATTGCTTCCACCTTAAACAGGATATTTCAGTGCACAATTTCCACCTTAAACAGGATATTGCAGTGCACAGCTAGCAAGTGTTTTGTATTAGAAAAGAGAATAATATATTTTGTTTTTATAATTGGGTCCTAACGTTCATGCAAAACCTTATGTAGGACCTAAAACATTACCCCTGCTGGTGAATATATAGGTCGGTATATGTATTCCTGAGCTATTTTGCAGGTAGTTATAACAACTTCACAAAATATCTAGCTGTGCATTGCCACAGTTTGAGGAATGCAGGTGATTTGCACGAAGCAGTAAATCTGTTCTAAAATGGATGTTACTGTTCCACAATAAGCATTTATAACAACTTTCCATGTTACCTAAAACAATTACATAATCCTAATCAAAATTAGTTCTTCAATAAAATGTTAGTCATTTTTATACAGTTAATGTTGATATACTATATAGGAATTCTTTAATGAGCTGTTCAGTATGTGGATATTCTATTCACGGATACAACTGTCAATCATCATGATATCAGCACTGCCAGTGTGCCAGAATTTCATCCTACAGCAATTCCTTTATACGCCAGTAAATCTATAGACATGAATCCACCACTTTTAAGAACAATTACAAACTTTTCATCTGGGCCCAGTTTGAACCCATGACCTTGTGATCAGAAAGTAGACCAGTGCAAAACTGACTGAGCCATAGAGATTGATATTTTTTATTGTTACATTAATGCTTTTTGCAAGGTTTACTCTTGAAATTGTGGTGGTTCACAAATTTTTAATTTCTTACATAATGCAAGATGCAGGGGAAAATGAGCATGTTTGGTTTTGGGTAATAATTAGTGAAGCTGCATATTCAATAATTGTATGTCATGCTGAGTGTCCTTGAGCTTTTCTCAAGGTGGGACCAAAGAAACAGAGGTTCTACTTCTTGAAGAATTTAGAAACAGTGGTATAGATGTATCTATAGGTATGTTTCATTGTAAGAGGACAGTTTCATTTTTACTTGCAACAATGTAAGATGTGTGATTGCGGAGAGTACTTTATATCCCAAATGGAATAACATAAAAAGCAATATTCTAGTAATAAAGGTCTGATATGTTGCTTTCAGAATATTTTCCAAGCTCTGGTACAAACCATTCTTGCAAAAGTTTATTCCATCTGAATCTTGTTGATACAGATAAATATTTATTACTAATTTACACATTTTTTAAAGGTATAAAAAGCATGTAAGTTAAAGTGATAATCAAATGTTTCAAATTTAGTTGCTGTGTCATGAGCTTGAAATTCCCTTTCTTTTACATGAACTAGAGAAGGAAGGAAAATGTAACGATGCATAACTTGGGCTACTGACTCCTTCCGCTGCAACTATGCCATTCTAGCACTCTAATTGGACAAGCTTGGGATTGAAGGGTTCTAAGTGGGGAACAGTCATATATGAAAAGTAAATCCTACTTTCCCTTTTTCCCTCATTTTTTTCCCTTCTCCTCTTCCTTTATCATGTTGTCACCTTCTTCAAAACACAATAACTTCAAAAGAAATAGAAAAATCACAAGAATTTCACAATGTTAAACTAAAATTAATCACAACTCAGTTTTTAAAATGATAGAGGAATCTTTTTCTTCAGTTATGATATATACCAGGAAATATATTCAATGTACACAGTCAGAAATGACAAGACTGAAAACTACCACTTTATGTGAGGCTAAGATATGGAGATTTTTGTATGGTATATGGCAAGTAAAACAATAGGAATTTATTTAATCTGCTTTTGAATTCTTTATTATCCAGTGATTTTATTATTAATTGTGGTAATTTATTATATAAATAAATTCCCCTATGGGCAATGCTGTTGAGGCTTTTATTAATCCTGTGGGAACTTAAAGGCAAATTATTTGCATTTCTAGTGATGTCTAAATAAAAAATAGAATTTTTTAAAAATATCTTGCATTCTGGTGGACAAAACACATTGTTTCTAAGATATACACAGAAGCAACAGGTAATATTTTAGCAAAAGAAGAAGAAGGAGGAGAAGAAGGACTGCAGGTTTGAGGCCTATGCAACACCTTCTTTTCCCATGTCTACCTAGCAATTGAAACAATAAGTTTATTTGTAGTGTATGAGAACTATCCACACTGTATGCAAAAGTGGTCTTCCCTTTCCAGGGAAATTTGCTTAGAGTGGTGATTCCAAAATAAAAAGAAAACTGGGGAACAGAAAGTCACAGGCATTTACGAGGCAAAATTATGCAAAAGAATTTACAAATAACTGGTAGTATATTTTTAGAGGTTTAGAACCTGGAAACCAGGTCAACAGTTTTGTTGTGGCTGTACAAAAATGGGATAGTGCATCTCAGCAGCTATACATTCTGCCATGCAGCACAATGGTAAGTGATTGCTGGAAAGTGAGCAACGGTCTTTCGGGCCAAGCTTTTGGGCATCTGACGGTTAAACATAACATTCATTTTATGGATTCTCATAACAGAGAACACACCCAGAACATAGAATGAGCCTGGACAGAAGAGTAGTTCAAACGTTCCCAGTATAATCATAAAAAGTATACTACAGCAGCAATCTTGGAGAATTTATATTCATGTTAGAATACCCAGTCCACAGCAACCAACTCAGTTCAAGTCAGCTGCTGAACTATACATTTCACGCCATTTGTTAAAGGAAAACTATATAAATTTTCACTTTTAAAAAGGACAGTAGGACTGTTATATTCTATGTAACATTTCTATATGCACTGCCTGGTAATTGCATATTACTAAACTATAGATGAGTCGTATTTATTACACATCAGCTTCACTTACATACCTATATTGAGGACATGTTATGTGAACTATCATTCGCATCATTGGCTCTAATGTGACTAAAGCTTGATCCAATGGTATGGGTAGTTCTCGAGTTGCTGCAGCCATCTGTTGATTTTGTGATGAATTTAAATGTGGGGTTGTCTTTTGGTAGGATTTCGAAGTTGGTTAGTTAGTTTTTATGTTCTTCTAAGTATATTCTCTCCCATATGATGAGTTCACTATGTTTCTGTATGTGTTTTTTTAATTTGGTGCTATCTTCAATTTTATGATTTTCATACCATAAATAAGCTGCTATTGCAGGCTTGTCAATATTTTTGTATCTTAATTGCCTAAAATGTTATTTATTTCTAGTGCCTATGTTTCTTTTTGTCCTCCCTATGTAAACAAAAAGAAACATAGGCACTAGAACGAAAGAAATTTTGGGCACTTAAGAGACAAACATATTGGTAAGTCCACCATAGCTTCTCATTTCTGATCTGAAAATCATGATCTTGAAGATAGCACCAAATTACTAAAATAGGTACAAAAGCAGTGAACTCAAACTCATCATCTGGGAGAAAATATACATAGAAAAACAATAAACCCAACTAATGAACTTCAAAATCCCGCCAGAAGACAACCCCACATTTAAATTCATCACAAAATCAACAGATCCACTACTAACAAATCAACAAATCCAGAACTAACCACACCACTGTATCAAGCTTTAGTCGCATTAGAGCCCATGATGCCAACGATAATTCAGGAAACATGTCCTCAATATAGCTACGTTAGTGAAGCTGCTGTGTAATACATATGGCTCATCTATAATTCAAAAATTATTTCGCTTCACTGTGGTGTTCCATTCAGTTAAATTTCGATATAGTAGCTGCATAGTCACTGCACCTAGAATCATTCCATGAGTAATGAATTTGCATATTACGGTTATTAAACTGCTGCAAATATTATGCAGCTTCCATACTGTTATGCCCAGGTCTCAGATAGTGAAAAATATCCATATTTGGAAAGGCAATGTTTAACGTGATCATTTCATATTTTTCTATCAATTGATAGTACAATATCTCAAGCACAAAAATAAGTTGATGCACATACAACATTAAGTTAACCTAAAGTTAAAATTCTATAACTCGGACCATATCATCTGGTCATATATATATATATACACACACACACACACACACACACACACACACACACACAAACACTGACTTGAGCTTATTTTCGATAACACAGGATCATGTCATTCCATTTATAAACATACATTCACTAACTTAGGCATCATAACTTAACGAAGGTTGAATTTCAATATCACTGGAACGTGTCATCCCATTCATGCACAGACGCTAACCTACACATTGAAAAATAAACACAAACTAAATTTAGATTTACAAGAGCCTATCAGACATTGAAGGTTGCTTGGCTGCTAAGTAATAAGAAAAACGATCAAGTGCTTAGAATGCTATTACAGAAAAGTAAAAATATCTTGATAAAAGTTCTAAAATATATATTAAAGTTAAAGAGAGAATACAAAAGCACACAGACCATGTTCAAATTAATTTAATATTTTCTGTACATGAGAAATAATTTTTTAGTCTACACATTGCTTTCGTCAGTGACTGGAGGGTCATATATATGTGCAACACATTATACTATACAGCAATTTGAAGATGTACACCAATGGTTTCAGCATCTTCTGTTATCCACAAAACCAAAGTTTGTCTTTAGAAATGCCAGTGATTTTACAATTATTGTACAATAAATGCACTAAAATACTATTTATGTGCATAAAATAGCCTACAAAATATTACTTATAAATAACCACCATCACAATGCAAAATAAAATCATAGCAGTATCTGCAGGAAATTTTATCATAAAAATAAACATTGACTGCCAAACAAAATGTTCAAACTCATTCTCAGGAAAAAAGCTCTATTGATTGTATTCCATTTGTTTGTTTAAGTGGCCTGTTGTCTTAATAGTAAACAAAGAAAAATAATAGTAATTAGCAGTTGAGAAAAGAATTAAGGTACTTAATAATATACAAAGCACCCAATGGGCATAATTGAAATAAACTATAGTGAAACATACATATGACTGTTAAAGAGAAAGTTGAGTCAAAAATATTTCTGTGTCCAAGTTTCTAAGTGACTATATCACTGATACATGACTCTTGTCTGAGCAAAACAGAATCAAAGATACTGATCTCCTTTTGCGCACCAAAGTTTGGTATCACAACATTTAGTACACATATACACTTGTTGCAAGCCTGGTGGTAAGACTTCCTATTGCAGGTGGAAACCATGGATTGGAAAATCCGTCACTGTGTGTCAGAGACCATAATTCTCCTTGCATCCATTCCTTATTTACCATGTCATCGGTAGTGTTCAACAAGAAGATGTTAAAAGACAAAATTAGAAATCCGTCACGAGAGTCAACTGAACATCAACTTAAAGTATTTCAATATTAAATAATTGTCTCCTGGTTGGTCAATATGACAGAAATGTTGTAAAGACATAAATTATGTGCTTTAACACCATATAATATTTTGTGTGGTATGATTTTGTCTATAAATCATTTGAGTTGCATCTTGGAAGATGCTAAACTTTGGTAGTAAGTTTATTTAACAAACCTTTTATTTTTTATTTCTTTTTATCTTTACATCCTCCAGTGTTAAGTCATATGGTGCACACACCCATGCACATAACATTTTTTCAATAAATGCATTTTTGGATTCTAGTACTGTATTTATATAACTATGTAACATAGAAAATAAAATATAAGTTTAAATTTGGAAATAAGCAAATAATAAAAATTATTTAATAAGGACAAATATAATGAATGAGAATTCTGCATTATTTGTAGTGTAAGCTTTTATATCCCTCTTAAGGTTCACAGGTTCCGTAACAATATAGCAAAATTTACCAATGTTTGACTTTGATTTGATTTGATTTGATTTATTGATTCATCCATTAAAACATGTACATGTTATAGGACACGTCAAATTAAAAATTAAGTATAATATTTATAATTAAGGTAGCTAACTAAATATTTACAAATTTAAAAATTCATCCACGCTGTAGAAGCTATTGGCTCTAAGGAAGTTTAATAACAATTTCTTAAATTGATGTTGTGATTCAATCTTTTTTATAGATTCAGGTAGCTTATTGTAAAGATGTAAGCCAGCATATGTGAAACTATTTTCATACATCTTTGTTTTGTGTGACTTCACAAATAAATTATTCTTTGTTCTAGTGTTGTGTATATGAATTTCAGAATTTGTTTTAGATAAACTTAGGCTTGCTTTCATATGTACAAGAGTTTCATATATGTATATACTTGGCAGTGGTAAGATACCTAATTTACTGAAGTATGGCTTACAACTAGTTGTGCTTGAGACATCTGCTATGATTCTAATTATTTTCTTTTGGTATCTGAATACTTTTATACTGTCTTTAGAATTTCCCCAAAAAATTATACCATATGCCAACAAACTGTGTATATATGAAAAGTACACTATTCTCCGAACTTTCAAGCTTGACATGCCTGTAATCGCCCTCATTAAGAAACACATTTTACTAAGCTTTTTCGTCAATGCCTCTATGTGAGTTTCCCAATTTAAATTTTCATCTAGTATTAGTCCCAGAAATTTGATAGTTTGTACATAATGTATTTGGTCTTGTCCCAGCATTAATTTTGGATACAATTGACTTCCACTCATTTTATTATAGAAGCTTAGGGCTGCTGTTTTCTCCTTACTCAATATTAACATATTGGCAGTAAACCACTTTTGAATATATTTTAGATTGTTTTCAATATGTACATCTGCCCCTTCCTTATTCACCCCTTTGATAAAAATATTTGTATCATTTGCAAAAAGTGTAACATTTATATTGGTTCTGTTTTCTACATTATCTGCCAAATCATTAGTGTACACTATAAATAAAAGAGGTCCAAGCACCGAACCTTGAGGGACCCCATATTTCATTATAGCGCTACTTGAAATCTGAGTTTTAACTTCACTCGTTTCGCTATCAAAATACTCTATTTCCACCGATTGCTCTCTATTCTCCAGATAAGATCTGAACCAATCTAAAGCTAACCCCCTTATGCCATATGAGGATAATTTTTCTAGTAAAAGTTTGTGATCAACCAGGTCATACGCCTTTGTAAGATCTAAAAAAATGCCTATCCCTAGTTGTTTACTATCTAGTGTTTCACACACTTGTTCAATGAAATTCATCAGTGCAGAACTTGTTGATTTATTTTTTCGAAAACCATTTTGATTGTCATTAATTACTTTAAATTTTTCCAAAAAGCTTGTTACTCTTTTATACATTATTTGTTCGAAGATCTTTGCAAAAGTTGAAATTATGGAAATTGGCCTGTAATTTCCTACCTCCCCTTTGTTACCTTTTTTAAAGATGGGTTTCACTTTACCTTTTTTTAACCTGTTGGGGAACGTCCCACTTGAAAGTGAAAGATTTATCAAGTACGTCAGTGGTTCAATTAGGAATAAGGAGCAACGCTTTATGACGCAGTTAGAGTAACCGTCTATTCCTACTGATTTCTTATTCTTCAATTTTTTTATAACATCTTTAACTTCCTCAACTGTTACTGGAATTAAAAACATGCTATGTTCATTTTTCTTTACACTTAATCTTTCCTTCTTTCCTAGGGAATGAGTATTTAACAGTTTTTCCGCTACTGTTGAATAAAACTGGTTGAATAATTCCGAAATTTGTTTAGGATCACTTAATTTTTGGCCATTAATTTCTAGATGGTAATTTTCTTTCAATTTGTGTCCATTTTTTATTTTGTGCTTAATTACTTGCCATATGGATTTAGTTTTATTAACTGCTTTATTTATTGTTTCATCGTTATGTAACTTTTTGGCTGCTCTTATAACTTAATTATATATATTTCGATATTTTACATAATAGGCCGTAAAATCCGGTGTAGTCTTGTTTTCCTTCATGAATTTGCTCAAGAATTTTAATCTATCACCAGATTTGCGCATTCCTGTTGTGATCCACTTATTACCTAGCTTGTTCATTGCTACTTTAACTATTGGTATGGCTGTTACAAAGTGAAAATCAAATGTGTCCAAAAATGCATTCATGGCACCGTTTAGATTTTGCTCAGTGTACACGCTTTCCCAAGATTGTTTACTTAATAGAAAATTTAGATAGCTTAGATTGTCATCATTAGCAAGTCTAACCTTTTTGAATATTTTTTTTGCATTCTGTTTTGGGTTATGCTGATCTACTGGGACAACTAATTTTAACATTTGTGCGTAATGATCTGACAGGGCTGTGTCAAAAATCTGAATTTCATATTTCCACTTATTTATATTCAGCACTACTTGGTCAATCGCAGAATAAGACGAATTCGAGACACGGGTTGGTAATTTAACTATGTTTTCCATTCCATACATATTAAAGACATTTTGCAGCTGCTTTTTATTTGCGTTTTCTGTTAAATAGTTTATATTCACGTCCCCTACTATAATTACAGATTTTTTTGTCTTTTTAAAGAAGTCTAAAATGATTTCTAAATTTTGAAGGAAAATTTTGGTATCGCTTGTGGGATTTCGGTACACACAAATAAGAATTAGTTTGCTGTTTAATAGTTCACACATGCTGGCTTCAAAGTGTTCCTCCTGGTTTAAGTATTTAAACATAACAATCTCCCTAAATTTAACTGATTCATTTACATATATACATGATCCACCATTTGTCTTGTTTGACCTACAGAAGGAAGATGCTAGCACATAGGTATATTAAAATACTCAGTTTTATGCTCTCCCAACCAATGTTCCGTTAAACAAATTGCTGTAGAGTTTTTTAAAGCAGATGTTAATAGTACTTCAATATTACACTTTTTGTTCGTTAAGCTTTGGATGTTTTGGTGGAAGATTGATAGGTTGAATTTACTATTGTTACTAATTTTACAGCTAGTATTTACACCAGTATTTGTTTTCTCAGGAGGATTGCTATCAAAGCCTACATGCTTTTCACCTTCTTCATACGTTTCTAATTTACCCGACTTTTACATACTACACCTATTATATCTTTTATAGCTGCACTCAGTGTAAACGACCCTTTTCTGTTTAGATGTAGACCATCCTTGCCAAGGCACGAGTATTTTATTTATTTATTTATTTATTTATTTATTTATTTATTTATTTATTTATTTATTTATTTATTTATTTATTTATTTATTTATTTATTTATTTATTTATTTATTTATTTATTTATTTATTTATTTATTTATTTATTTATTTATTTATTTATTTATTTATTTATTTATTTATTTATTTATTTATTTATTTATTTATTTATTTATTTATTTATTTATTTATTTATTTATTTATTTATTTATTTATTTATTTATTTATTTATTTATTTATTTATTTATTTATTTATTTATTTATTTATTTATTTATTTATTTATTTATTTATTTATTTATTTATTTATTTATTTATTTATTTATTTATTTATTTATTTATTTATTTATTTATTTATTTATTTATTTATTTATTTATTTATTTATTTATTTATTTATTTATTTATTTATTTATTTATTTATTTATTTATTTATTTATTTATTTAGTTATTTATTTATTTATTTATTTATTTATTTATTTATTTATTTATTTATTTATTTATTTATTTATTTATTTATTTATTTATTTATTTATTTATTTATTTATTTATTTATTTATTTATTTATTTATTTATTTATTTATTTATTTATTTATTTATTTATTTATTTATTTATTTATTTATTTATTTATTTATTTATTTATTTATTTATTTATTTATTTATTTATTTATTTATTTATTTATTTATTTATTTATTTATTTATTTATTTATTTATTTATTTATTTATTTATTTATTGTTATCTGACAAGGTTCCCAGAGCCATAGCTCATGCTAGGGAACAGTACAAAAATATATATAAAATGATGGCAAACAGCCCTTGACAATACTTATATTACATTTTTAGAGTAGGAATGAATTACCGTACAAGAATAACATATATGAAACATACAAAGATACATTCACTATAACTCAAGAAATAATAGTAACAAAGAACTTACAGAAAAATAGAAGCTACATATTCTATGGGACATTAATCCATATTAATTTTTAAACAGTTCAGCTTCCAAACCAGCTATAAATGTGTAACACTTTATCAGCTATCAATATATGCCTTCAGTAAATTTTCAGCAACTTTCCTTTTAAAACCTTTTATGTTCCTGCAGCCTTTCAGTTCCAGTGGCAGTGCATTATATAAGTTGATAACGTGTGAGGTTAAGCTGTCTAGGTCCACATAAATAGCTCTTAGAGCATGGCATGCCCATCTAATATTTTCATTAACACTATTTACATACCTATCACCTAAGTCACGCCTTCTCACTATACTGTTCACTACTAGTTTAGCATTTGAAAACTTCTTCTTGGTCGCACGTATAAGATTGTACATGTTACCCAGAATCTCTTCGGCATTCCGCGAGTTTTTTAGATTGTTTGTACCAACATGTAGCACAACCACTTCGGTATCTTCTGGTCTTCCAGTGATGCTGGGATCATTGAGTTTACCACACATTTGCTGCACATTTATTCCACTTAGAGACCTCAACTTAACCCCATCCACATTTACATGTTTAATAATAGAATCCCCAAGTACTAACACTTTGCATTTTTCCGTTTCCGGCTTGTCCGTTCCTTCCCCTTCATGTTTCCTGATTTTGAGGTTAGGGTTAATCCACTTGAATTTGGAGCTTACTGCTGTTTCTTTCTTCTTTTTCTGCAGACCAGTATTTGCAGTGAGTCCTTCATCAACGGAAAGCTGAGATTCACTATCGAATGACGATAGCAAAGTAAACCTGTTGCTTGTAGGAATAGGTTCCTTCATTTTCATCACAATTTTATTTGAGTCATCTCTGTGTTTAGCTTTTTCCTTCAGGAGATGATTTTCCGTTTTGAGTTCGTTGTTTTCAGTCTTTAAGGTTCTTATTTCTTCATGAGCCTGTTTTAAGTCTTTGTTCAATAAGTCCACGATGATTTGAAGCAACGCTATGACCTCCGCTTCACGTGTTTTTCCAATCCGAGATGGCGGTTCTTCCACTTGTTGATTTTGTTTCTTTAATTCTATTAAGAGTTCCTCCCCAGTCTTGTCTTCATTTCTGTGGCTTTCTCCGTCATTGAAATTGTTGTTGCTGTAATCTCTTTTTGCTTTATTGCCATTAATACCACTCTTTTCACTGATTTTCACTGACTTACTTCGCGTGCCATAACTACACGTCGCCATGATGTTCCATCATGCAAATGCAAATGGGTATTTGTAGAAATGGTTGCATTGATCTTCACATTTCCTTGTAGATACAAGGGAATAGGAAAATACAGTATGGCTAAGCAGCAGTCCAAAGTGTTGGCTTTGAAATTTCATCTTTATAAGCAGAAGTAACAAAAATTTTTCCCATTTGTGAAAAGTAGATATTTGGGAATTCAAAACTATAACAAAAATATCTTAGAAATGGTTAACACCATGAAAAGGTGTTTTTAACATAAACTGTGCTTTAACAAGATCTATAGTTTGCCAACGGAAAGAAAGTCTGTGACAGGAATATGCTATCTTTATCTGTTTCAAAACAGTGTGACAAGGACAGTGAAAGTGTGTAATGGAGAACGCATAGTACTCAAGGAATAGAATGATTAAAAACAAAAGGAATTCCCTCGGTATGCAAAAACCGAGAAGGTATTATACACAGAAGTAGAAGGCATTAGATTTTGGCCAGATGTTTTTGAATGGGATGTAACTAAACTGACCCAAATATCAAAAACAAATACCAGACAGGGTATCAGTATCGTGTCTAACAGAAACTTTCCCCCTACGCCTCATTCCCCTGGGACTTTCTTTGCTGTGGCAAACTGTATATATCTTATGTAGTAAAACTTCATCAATATCTTGTGATTAAATGGTTCTATAAAGGTCATTCAGAATGAAGAGGACTGCAAAGGATATTCACAGAAAGTTCATTACATAAACTTCATTTCAAATAAAAACATCTTAAACATATAGTACTTTAATTGAAATCATTAGAGCCAGTTTTGAGTAACTCAACATTTTGGAAAACTGTGCTTTGTGAAGGATAGTTTGAGACTGGAAAGTTTTAAACTCTTTTTGTTGCATTCTTACAGAATGCGTAATATAAATACTAAGGACTTTTAATATAATTTTAAATCAAACTAGTACTCTTAGCTCCATATATTGTTAGTGATTACCTAGAATGCATTTCATTAGGACCCGAATTTAACATACCAACAGAGACACCCCTATCGCTTCCAGGAGCTCACCAAATAAAATTTTAAAAGTCAACATTAGCTGAGGAAGTTAGGAAGGTCCTAACGAAACATGCTCTATGTAAAAACTAGCAATATTTGTAGTACTTGGAGTACTAGTTTGACTCAAAATTATATACATTTTATTAATTTTATGCTTCAATGTATCATAGTCCTTACTCATTAATCCTTACTAGTCCATACTAATATTAGTACATGTATTTCATAATAGTTCAGAAGTTCCCAGGAAACAGTTTCAATGTATTAGGGTGAGGAATTAATGTGGGATAAGTGGACGAAGTTTGACTACTTGACGAGTGATGTTATAGCATATAAAGTGAAACAAATAACCACTAATGATAAACTTTCATTGTTTTTGAGTTGTTTTGAGATAATTGATCTTAGCAGTTTGGAATATAAAACATAACTGAATTTGCAACTTTCTGTATCCACACAACCAAGGTACTCATCAGAAATATTATTTTGGAGTTCAACTTAATTTTACTCTTTTGCTGGGGCTTATCACTTGCTTCATACAGGCAAGGTTCTTACACTTCCCCAACCATCTATCTCAAAAAGTTTCTGCTATTGTAATAATTTCTTCTCAAGTAAAATATCTTACAGCAAAAATGTAAACTTATTTGTGAACCTTAAAGAATCATAAGTGTCCTACTAGATGAAAATCTGGATGAAATTTATGTTACACCCAACCTGAGTAATAAGGGTAGGAAACTAGAAGGGATTACAATTAATAAAGATAAAGATGTTGATACTGCTACTACAGTCCAACCATTCCTTAGGTTTTCTTACTTATCTGGAAATTCAGATGTCATTGCCCTCTTTTCAATAAGATACATAAACAGTATTTCATTACATCAAATGACCCTTAAAGTAATAAACACTTTAGAAAGTTCTGGATGCACTACTTTTTGTCTTATATCTGACAACAGAATCAATGAAGGAATGTTTCAGCACTTTTGCAATGGGTCGTTAAAAGTGAGCGTACAGATTCCATCAGATATTAACAAAGAACCCTTCTTACATTTTAATTCTGTGAATTTATTGAAAAGGATGAGAAACAATTGGCTCAATATAATAAAAATGACTTTCAACATTTGAAACAAGGATTATATGTCAGGAATTGCACATATTTTCATAAAGAAGCTAAGTTCAGAGCACAATGGTTTAATTAAGGAGGCTGCGACACTTAACAGGAAAGGTACTTTCCCCTTCCTTTGGGAAGCAAAGTGTTTCTCTAGCTTTAAAAATATTGGATGAAATCCAGAATGAGGACTGAAAATATGGTGTGATTAAATTAAAATCAGACTTGCTTGGGAAATTGATAAAAGTATTCAAGAAGTACATTGGCGGCTATGTTGCACAATGTTCTTTATTTTTTATTATTGTACCATTTGTACCCTGCCTTTGAAACAATGGTGCTATTGGTGGCCATTCTTCTTTGGAACATAGAGCGATTGTATTATCTAGTTTTTTTTTTTTTTTGTAATTTACGTCCTCCAACGTTAAGTCATATTGGACAATGAATGGAAGGGGTGAAATGATGCTCAAATGAACACGGGGTCCATGGAGCTTAAATTTACCCAACTCTTATCTCGTTGACAGGTTGGTGGTACTTTATAGTTTTTAACTTTGAGTCAGTAGGTCATGCTCACATTCGCACTCTCATTCATACTTCCAAAATCTGGGGAAGATGGGGAATCATCTAGTCTGTAGAAAAATCCCCACCCACAGCCGGGAATCAAACCTGGGACCCTTCACAAGGCAGGCAGGTGCTCCATCGACTGAGCTAAAGGGCCAGCTAAAGCCTCCTTGACACATTGAAAATAAAAGGAGAAAAGTATGCAGCATGTTTCTCTACTTTATCCACTGCCAGGGACTTGTTTTTTGAATGTGAGGATGCCAACAATCGTGGTGGTCTGAAGTGTCATCAGATTTTCAAACCTAATTTTGTACTGGTGTTCAAGATGTTCACCATTTTAGTTAGCAAGAAGTACAAAAAACATTTCTTATACCTGAATTGCCAAAGAAAGCTTATAGTAAAGTTAGCACACCTTTTTTTTATTTGACTTTGTGGATATCGACCAAGACTGCCAATGTGGCCTCCTGCTTCCTCCACAAAAACTTATAATGAAGTGCTGTAAGTTCTAAGCAATATATTTTTAAATAGTAATTACTGTGAACTTAAAAATTAGAAACTTAAGTACATTCAGTACTTAATTACTATACACTACAGCATTTTATGTCTTAGTTTTCAGTGTCTACATTTTGTTTATATAACTTTGCGAGCAGTGTGGATAGTGACAGACAATTTTGAGTGAATTCAATTAGTGACTGCTGCAATACCAGCAGTTCTGTTTCATTTAAGTTTTATTCTGCTTGTGTTTTATAAACTATGTTCTTTGTAATTTAAATACATAGCTGTAGTTTGAAAATAATTCTGTTATGTACCTATTGCTTGCAGAACTACAGAGTTCACAGAAGTTGTTTTTCAGTGCTGACTTAATGTTATATACTTCATTTAGACTGTTGGTTTACGATTACTTATTTTTCATATTTCATCTGTCAATGTGTTTTTCCTCTGCAAAAGCTAGTGACGTTTGTAAGGTGCTATGCAAGATATTGCTGTTCAGAAATTAGAAGCTTTCAGTGAAAGCAAAAGTAAATTTTAACCTATAGCCTGTATATTCAGTAGCCAATCATTCTAAGAAGCAAAATTTGTCTGTCAACCTTTAACCGCCTGCCCCCGAGCTACAATTCACAGCCACAAGATCCTACTTGAATAGTTTTCACAGTATATATCATCTACGAGGGTAGTGTTTGCAGATTCCGAACAGACAATACATACAGCTCTCTCTTCTTCTATTGTTGTTTTCAAACGCTAGGCTTTGGCAATGAAGCCATTAGCTCTCTTGCTCTCCAGTATTTTTTTGTAGTGGAGCCGGCATGCAGGACTTTACAGGTTAGAAGATGTTCTTCAGTCATTTCATCTTATTTGTTGCACATAGGACAATTTGGACTTGCATAAATTCCTACTCTGTATAAGTGTTTGGCCAAATAATAATATTCCATAGGTAATCTAAACTTTGCTACTGCAGCTCTGCGTGGGATTTCTAGAATAATTTCTGGATTTTTAATTAAAATGTTCCAATTTTTATCTTTGGCTTTGTTAGCTATTGATTGGTTTTGTTTGTTTTTATATGTTTTTCTATTTAATCTTTTTATGGCTGTAAAAAGTAAGTTTTTATTTTTGTTCCGAATTAAATTTGCACCTTTCTTGGAAAGAAAATCAGCTGATTCATTTCCAGCAATTCCACAATGTGCAGATATCCACTGAAATATAATTCCTTCTTGTAGCTTTTGAAGCTGTTGGATCATTTTGCAACATTTTTTAATTTGGATTGACACCATTTTATATGAACTTATTGCATATAATGCTGCTTAAAAGTTCTTGGCTCATCACAAAAGATAGAGTATGCAGATTCCACTTGGCTCAGGCATGGAGGCGAAAAATTCAATACTTTGCCTTGTACAATGATTTCAAGATCACTGAGTCAGAGGTCGGTGAACTTCTGAAACTTATCTCGGCGCTGCTCCTAATGCCTCCATCACAGATTGGAGACTGCTTCATTAATGACTTGATGACTATGAAACCAATTCACAAAAAGGTACATGAATCTTTTTATTATGTATGCGATAACTAATTAATGAATCTGACTCTCCTCCTGAGATGTGGGCTAATGTTGGTAATATTGGAGGCTGAACTACAAACTGCTGCGAATTGCTCATGAATTTAATCGTTGTGCTGCTGCAGGCTGAAGGTCAACCCCTGGTCTGTCATGCGTGTACCTAACTCAGGACGGACTTGACCACGTATGACAGGAATATGGGTTTTACAGAATTTAGTTTGGGGTAAAGAAGGGAGGTAGCTTAAGCTCCTCAACGGTTGTGAAATCAGGTGCAACGGCCCTTTGTGCACTGTTGGGTGTACATTTTTGGGAAAAAATTTAAATTTTGAGAATTCAAGTAATTCTTGGGTGAGAATAATTTTGAGTTGAAATGTATCTTTAGGGTTACCAGTTATACCGACAAACCATGCGGGGAAGCCGGTATCGCTTTAGGTGGAGTTCTATAGGACGATGGTCCCCAAAGACCATCAGGTCGCTCTGATGAGTTGGCAAAAGATGACAAAACTTCTTGGGGCGGCACTTAACCACATCCTCCAAATAGGGGAGAGATAAGGCTTCATGGAGTAGTCTCACGGGAAAGCGTCTGCATACAGAAAGATAATCCGAAGTCTGCACCGAGTGCAAGAGCAGAAAGTTTGAATCAGCATTCGTGCCCCAGACTTCGCACGCATAAAGCATAACAGGAAGCACTAAAGCCTTGAGAAGGCGTAGCTATAGAGGGACAGGCATCGTGGACCTCAACGTTGGGTATAACGACGTTAAAGCTCCTTATACCCAGTGCCACAGATCCTGGATGCGCTCTCAGTACTGCAGCACGCTCTTTTCTGTTTTTCAAATTACATTGAATAAATTTTAAAAGACTATGTAATAACAATGCATTATTGTAAGTATAAGAAATCGATTACGACCAATAATGAACACTTAATGGATGGAAATCCCCTGTGTAACTAATGGAACGAATCCGTGACGTCAACGTGCTGAGAGCCGGCAAGCTCGGTAATCAGTTATTGCTGATACCGAAATTATGAATTGCAATGTACAAAGAATCATGATGGATTTCAAAGGAATGTGGGCTCTTTGTTACAACACGTGCAAGGGCAGTTGAGTCGAAAAGCTGTTTGGGGGAGGATAGTTGTTGCAACAAAGGTAATGTAAGAAACAGTGTCCTTAGCAGATTTCTAAAGGGGAGTACTTGACTTGTTGAATGAAGTATTCTTCGGTCCCTAATAATGACAATGGACAAGATTGTCACAAAGTGAATCTTTGGTTGAATAAGGGCTTCCAGAAAGTGAAAGTCACATGTACAACCACGCGCATCTGTGGTCATTCATTCAGTCCACGGCGTGAGGCCGATCAGGGCGGTCAACTTCTTCTGTCTTGGGCCAGGCAAACTAGAAGTGATCGAGTAATAAGCATTCCGCCTTCAGTAACTTTAAACAGTGATATTGGTAATCCTTGGTCGGCAACTTCGAGTTTAATGTAATAACAAAAGAAGCAGTCAATAAACCAGTTTGAAACGGGCATTCCAGGGTCATTAAAACTATCCTTCTCACACATATTCACGCATACCCTGTGAGAAACCTAACTGCTTAACCCTGAGCTAAACATTATTTGTTTCAAACCGTCGCCCCAAGTGGAACTCCTTGCTAGTCAATATAAACTAGCTTCATTGCGCATGTGTACAACCTTCCCCACTTGCCTCCCAGTTATCCTAAGTCGCCTAGATTTTCGCACAAATGCGTGCTGCAGCTCGTTGTTGCGCCGTGATCATTCGCTGTACGGTGAAGCAGGGCCACCAACACTCATAGTTATAGCTGTAGAACTTGAATATGCATTGAAAATCGTTTAACAATTCATCACTGCTTTATATTTTAGTTCTAGAAACTAATTCCATCCTTACCTAAACAGTTCCAATACCTAATGGTTATTAAATCACAGAGCAGATTGTTTGTGATGCACCTTTCAGGTTGGCACGATACTCCATTCCCGCGACCATAACGAGAATCTCCCATAACAAATGCACGTGAAGCTCACATTGTATCCAAGTATTTATTTGTGTTACGTTATTTAGTGGCCGATATCAGTTTCTTTATCTTGTGTGTGAGAGTGTGAAACGTGCTATAGATTCACTTTATTCAGTGTATGAGTAATTTAATATTACGAAAACTTTAACCAATAAATAATGAACACGGTTAGTGAACTTCTGAAAACTGCCTTTTCAAGGCGAGCATTAGAAGAAACGGTTAGTATAAAAATGTTAGGGCAAGCAATAGCCGATCTAAAAATTCATCAAAAAATGGACTTCATTTATCGAAACTTTTTTCCGTGGCACGCTGTTATTTTTCAGCACGAGCGTCCACTGGTGCTCCCTAAAAATTAGACCCTTGTCCACCTCGTCTCACAACTATTAACGGAATTCGTCCACCCTATCCTTCGCCTAGAATTGGTAAATGTGGGGAGATTGGCGGGAAAGCGGCGCTTGGTAAACACTTCATACCATTAAATATAGGTAGATCTTGAATTTTGTGCAAATGTTCTTAGAGGTCCTCTTAATTCTGAATGACTTTTGCGTAACTAGTGAAAAAAAGAGATAGCTAAACTTTATCCCACATATACTTAGATATTGTTGAAGTAATTATTTATTATTTTTCATTTTATGTTGTTTTGATTGATTTGTTTATTTTCTTTATTTTTCATAAGCGGAGTGAATAATTTTCGAGACATTCCTTATTTTCTGCTTCAATTTTCATCGGTTTTTAAAAATTTATATACTTTTTCCGCCCACCTCTGCGGTGTGAGGGTAGCTTTCTTGCCTAAATTTCAAAAGATACCGAGTTCAAATCTCGGTTAAGTTGGGTTTTCTGGATGAGGTTATCATTATGCTGTAAGATAAATGTTGGTTTACTCTAAGTTCTATGGTCCCTGGGCTTGTTTGGGCTTCATTTCTTCCATTTCTTTCATCCTCCGATATGACTTAACGTGATGGTTCTAATGACACTGTAATGCAAGTTTCAGACTGGTTTAATGACTGCTTCTTTTTATCATCACATCAAACTCGAAGTTGTAGACCAAGGGTTACCAATATATCTGTTTAGAGTTACCATATGTAGAATGCTTATTAATCGATAACACTTAATTCGTTATTTGCGTAGGAATTGACAGATATCTTTTCTCTCCGGTTCTGGTCTGCCTTCGCCGAAGACCCAACCAGATGTCTTTGACTCGACCGCCACCCCCGTTCTGTCTTCCTCACTACAGCTGCGTCTGACTTTCACCTCTCGAAACCTCTGTATTCACACTAAAACTCATTTTGTGACTATTTTGTCCATTGTGATTATTAGTCTCGGTCATGCCATTATTTAGGGTCCGAACAGTGTCTTTTCAAACGGAGTCAAGTGTTACCCACTGAGAATTCCTGCTAAGAACCTTCTTCTATTCAACCGAATGCACCTGCACGTGTTGTAACAAAGATGCAGTATTCCTTTGAAATCCATTACGATTCCTTACTCATTGCATCCCTTAATTTCGCTATCACGGTATACATCTGAGAATTAAAAAGAGAAAATTTAGAGGTTTACCCAGCGTTCCTTTAAGTACAAGTAAACAGTAGTTGTATAACGGCAATTAAACGACCCAGCATGGTACATCACGTGTTAAACTGTTTTCTGTTTGCTCAGGTATTACTTAAATCATTACTATCTATGTATATTCCTTGTTATAAGTGGTAACAGCCTTTTATTTTTATTTTCCGTGGAATGCAACTATTATTTTTGTTCTCTGGATTAACGGCACCGTCATCTTTCTTAACAATGCAAACAAGTTACTTTTCGAACTAGGGGCTTCATTAGTCTTAATACCTCTGCAAAACGACAAAATGGGTTTAACTGGAAGGAACTGCGTCCTTAAAATTGATTGTGTATATTAATTACCTTACTGTCTTTTTGATATCTGGTTCGTATTTGGGAGCCAGCAGGAACATTCAGTGATGGGACACGCATCGTCATAAATGCCTCCCATATACTGAAACTTTGGTTCGCATCACGAAGCTGGCCGCTTGCTGGACCAGTTTCATCCTAAAAGCTTTAACGTCTAGTATCGGCGTTCTTTGCAGAATACCTTTGGCCCCTGTGCCGACTTGTTGATCATTCAAAAAGGTAAGTAGTACATAAGATACATGCAAATACAGTTGTGTATGTAAAACACATAAAAGGAATTCCCGCAATATGATTCAGTTAAAAGGAACGCTAAATACAAAATTATCTATCCACAGCAGTACTAAATGAAACGCAATATATTTTGGCTATGAAGTCAATATTTCTGCATACAAATTATTGTAATTCCGAAATTATATTAAATTCGAATGATTCAATATAGCAACTGTAGCTAGTATATCACCTTCATCTTTAGCATTCTAAAACTTTAAGTAATACTGTTTATTTAATACTGTTTATTTCACTATATTTTAAAAAATTGCATTTAATTTCGTATGGATATAAGCTCAGAGCTATGCAGCAATTTGTAAACTCTAAATATTATTTAATGAAATTACTTAATTGAATTCAAGCTGCTTTATAGCCGCATGTGCCTCAGAAGTAATTGGGCTTCAAATGACAATTAAACAAATTTTGTGAGTGGCTTTTTCTTATTTTTAATTTTATGTCCTCCAACGTTGAGTCATATTGGATGATGAATGAAATGGGGGAAAATGATTCACAAATGAGCCCAGGGTCCATAGAACTTAGAGTTATCGACATTCGTCTTTAAAGATAATAGGAAACTTCGGAACAACCTTATCCAGATAACTCAACCTGACCAAGGTTCAAACTCGGGACCTCTTGAACGTGAGACAGACCCGCTACCGTCTATGCTACGGGGGTGGGCTGAGTGGCTTTTGAGATTACCCGATACACACAAATAAATTTTCTCCGTTTATAATGTTAGTATACATTTCTAGGCAATGCAGTAGATGTAAGACACAGTCAGATTTTCCTGAACAAAATTATGTGTGCTTGTAGAAGCTCTTTTGTAATAACTGGATTTTTATAAATGTATTTCAGGTGTTTATAGAGGAAAGAGGTCCAGTTCTACAAAAGGGAACAGCTAGGGGATGTAGGTACTTACACATTTATCTACCTCAGCACTTCAGTCCTATGAAGCAGGTCAACAAACTGCGGCATGCCATAGCAGGTAACATTCATTTATCCTCCTATGGTCTGAGGTATGTGTGACCTATGTACAAAAAACCTCAAGACACATACTATATGAGTTTACACTAGGTAATATGTTCCAAAGGAAATGCCATGCATATCTGTGTTATAGATGGGAAATGTAAACACATTTCATGCAGGTAGCCCAGAAGACAAAATTAAATATAATGTCCATTTTTTTAGGTAAATGGATGGAAATAATGATTTCTTCCACACTAGCCGTGTGTAGGCTAAGATTTGGATGAGTAGACTCAGACTGAAAATTTCAATGCCATAGCCAGGATTTGAACCACGCATCTCCCGCTCTCCGTCCGGTTGCTCTAAACCACTGCGCTACTATGGCCAACATGCCAACATGACATTAAATTCTCCAACTGACTCGTATGTTTCCCGTTAGACCACAAGGGGTTCACATATGCTATGAGACATGCACCTTTTTATATGGCATTGAATTTGTCAGTCTGGCTCTACTCATAATATCCATTACCAACACTGAGCCAACCAACACCCTAACGGTCATATGTCACACTAACCTCGTCTCCTCTCTCCCAGATATTTGCATCAGGATTGTAGTTGCCTGGCTATAGCAATGATATAACCCATGTTAGCCCTATTCAGGGCAAAGGGAAATCATTTTACCCCAATGGGACTAAATTACTCAAATTATTAGAAAGAAAACATTTAGGAAATACCAACTGTCATATGAAACTGAAAATTGGAGTGGCTGTAGTCCAATTACATGTGTTTTAGACAACAATATTATAAATACATTATATTCATGGACAATCGTACACTAAAGTTCAAAGCACTCCATGTATCCCAACAAAAGCGTCACACCAAAAATTTCTGTGTATTTTTCTTCCAGGTATCTGATGCTATGGTCATTATATTTTTCCTAAAATAAATTGAGGTAATATTTAACATTGATTAAAAAAAAATCCCTTATCCTTTGTATTCTTACAATTATTATTACACAGTAATTGTGGTATTATAAAGGATATTATCGTATTTTAAAACACTTTAATTTGTTAGTTTACAAATTATAAGCTACCTTAATAAATATGTTATAAAAGTTCATATCAACATCTTCAATAGTTTAGCAGAAATATATCCTTGAAATATGAAGATCAAGATGGGAGATCAAGATTAAAGGTCAGGTCCATTTTCCAGGATAGTCATGGCAATTCTTTTTCGAGAAGATGACTTAAATTTCTACTGACAGTTATACGAGGGCTATCCAGAAAGTAGATTACGTTTTCGTCTGTTTCCGCTAGGGGTGGGGCTAGCGCGGCCATCTTGGGGCCAGAGCGTTGCGCAGCTCAGTCGGCATCTAGCCGTGCTAGTGAGAGGTTCGTGCTGTGTTCCGTTCAGATACTGTGACGGTTTGAAATGTCTGCGTTAATTGAAAATCCCGCGAGCTGCGAGGTGCGTGCAGTATTAAGGTTTCTGACTGCAAAAAACTGTAAACCGATAGAAATCTATCGGCAGCTTTGTGAAGTGTATGGGGACAACATTATCACTGAAGGTGGAGTGCGTCAGTGGGTCATCAGATTTAAAAATGGCCGAACCAATGTTCACGACGAAGATCGAAGTGGGAGACCCAGCATAGTGACTGCCGAACTTGTCGAAAAAGTCGATGCTAAAGTCCGTGAAAATCGAAGGTTCACAATAACGGAACTTTCTTTGAGTTTTCCACAAATTTCGCGAAGTTTGTTGCACGAATTCATCAGCGAAAAGCTTGGTTACCACAAGTTTTGTGCAAGATGGATTCCAAAAATCTTGACAGAGGATCACAAAAATCAGCGAATGGCTGCAGCGTTGAACTTTTTGGACGTTTACCATAAGGATGGTGACTCTTTACTCGATCGCATCGTTACTGGTGACGAAACATGGGTGAAACACGTGAACTGTGAAACGAAATTGCAATCAATGCAGTGGGGGCACACAAGTTCTCCCCAAAAACCCAAGAAATGCATGCAAACAATGTCGGCAAGGAAGATGATGGCGACTGTTTTTTGGGACAGAAAAG
Source organism: Mantis religiosa (assembly GCA_030765055.1). Classification (NCBI taxonomy): domain Eukaryota; kingdom Metazoa; phylum Arthropoda; class Insecta; order Mantodea; family Mantidae; genus Mantis; species Mantis religiosa. The sequence continues at coordinate 5,051,764 of JAUKNK010000237.1, read as the reverse complement.
GTGTGATTTTGGTGGACTTCCTGGAAAGAGGCACTACAATAAACTCTCAAAGGTATTGCCAAACTCTCCAAAAACTCAGAAGATCCATTCAAAACAAGCGCAGAGGAATGTTGAGCTCTAAGATCTTGTTGATTCACGACAACGCCCGGCCCCACACGGCAAATGTCACTCGTGAAGTTCTTGAATCTTTTAAGTGGGAGTTGTTTCCTCATCCGCCGTACAATCCCGACCTGGCACCGAGCGACTTCCACCTATTCCCAGCAATGAAGAAGTGGCTGGCTATGCAGCGTTTTGATGACGACGCATAGCTGCAAGAAGAGGTAACGAAGTGGTTGAAGGCGCAGGCGGCCGAATTTTTCGACGAAGGAATTTCCAAGCTCGTACATCGCTACGATAAATGCCTTAATTTGAATGGTGACTATGTCGAAAAGTAGTATTTGAGTGTGGCTTTCATCTGTATATAATAAAATTTGTTTCCTATACTTTGTTTACTTTTTATTCCAAAACGTAATCTACTTTCTGGATAGCCCTCGTACATGTTTGTGTCATGACGTAGAATACTTTTTAATACTAACTAGATAACAGTGTAAATGTTACTTGGGTTCAACACCAGACTATAAAGGTTCTGTCTGAGGCATGGTAGGAGCAGCTAAGTTATCAATCCAAGGTTCATAGAATTAGATCGTCCTAAGATATTTGGTATGTTATAAGGAAGCTGTATTAAAGGAAGACTTACCTAAATTTGTGTTTGACAAACATGCAGTCATCAATAGCCTAACACATAGACGGATTAACGTACCGCTGAAAGAAAAGGAAAACAGGTCCGAATATACAAAAATAATAGAAATGGTGATAAATGTTTTCATTAAAAGAACTGGTAGACAAGAAAAAGCCAAAAAATACTGGTAGACAAGCAGTCGGGATGCATGACTTTCAAAGCAAGGGAAGCGCCAAGTGATAATTTCCATTAAAATAAGAGAGAATAATAACTAAAATACTTAAGACTTCTCTTCAGTACTCTCTCTGTTGTATATTCATATGTAGGCCCTTCTTGCATTGGAAGACTTGTCACAATACAAGCAGACATGTACCTGCTTCCCCTCTTCATTCATATGTTCCAATTTTCCTACACCTGGCCCACACCATGTAAACTGTTAGCCTAAACTGGAGAAAGTATCAAATTCACACACTTTTTGTAATAACCTAAAACTTCATAAGAATTTTCTATTTGTCATTACTAAATACCAATCTACATAAAATACAGTTGCTAATGGTATTAAAATATATTTACAGTTGTATTTAAAAGTTCCACATAAAACAAAAAGACATACTTTTCTTCACACGCTACAGAGACTTCATGTGACAAAATCTGTGAGTGCTTCATATCAAAGAGTGACGAATGCTTCTGGAAATCTACGAAGCACTGTATTCAAGGTTACAAGTGCATAAACATAGACATATTCACTATTGAATGAGCTCGGGGAAGTGGGATTCTAAACAGCTGTCAAATTGTCTGCAACATTGTGGATGGTTGTGAATAAAGTTTGAAAATGTATCCAAAGTAAATAAAATATTATTTGGCATGAATTTGCTATTTTTCCCCCTGAAATTCTTGGAGAAACGGCGAGCCCAGGATTTCAATGTATGCCTAACCACTTGTGAGGTTCCATTTTGGATGGGTAAGCTAGCTAATTTCTTAGATGTTGAACTTTGCATATAAATCCTAATTAAGTTTTCAAATTGAAGGTAGATATATCGTGTTTTATACATTTTTATTCCCTGGAAGTCTCCAGAGTTTTTCATATGTTAAAAGTGCTTGCATTTCTACATCTGTCATAAGTCAATTACATGCAAATCCTTGTAAGGACACTGTAGGAGTAGTTTTAGTCGCCCCAGTTATTAATCTAAAAGTTGGATATTGTGTGTGCTCATGTATCATGGAAGTTGATAGTGATGATGCCATCAGTGCTCCTCCACAGTAGTTAAAAACTAGTCATTTAAATGTATTATATATAGTCCTTAACATTGATCTTGAACAACTTTATTTCTTTCCTGCAGTACCTTTAATATCTTAAAATATCATGTTAGCTTTTAAGTAAGACCTGAAGTTTTCCTGGCTATGAAAATCTTGAACTTGGTAGCTTGATATTTGAATTCTTCAAAACCTCTTTCCAGTTTAATCATTATTATGACTTAAGGTAACCATGAGTTAAATACGTAAAATATGAAGCTATTTACAATGAAGCAAACAAATATAATAATTTGTAAACTAAAACTTCGCTTATCTTATAAGAAATGATAATTGTTTTAAATTCTCCAGGAACGCAATTTCATGTATATTCATATACATCTTCAGCTGGAAAAACAAAGCTGTCGTTATCATTACTAAACATTAGATGATGGTATGTTCTTTTTAGTACTACCAAAATCTAAAAATAAAACAAATTTAAAAACAGAAATTCATTATGCAATGTTTGTTTTTTAAAATAAATATCTTTCCCATACCATTAAATCTATCGGACCATTTAATTGTTTTAATAATTTAACTTCTGGATTTATTTCATGGTTAAATGCCCAAAAAATATCTGCTATGAGCCATTTATCAGTTTCTTTATATTTAATGTTAGAAAAATGTTGTTTCATTCTGGTTTCTAAATTACGTTTTGTCTTTCCAATATAAACTTTATCACAATTGAAACAATGGAACTGATAAATACCATATTTTTTATTATTAGGAATTTATGTTTTATAGAGAAAAACAGTTAAATGATCCGATAGATTTAATGGTTTGGGAAAATATATTTATTTTTGAAAAACAAACAACATGTAATGAATTTTGAAATACCGACAGGAAATTTGTTTTTAAATTTGTTTTCTTTTCAGATTTTGGTTGTACTAAAAAGAACATATCAACATCTAATGTTTAATAACGATGATGACAACTTTGTTTTTCCAGCTGAAGATGTGTATGAATGTACTTGAATTTGCAATTCTGGAGAATTTATAAGAATTATCATTTCTTATAAGATAAGTGAAGTTTTAAGTTACAAATTATTATATTTATGCATAACCTTGAGTTTTTTTATTTTTAAGGAAAAGAGCTGATACTTTGTCACAGTGTTTACTTTCACAATGCTTTTAGAACACTATTAAGTGTATTCACACAAGTTTGAACATTTATCCTTAGAATTTCAAGCCTGTCTGATTCCAGTGATTTCCAAATTACTAAATCATCTGCATAGAATGTAGTGTTGATGCCTGTTTGGTGGAGCTGTCATGAGAAAATTATTGACATAGGTACTCAATAGAGTGGTGCTAATTACTGTACCCTCAGAAAAACTATTTGGCTTTTTTTTTTTAATCTTGATAATGTTGTCATACAAATATAAATATTTGAAACACAAAACTTCACTTATCTTAAGAAAATGATGTCAATTTTTCTTATTATTTGAATTAGTTGAACTCAATTTCACAAACCCTTGCTCGTGTCCTCAGTCAACACTTCGTTGTCCAAGGGTTCGTGGAATTGATTTCAACTAATAAGAAAAATTGAAATATTTTCTTAGGATAAGGGTTGCTTTTTGTTATAAATATTTACATTTATATAATACTTATTGCTTCACTGTAACTAGCTTCACTTTCTATGTAATTGATAATGTTAGTCCGAGATATAGTGTTGTAACTGCTACAACAAACATGATGGAAGTTTCATTGACTCAATTGTGACAGCAGTAGGAATGGTTGGTTAATGTCCTCATGATTTCCTCAAACTCATATAACGGATCTGTAGACCAATGACAGGTGTGATCTCTCCACTATATGAGGAACCGTTCTACTGTTTACAGTTCAAATCTACTCAATAAACATTCTGTCTCCTTATATAAAACAAAACAAAGGTTGTTAAATTAATCACATACTCCAATAGGATTTGAAATCAATGACATCTTAGTAGAAATAATAGGAAATTTCACTTTTGAACCTTCAAATAGACAGATATTTAGATTAGAAAGCTCACATGAATTTTATCTTAAACTTCCTTCTGCCTGTTAATACTATTCTTACATTTAAGTCCTATAGGTAGAAATCAATTGGTTAATTAAACATATTTTGACTCTATTGTGGAATATTGTTTTGGGGCAATTCAGTAAAATGTAAACAATATTCCTTGTGTAAATGAAGGCTTTAAGAATCATTTCCAACACCAACAGCAGACACTCATGCAATGACTTTTTAAAAGACTGAAGATAATAGCTCCAAATTACATGTATGTTTTCTCAATATTAAAATTCTTTGTGTGTAATTCAGCCACATATATGCAAACAGTGAAATTCATGAGATAAAGACTATACAGAGCTTAACATCCATTTTCCTAAATCAAAACTCTGTTGCTTCTCCTAATCATCTGAAAGGAAAGGCTGACACTTTCCATAGCATTAAAATTGCTCTTAAAAGTGCCTATGCTCAAATTGTCTTGTTCTATAAAGCACTGCCTGACTGACAAATATCTTGATAGCACTCAGCAAGTAGAATCTAGCAGTTTTTAGTGCAAATCTTTGCCAAATATATTTGATGCCTGAACTAAATTACTTAAATTTACATGTAGTGAAGAACTGACAATATATGGAGAAATTAACAGGAGATCCATTGTTCAAATCTCGGCTGTGGCATTGAATTTTTTCAGTCTGACCCATCATCCAAACCTTAGCCTACTTACGGCTAGTCCGAAAAAAATTATTATTTTCAATATATGCTAAATTTTGGAATTCAAATGAAACAAAATTGGGACATAGTGGCTGTAAAAGCCTAGTAAAAGTTTTGAACTAAAGTTATGGCATTGCATTTGACAAATTATATTTAAATATACATATTTTTCTAATCCTCTAACTGCACAGAAGTATTTTATTTTATTTCTGGAGATAATTACAGAATTATCCTTATTTTTTTAAATATTCTGTGCATATGTTCATATTCAGATATAATGCTGATGGACATCTTCAACTTTTGCAGGTCTTCATTACTGCAAACTAACAGAATCACATCATGTTCCAATGTCTGTGATTTGCTTTTCCAGTCAACTGGCAGAGCTGATGGACATATGAATTGTAGGTTTCCCTGGTTACAGCTTACAATCAAAGGTAAACTGCATACTATATATATCAGAAATAATGTATAACGAATAGTGCTTACTAATAATTTATGATTTTCTTTCATTGAAGTGTTGAAAACAGTGTTGTTGTAATAAATTAAGTTTAAGGATGAGTCGTTTAATAAAACAAAACAACACTTACTTTTAGATATCCAGGAAGATGTTTTGGAATCAACTTTCCCCCATTGTCAACTGGACATCGACTCCGAGATGTTCCTGGAAATTTAAAAGTAAGTGCTGTTTAGTGTCATTAATCGACTCACCCTTAAATTTAATAAATTATATGACTCTGACTATTTTAGTTAATTGATGGAAACTAATCATTTCTTCACACTAGCTGTATATAGGCTAAGGTTTTCGATACATAGAATCAACATGAAAAATTCAGTTAAAATGAATTAAATTAAATTAAATTTAATTTAATTTTTCATGTTGACTCTATCTATAAAAAACCTTAGCTTGTATATGGCTACCATAAAGAAATAATTAATTTCCATCAATTAACTAAAATGATAAGATTTAAATGATTAAGCCTGGGACTAAAGTACTTAGGATAGTAAGTCACCACAAACGGTGTATCTTGGATGCGAGAGCCTCTAGTGGTTTACTTGGGAAATATACAAATCAAATGGAGAATTTTATGTCAGGACGGCATGTTGGCGAAGGTAGCTCAATGGGTTAGAGCGACTGGATGGAAACCAGTAAATCCGTGGTTCAAATCCCGGCCATGGCATTGAATTCTTCATATTGACTCTATCTATGACTGGCATGTGACAAGTTTACATTAACAGAACAGGTCTGTCAGAATTTTGGAATTTATCGGTCAGTAAGTTCAGTAATAATCCACTTTTGTGTCAGTATTCAAACAAACTAATTATCTAATAGAATAAGCAGTAAGCCGTCACTCTTGCATTAGTAAAGTTAATCCATGGAACTAAATCGTTTCCTCACACTAGCCATGTATAGGCTAAGGTTATGGATAGATAGAGCCAAACTGAAAAATTCAATGCCAAGGCTGGGATTTGAAGCACGAATCTCCTTATTTCCATCCAATCACTCTTACCCATTGAGCTACCATGGCCAACATGCTGTCCTGACATTAAATTCTCTAATTGACTCATACATATTTTCCAAGTAAACCACCGCAGGCTCTCATATTCTAAAAACACCATTTGTGGTGACTTACAATTGTAAGTACTTGAGTCCCAGGCTACATCGTTAAACTCTTTTTATTTAAGTTAATCCATGGAAATTATTAATTTATTTAAAGTAGCCGTGTACAGGCTAAGGTTTTGGATAGATAGCGTCAAAATGAAAAATTCAATGCCATGCCTGGGATATGAACTATGGATCTCCTAGTCTTTTGTCTCGGCTCTTACCCATTGAGCTACCATGTCCAATGTGCCATCCTGACATTAAATTCTTCAATTGACTCATACATATTTTCCCAGTACCTTAGTACTTACAATTACAGTGGGCATGTGTGCAAAAGCAACAGCTGAGTTACATAACAGAGGGAATTCATAACTAGAAGTAGATACTTGCTTTCTGGTCATCTACAGTGAGTGGTGCAGCTACATTGATGGCAATGCATTCAGAAGTTGCTCCTAAGTTACATTGCTGCATATATCCTTGGGTTCTACTCTAAGGGCCGGCACTTGCCCACGGAAACACTAACATTAGCAATGCTATCTCTGGTCACCTTCTGGTAGCCTCAGGAAATATTTTGTCTCAGCTGTTAAATTTTTCCTTTAGATCCAAGATGCCTTCCCAAAAAACTTGCTTGTACTTCCTCCAGGAGTTTGGCAACCTAGTCCAAGAAAGGATCTTGGTCTCATCATCCGAATGACTGCCAAAATATTATTACTCTGGTCTTTACTTTCAGCGAGTCCCATTGAGCTCATTAGAACATACCCACAAATCCAGAATGCAAAAGCTCTGAGCTGGACCTAGGTACTGCTACTGTTTATCTGCGGAGCAGTCCTAAGTCAATATCCGCTAGCTGCCTCCTCCTGAAACCTGTAGTATCCCTGCATTTTATAAAGGGAGAAAGTACATTAATGTGTATCGGGTAATCTCAAAAACAATTCAACACATTTTAATAATTCACATTAAATGCACAATTCTAGGTTTTAATTAATGAAAGATTTAAAAGGGTATTCCATAACTCCATGGTTATATTGTGACCACATTACATAAAGAGATTTATAAGATAAAGCAAATAATATTGCATACTAACATTTTAAAATACAAAGGATGAATGTTACACATTAGCTACTGTTGCTGTATTTAGTATTTACAAGTTTATGTACATTTGGAATTACAGTAAAATTTATCCAGAAACATTATTGAAATATACTATTTACATTTAGTGCTGTAGATAGGTAATTTAGTATACCATATTTCTTTCTAACTTTATACAGCCCATGATTATGTTTTTCATTGATATACAAAGGTATTTGTGTATATCTTCTATAGTGTATAAGTTACTGATTTATATGGCAAAGTACATGACCACTGAATTGTCAGATGAGCACCTGATCTCTTACGTACGCTTGGAGGAATTTCATAACGTGACGTCAAAATTAATCGTAAAACTATTTGTAGTTGGTTTATTGACACTCATCACTTACTTTTCTTGCATTATTGAGGGACTAGTTTCAAAGGCTATCGCTTCCATTTTCAGCATCTCTCCAACTATCATCTGTTGGTGGTGGAACTATGAACTTCCTTTTCAAATTATCTACTGGTGGGATTTCAAAGTTCAGTATGCGGTCCTTAGTTTTGCATATGAATATATTCTCCCATGTTAGTTTATTTTGGGTTATCACTCCTTTTAATCATTTTGGATCTAGATCATCAGAATGAAACAAGAAGAAAAGTCAGCAGTAGCATTTCACTTTTGGGATGAAAATCATGACATTGATCCAAATCCAAGATTATTAAAGGGAGTGATAAACCAAAATAATTTAACACGGGAGAACATATTCATATGGAAAAATAAGGATCACATAATGGACTTTGAAATCCCATCAGGGGATAAATTGACAAAAAAGTTCATAGTTCCACCACCAGATGGAGGAGAGCAGACAACAACAGATGCTAGTTGGAGAGAGGTTGAAAATGGAGGTGGTAGCATTTGAAACTAGTCCCTCAATAATGCAAGAAAACTAAGTGATGAGTGTCAATAAAGCAACTACAAATAGTTTTACCTGATCTCTTGTTTGCAATTAAAGTTGCTGAGGTTGGATTATATTATGGCAGTGTGAAAAATATTATTTCCATTACAGATGCATTCTTTTCTATGATCACCCAATCTGCACATCAGCCAAAGGCATGCTGCAAAGAACACCGATTCCAGATATTAGTGCTTTATAGAAGAGGGATCTGGTGCAGCAAAATGCGAGCCTCATGATGCGACACAATGTTTCAGTCTATGGGATGCATATATGGAGATGTGTGTCTAGTTGTCGAATGTTCTCCCATGGATCCTGAAGATGAGGCAGGCATAGATTGGGGCAGAAAGTTCATTCTATGTATACAAAGAATTTTAAAGATGCAATTCCTTCCAGTTCAATCACTTTTGTCGCTTTTGTAAGGGCATTCATTAAGTGTAATGAAGGCCCAAGTTTGGAAATTAACTTGTTTGCATTGTGGAAAATGAATAGGGTGTTGCTACCTCGCAGAATATAAATAGTTGGTATACTTTATAAAGTCCAAATATGATAGTCTATTACACCTCATAGTAACAAATGTACATAGATGATCATGATATAACACTTGAGGAAAGAGGATATACCTAGGGAAGGGCAATCAATCCCATGTTGTACTTGTTTGTTTAATTGTCTTTTATTACATACTGCACATGTTTATAAAAGGCACCCAGTTGAAACCTTTGAATGACCTTATTCTTATTCTATAGTTGTACATCCTGAAGTTTCTATGCACCAAAATGTTGCAACAATCCTCATACAATTAGATGTAGAGACAATATATTGTTAATAATAAAAGCCTTATGTGTTGCCCTGACATGACTATTTCTATCCTTATACAAATTATCCTTTTAAACACTTAGGAGTTGCCAGTGTACCTCAACTTAAACAAAAGTAAAAATAAAGATAAGAATTTCAAATTGGAGAAATAACTCTGAAAACAAGCTATATCTTGGAAATAGCTCTCTACTCAAATATAGTACTTTGCGTAAATTCTCTGTTAAAAAGATTTACATCTTTTGTGTAGTAACCTTTTGTACTTCTTTTAGGGTTTACTAGTCATACAAAAGCCATTCAGAAGCAACATGACTTCTAGGGACCTTCCCAATAATGTTAAGATACAAAGTTTTTTAACATAAAACTATATTCAGTATAGTTTATTTCAATAAAAATGATCAAAGCCATTTTTGGGAAAAGCACACCTCTAAAAATATTCCACGTAAAGTGTGGTCTGGGGAAATGTCCTTGAGAAGCTTTGGGTTACATCCTTTCAAAATATTATTCCAACATGTTTTTGTTACTGTAACAACAAATTGATTGGTCCAGAAACACACTGGACAAGTTTGGTTTTGGAGTATTGTTATTAAGATAAAACTAGGATCTTATGTTATGATCCTGAAAAAAAAATGTAACTGGTTCAGTGGATCTTTCAAACGGAACTTAAGCTTATAAAGATGCTAAGTTTTCGCAGCCGTGGCACAAAGATGGTTGTTAGTGCTCTTTCTCGGCTCTAAAACGGGTATGTTGTTATTATAGCATTAAAAGATGGATGTACCATTGCTGCTGTTGAATATACAAATGTCTTTTTGTTGCAAATGAAAATAGGTGTGAACTTTACATCATGACAATGCATCATCCCATTCAGAAAAATTAACAATTGTTTATTATCAATAACTTACAACACTAAACAACATATTTCGCTTAAACCCTTATTTGATTTGTAAAATCCTCGAGGACCGTTTCCGTAAAGTATCTATACATCATCAGCTGGCAGATTGAGTAGCCTTATGGTTAGTTTCGGAAAATGAAGGATAGCTTGCTATCTTACTGCAATCTACTGGGGGCCAACAAAAACCTCTTGATGACATCTATTGATGGGATTTCAAAATTGATGATGCAATCTCTATTCTTCAATGTTAATATTTTCTTCCAAGCCATTAAATCTATCGGTCTATTCAATTGTTTTAATATTTTAACTTATGGATTTATTTTATCATTAGATGACCAAAATTGTGCAGCAACTGCTGACTTATCTGTCTGTTTATATCTAATATATCTTAAATGTTCCTTCGCTCTAGTTTCTAAACTACGTTTGGTACTAACAATGTAAATCTGGTCACTGGATAAATGCCAGATTTTATGTTATCTGAAATGTTGTCCTTTCTAGAAAGATGTAGTAGATTTTAATTTGAAGTACCAATATAATAGTAACTTTTTTAAAAAGTTCTGAAAAAATGTATTTGCCCAAGAATGATTGGTAAATTTTTTAAAATTATAAATAGCTTTTACTTCTTCACTTTTTTACCTTTGTTTTTATTTTTTCAAAATAACAATTGAATATCTGGATATCCTAGGTTAATACTGTCAATCCTTCACCTTTTTTGCAGATCTATCAGTTTGTAATTCTTTTTGTTTCCAATTATTAAAAAGTAAACGCATGGAATCACCTTTTTATCATCACATGAAGTGGTTAAACATTATATAACATTTTTAACTACAGAATGCCAAATTGCTGAACTTAAATGCTGATTTCTTAAATTAACTATTTGTTTTTTGGTTTATGCTGTTCACTGACATCCCTAGGCCTTGTAGAGAAGTGCTCCTCACTTTCTTGACCTATTTTGAAGTCAGGGGACCTCAAATTGTATCATAAAAGCAGTTTTAATTTGTTAATAAAGCTTTTAATAAAACTATTTGTATTGGTTTGACATCCCTGTTACCAAATTCCTCGATTCACACACACTGAAATTGTATATTTATAACAAAACATTGAAATTTTATTTTTGATGGAATGGGCTACCTTTTCTACCTACTATGTACATGTTATCACATGTTCTGTTATTACTGTACTTAAATTACTAGAGTAAGTAAAATTATGAGAAATGTGGTACATTAAATCTGCATTGTCTATCCACTAACATTTATGTTGGTATCTCTTTCACAAATTAATGCTGTGAATAATACTTTAGTTTTTCAAGATAAATGACAGATGTAAAATTCCTAGCACTTTGAACATGTCAAAAACTCTTGATACTTCTAGAAAATAAAAAATGGCTAAATCGTCACATATATATCTACCCTGATTTTGAAAACTGAATTAGGCAGTTATCCTGGATCTCGTAACCATATATACAGCTGTGTTAGATACAATCACTAACACGATCTGCTGGATACAAGAAGGCCACAGTTATTGGAGCAGATGGGATTGGGATACGGTATGGAGGGGATTTGGCAGTTTGGCCAGTTTCATCTATTGTACCTATAGCCCAAGTGGGGTATCCCCAGGAGGAAAAAGTGGGTGGCCGATCTAAGGAGTCACGACAGTGAAGAGGGTAGGTCCCGTCCTATTCACCAATTGGAAACTACCATGGTAGGCCATCACCATTGTCATGCTACCCGCTCTCGTACGGAAAGGACCCACCAGGTCGGCCCGGGGAGAGGAAACTATCTTACCGAAGGAAGAAGTGTTTACCAGGAGCATGTCATCCTGCCATGCAGCGCCGAGACACCCGCCGACACTAATACCCTGAAATAAAGCAGTAGATGAGAGATGACGTGAAATGATAATGGAGATGAAAGTAGGGACAGATAATTTCAACCTACCCAGCATTCACCTGGCGACTCTGGAAAACCTCCGGAAAGCTTATGGGTCAGGCAAGCCGGCCGCGGGAATCGAATCTGGTCCTCCCGAATGCGGGCCACAGACGAAACCGCCTCAGCCATCCCGCTCAGTATAAAGCCACAATAATGCCAGTGTGTTTTTAAAAATACGAAAAATTGCTTGATCATTTAGTGTGTTCTACTATAATTTTAAAAATTCACATTTTACCTGCGGGAATAATGACAATTACACGTGCCACTTTATCTGTCCGCAATATTCGTCGTTTTATCGAATGACACCATACTTTTCTAATTTGCTAGCTGGTTTCTTAAATTATTTAATATTCTCTTTAACAAATTGACATATAAGAGCACCGAAGGTTAGATTCGAACGCAACCATCCGGTGTGTGTATTTCTCCAGAAATTCTTGAATGTCATGTTAGAAGCAATCATTATGAGTATAAAAGATCTTGGTTGTTTACGTGGTAATGTATTAGGTGAATCTGGCGATTTTTAGTGTTTGTTCTTGGAGTACCTAAATAGCTGTTTCTTTTTCGTTTCGTGTCGTGCGTGATTCAAAATCTTCCCTGTATCATCCAGTATGAAACATATTAACAACATTTTGTCACGGTATGTTGGCACTGCTGGTTCCATTTATCAATTGCATTCCGTGCAGCTTACAAGTTCTTGCCACTGGCAAAAGGTTTATATATAAGGGACATTTTATTTCAAAAATTGGTGCAAGTTAAACTATATTAGACGTGCTTTGCAAGTTGTGTGACATATACCCAACTTAAACAATTGAGGACGTTGTTAATTTGTCGGCAGAATGTACCGGTGCTTCAGAGCCAAGTATTATTGCCGCTCGCAGTGAGGTTCTGAAAACAGGCCAGGTTTCTACTCCAGAAAAACATCGGGAAAGAAAGAAGCCAGTTGTGGATGGTGAGTATGATGAATTTGTTGAAAGTGCTATTCGTCGCAAGGCTAATAGCTTCTTTGAAAGAAACGAGCCACCTCAACTACATAGATGCATTAAGAAGCAAACAATAATCCCGAATTGCTAGCTCTAGAAAACGAGCTTCTACACCATTCTTTGCGACCTAGGATTTGAATTTGTAAACATAAACAGAAATATAATATAATTGGTGATCGTGAAGTTATATTGCTATGGCGAAGGAGTTATCAAAGAAAAATATTCGTAAGTGGAAATTGTTTAAGGAATTCGTCCATTGTCAGGTTGCATTTAAGTAGTAAAGAATTAATTTTTCAGTTATACGCCAGTAGAGCTTTCAATCATTGACAAACTAGCTACACGCACTTATTTAGTACTGTTGATCCGCAGAAATAGCCGTATTTTTAACTTATAAATGTGGTGAAGTTAAGTAAAGAAATCAAATATTTTAAGTAATAGTAAGCATTTAATCAAGTTTTAGGGTACCCAAAATATCGAACGTCAAAGCTAACCTTTGCATAGAAGTTCGTTCACAGCACACAAGTTTGCCATGTGGGAATAAAATAGCGTGAATATCCCCTCCAATCTCAGTGGTCGGCGCAGTAATATAATTTCCCGCTATGTTTCATCGCCATATAAAATAAGGACGACCTCAGTATAGGAACATATAGGCATACTAACACAGCATTGTACGGGAGAGACTGTTTACCCCTAAAGGGCAGCGGTCTAACCATGGATACGTAAGGAGCGCCGGCACAGAGCTGACGTAGGATGTCCAGCAGATACTTGCAAGAGGTTGCATGCGGCACTTTTCAGGTTTCAGTTTTGGGCGTTGCGGTTCTACTCCGCAGCAGATTTTTGGTATACATGATTCATATACAGAAGACATTATACCATCAAATTTTCAGGTACGTAGCGGTGTAAATACAGTGATAGCTCACTTTTAAATGCCATCACATGTTTATTGATCAGAAATAACGTATTGAAGTGCTTACGAACTCAGGAGAGCGTTTTCCTTGTGATTACCTACAGCAGTTAAAATCGCATTTCTTTAACCATTATTTCCTCTTATCGTTTTCGTTTCATGTGACAGAGATTGTGGGCGTGTATTGCTGTATGGTTTTCTAACTATGCAAAACTCATCCAGAATGAAAAGGACTTCAGAATCTTTTCAGAAAATTCAATGTATAGATTGTCACGAAAAAAAAATTATTAAACAAAACTATTTTAATCAAACTTGTTTGAGGTATGTATGAGGAAATTGAATATAAACGAAACATTCTCCATTTACATTAGGTACGATACTTCTGTGCCGGTGAATGCTGGATGACCAGTAGTTATCCGGATAGTGAGCGAGCATCAATATTTACGCATGCGCTGTGAATCAGTAAGTTCAGTGTAACACAGAAGCATTAGTCCGAGTTAAAATTACCTTTGCGAACCTCCACTTCGGTGTTCTGTGGCCACCGGCCGGTGTCTTATCCCCCTTCTTTGTTTTGTTTAGTTGTAACAATTTATATTCACGTCCTCCAACGTTAACTAATTCGGACCAGAATGAAATGACTGAACTGCTGCTCAGATTACTCCGGTTCATCTTTCGGGTCAAGGCAAACCCCGCAAAAAATCCATATGTAGATAACTCACCCTAATCAAGATTCGCACTCGGGACCACTTGAAAGCAAAGCAGACAGCCACCACCTACCCCAGAGAGGGACCAGCGGTCTGTTTGTGCCATGCCGAACTTTCTGAGCATAAATTAGTTCCTAGGTATATCTTTCTATATTAAACATGGGTAACGAAGTTGTTGGTCTTCTCCAAACTATTCAGAGGTTCTTCATTAAAATAATACATGTTTAAGAAAGTGTCATCACAAATTAAATATATATCCTAAATATTCTGCGACTGTCATAACATTTATTTAATATAAATTCTTTCGGATTGATTTGAAGGATTATTCCTTGTTACTTAAATTTTCTAGTGAATGTTTTCTAAAATAGTATGTCGTAATTTCTTTTTTCTCTAAATATCTAAGGAATGCAAAAGGAACTGAATTTAAAAGGCGTTACACAATGACCACTTTTAAGAGATTTGACAAAATATTTTAAAGTTAACTGAATTCTCATGTTGTCTTAAGCGTCCAATAAAATTGCTAAATAAATAATTTCGGCAAATATTTATCTCGAATAAC
Source organism: Mantis religiosa (assembly GCA_030765055.1). Classification (NCBI taxonomy): domain Eukaryota; kingdom Metazoa; phylum Arthropoda; class Insecta; order Mantodea; family Mantidae; genus Mantis; species Mantis religiosa. The sequence goes on along the minus strand of JAUKNK010000237.1, from coordinate 5,036,665 downwards.
AGGAAGTGAACAGAGGAATAAGCTTCCCTACGAATATTTGTACAAGATTACAGACTGGAGAAAATTATGTGAGTGTTACAGTAAGATTTCTAATGTAACTAGTCTTTCCTACTTTATTTATTTTAGTTTATTTATTCATCATATAGACCTCCATGCTAATGAAGTTGATTACAGCTTGAGTACAGAGGAACTGATGCAAAACTTTCTGACTAGAGGAATGTCAGAAGGTTTTGACATCCCGAGAATTCGGTACATATATCTTTAGATATAGAACAATGGAGTTAACAGCGCTTTCCGTGAAAACCTAGCATTTAGGTATTCATAGGTTTGACAAGTCCATAACAATCTGGAGCAGTTGATAAAAGTCAATAAACGAACAAATACGACACAAGGTCTTCTGTGCTTAAAAATGTTTTCTGGTATATTACGCCAAGGCCATCCGTGAATGTTCCTTACAGAAAAGTAAAACAGGCTTATGTATTTGTATTCTGCCTGGTACAGGAAATATTTATATTCCGTGGAGTAACAACACCTTCCTTTTTTCAACAATGTAAACAAGTTAGTTTTCAAATTTAAACGCTTGAAGACCTTAGTTGATGCTGTTACTGAAACCGAAAAAACATATTTAACCAGAAGGAACACGACATTCACAAATAATTTTTTGGTTGATTCATTTGCGGCCTCTGTCCACACCTGCTTTATCTCTGGGACCTTGTAGAAATATTTAACGGAGAGACAAAGCATTACAAATGCAGCCCATAGATTGAAAATGTTCATCAAACGGCGATTGGGCATGTTTCTGGAACATTTCCTCCTCTCTAAACCTTTTACATCTGATATCGGTGTCCGTAGAACGTCCTTTGGTCCAGAAAGAAAGGAATACAATGACAAGGTATGTATCTCTGTAGACAAATTAATTTTGTGATTGTAAAAAATCAAGTACTTGGTACTATAATCTTATAATAGCCCATGCACTTACCACACTGCTATATACTTACAAAAAGTAAGCTTCCTGCATGTGGTACATGATAATGTTCGTAACAGTAAAATACGTAATCCTCGGCCAGGGTGAGTTTTTTCCGGGATTTTCCCTTATCCTGAAAGACGAATATTGTGTGACTCTAAGCTCTATGGACCCTGGGCTCATTTGAGCATCATTTCAGCCATTCCATTCATCGTCCGATATGACTTAACGTTGGAGGACGTAAATTAAAACAACAAAGAATACGTAATCATTGATTGTTCGCAATACATTGCATAGTAAATAACCTACACACAGCACTAAATAAATAAAACTACATTTCGGCAGTGAAGAAAGTGCATATAAACGTTCTTGTATACGATTTACTGTGATTCTGAACTTATCTCAATTTATAATTATTAAACATCTCAATGTATATAATGTATTCAGTTAACCAATATATATTTAAAATTTTAAGATATAATTCTGTTTAGTGGCCCATAGACTTCTGTAACCACAAGTACCTATGACGTAAAATCTTTCATATTTTATGAGTGAATAAAATCTATTAGAAGGTTATTTATAGCTCCAAGTACATCAGAATTAATTAAGATATTATGGTGAAAAAATTATCAGTATCTTTTGAGTGATTTTTTTAATTATCCAATGTACACAAACTTTCTACCTTTATAATATTAGTAACACATTTTCTTGTAGATTCAACAGGAATAGTGAATACAAGATCCTTAAGTTGTAAAATATTTATACAATAAAATTTTAGTGTTATAACTCTCTTGTAATAATAAGAGACTTTATTAATACATTTCAGGTTTAAACGGAAGGTTAAATGTTTCCGTGGTAGAGGACGGAGGAGATTCTGTTCCAAAGGAAGAGACTACGTGGGCACAGTTCAGCCGTTTCGCAAGATCTCTAACTACCTGGCTGTTTTATGGGAGGAGTCAGCAATGATGGAGCACACCGAAGTGGGTAATGTCATACAGTTATTCAAATGTTTATTTTGTTTTTAAGTGTTGACAGCTAATTCTTAGTAATGACAATAAGCCAGTAACACAGCTAGCAAGACTGGCAGACAAATACTAGAACTGCAGCACTTCTGATCAAAAATGTTACATGCGCAGGGACCTGTGATAAAATGAAATTCTAAAAGGTATCCTGGCTGGCGCTACAGCACAGTCGGTAGAGCAGTTATATGCCGTACAAGAGATCCCAGGTTTTATTCCAGGCTGAGGATAGGGAACTTTTCTCTTACCAAGATAATTCTTTATCTTCCCCACATTGTGAGAGTATCTGTGTGTGTGCGTGTGTGTGTGATCTGTGCACAAAGAAAAGAGAAAGGCACAGAGCCTGCTATATATGAGTTAACACCATTGCTTATATTTTTTTTTCAATTTACGTCCTTCAACTTTTTTAAGTCATATCGGACGATGAATGGAATCGATGAAATGATGCTCAAATGAACCCAGGGTCCATATGACTTAGAGTTACCCGACGTTCGTCTTTCAGGATAAGGGAAAATCCTGGAAAAAACCTTATCCGGGTAACTCACCCTGACCGAGATTCGAACTCAGGACCTCTTGAACGTGTGGCAGACTCGCTACCACCACGCTACCGAGGCGGGCCCAATGCTTATAGGCAATATGTTCCAAAGGAGAGGAAATCAATATGAAAGCTAAAGGTGGGTAATGCAAAGTTATAACGGTAGACCAACTAGCCCTGAAGAAACGAAGAACAAACACAACCTCAAATATGAAAATCGCATATTAATTATTATTGGTGAACTGAAAGAAAACGAAATACAAGAACCCAAAAGGTCTGACAAACTATCTATTCTTTCTTTTTTGCGTGTTAACAGATCTGCAAAATTTAAATGTGTTTAGTAATTAAAAATAAGTAACTATGATAAAGCTAGAAACAGTATGTACAATTTCAGCTTTATTAAGGCATGATACAAAAGTGTGTTTTTCTTATTACATATATGTTATACCTGTGGCATTGCCGGTAGTTGTGCAATAAATATTGATCAAGGTAATATAGCCTAACCTTTGGGCTTAACCTATATTTTTGTAGTTTTTCAATGCTTGTGAAACAGTTTTTTGTTTTGCAGTGCAATAAATCTTGACCCAGATATTATGGCCTATTCTTTGGGTGTTACATCTCCTTGTTTCTGTTTGGGCTTAACTACAATGCCCATGAAAGTAACATAAACAATTCCCTCTCATATATGATATTCATATATCTTTGTAATAGAATCCATTGTAAGCTCTGTCTGTGATACGTTTCTTGTACTCAATAATCGTAGTTACCATGATTTCAATCAAGAAACAAAATGGAAGCAAAGTTAATGTCCTGCTGGCAGCTTGTCGTAGTATCTCAGTGGTTAGAGCAACCAGTATGAGACTGGGAGGTCCTGGATCAGATCTCGGATATGGCATTGAATTTCCCAGTCTGACTTACCTTTCCAAAGTGGAAGTAATATTTGATAAACAAAGAAAGGCAATTAAACATATACTTTCAGATCGAGCATGCTATTTAATATTTTCTTCGGTTTAAAGATTTACAGAAATTATTTTCTGCTGCAATTTGATGTAATATAAATAAACTTAAAAGTTGTTTAGTTTAATGTGAATACAGCTAACTGTATCCAAGCTAATTGAAATACAAAATACATTAATGACACTAAATTATTTGTTTTATCCTTCAGAGAAATTTTCATAATTCTATATTTGGATACCTGTCTCTCGTTGTATGTGTCCAGAAAACATGTTAGATTGAACATTACAAAATGTACATAGAATCCTGAAATTACTTACTACAGAATACATCCATTTTGTGAAACACAAAAGACTGACCGCTAGTGACTAAAACTCTTGGGGGATGTATGCATTAATTACAATTACTTACACTGAATTTCCATTAATGATAATAATGTAAAAAAGAGTACAATAACCACCTATAGCTACAATAGGAATACATTCGAGAAAAGCTAAACTTAAGAGATCTAGGTCTAAACCCAAAGGTCTAGACTGGTCCATGGGCATGGAAAGGAACTATTTTTATAGGATACTTGTGCTAGAATGTTTACCCTGACATATACACACAGCTGGAAAGGACTTCCCAAAAAGGAGATAGAAAGAGGAAGGAGGAATGGCTCAATTTTTATAAAATGGAGGCTATTTTGCACAGATCCTGGATACTACCATCTCTCCTCATTTACCTATTCTAGGCAAAGGATAGGGTGGACGAATTCCACAATGCGACAACAGTGCATTTAGAAGAAGATAAAACGGTTAGTGCCGAATGATGCACAATCATTTGTTTGCCGGAAGTCTTCGGGGAAGTAAGAAAAACCAACAAGAACCGTAAGATCGTTCTTCATCAAGACAATGCGAGCGCAAACAAATCTCGTCTAGCAACAGAGTTTGAAGGCTCAAAAAATCGAATTAATAGGTCATCTGCCATACAGTCCAGATTTGGCACCCAGTGACTTGTTTAGGTTCCCGAACATCAAGAATAAATTTCGTGGACAGCAATTTTCGTTGGCAGCAGAAGCCATTGATGCCCTAAAAAAACCATGTTTTGGTGGTTGACAAATAGTTCAAACGGATGCAAAGTGTATTGATCATAAAGGGGAATGTTTTGAAAATAAAAAAGCAGTTTTCAATCAAAAATTACTTTGTTTTAATTATTAGGCTTAAAATACGGGTAGTACCCCCGCGTACACTTGATGCAGGATGTAAAACTTTGGAGCGAGAAAAATAAACAGTGGAGCGGTATCCCAGGTTCACTTGTGTCAAACACAAGGTCAGAGCTAAGCTACACAGTCAAGGGGTTGCTGTGGATACCTAAAAATTTGTAACAAGCAAAAGTATTTAAGAAATAGAGATATGCTAAGTACTACAAGTCTGTTGATTAATAAACCTGTTTATATAGTAACAGGCGGTCAGTTACGCACCCCGACTCACTCATAGTTAATTGTCAATAATCTGACGAGGCCTGCTTATCTACTAGCAGTGAGTGATATTCTCAATTACAGTCAACTGCCAGTCACCTGACAATCTGCATTGGCATACACACCTACATCACCATGGAAGTTTATAGTAATTTTCTTTTTACTTTCAGTATTTTGGCGATGGACCAAAGATCACATGTTTAACCACACCAAACAATATCTGGATTCTCAGACCCAAGACTACAAAATAGGAGCGGAACTTTATCTGGTAATTTTGAAGTTATTTTAATAATGCTAACCGCGACTATGTAGGGATTTACTTGTCTTCGAATTTTGTAGGAATTCAAATTCCCCGGAATTAAAAATCGTACTCCACTCACAAATTTAATACCGAGAGCTGCTGTAAATGTGGCTTTGAGCTCATCTGCATCCAAAAATATACCATCATTTTCTGTGTATTTGTGAATATCGGTTAAATATCAAACTAGGATGTTCCAAGGATGCAACATAGAGGTTTCTAAGGAAATCTCTGTTCCCAAACTGCCCTATACATGTAAAAGGTTACAAACATTTTAATTTTCTTTAAAAATTAGCTCTAAAAATTTTGATTAACATGCAGTTTATCTGAGATGTTTTCCTTACAAACAAAATGTAAATTTTAATTTTCTGAGAATAGCCTTGGACATTTTTTATTTCTGGATTACTTAGTTATGCATAGCTGTAAATAGTAGAGAATAAGCAAAATCTTACTATAGGTCTCGTTAAAGCAGATAAGTTGTCACTTTCTCTAAAGATAGAATTTTCAAGTTGTTGCTTATCTTTGTTTGGAATTTTGAAATGCATAGATTTCTCAAATAGAAAGTCGTGTCCATAATGAAAACCATCTACTTTTGGATCAATAAATTTAAACGTGGTTGTAGAAATACCGAAGATGAATCGTGCTCTGGTCGCCCAATTGAAGCTACCACACAAGACACCATTGAAAAATTCCACGATGTGGTTATGCAATACCGCCGAATGAAGTTTCGTGGGATTTCTGAGGCTATGGCTATCTAAACTGAGCGAGTGCAGAATATCCTGCATGAAAAATTGGCAGTGAAAAAGCAGTGTGCAGGATGCATGCCGCGATTGCTCAGAATCAAACAAAAGCACATCCGGAAGAGCATATTTAACTTGGGTCCGATGATGTTTAATCGCAATCTTTAAGACATTTTACACCCATTTGTAGCCCTGGATGAAGCTAGGATCCATCATTACACACCAGAGTCAAAATAGCATTCAAAACAATTTACAAGTGCTGGTGAAATCGCACCAAAGAAGGCAAGAACCATTTTGTCAGCTGATAAGGTGATATCCACTGTTTTCTGTGATTCTCAAGGAATAATACTCATAGAGCACTTGGAATAAGACAGAACCATAACTTTAGCTATTATGCTTCGTTATTAAATCGTTTGCAACATGATTTGACTGAACGGAAACCGAGATTGAAACGCAAAATTGCGTTCCATCGCCAGGATAATGAACCATCGCACACATCAGCACTCTCATTGGCGAAAGTGCGTGAGTTGGGCTTTGAATCCGTTCCCCGTCCCCCTTATTCACCAGACTGAGTCCCAAGTAACTTCTTCCTGTCCCAAACTTTAAAATTTGGCTTGGTGGTAAAAATGTTCATCAAATGAAGAAGTGAAGTCATCATCAACGAGTATTTTGCAGATGGAACATCGCTGGACCAAGTTTATGGCCATCAATGGTGACTTTGTCGAGAAATAAGGTAAGTTGTTCACAATATATATAATACGAACGTCGTATTACTACGGGCAGCTATGACGTGCATACAATACAGATAATTGTATTAAATGTGTACAAAAAAGTTCGTTTCAAACCAAAGTTTCCTTTATACTATGTCCAACGAAGGAAATCAAAACACCGGTTTGTATCACTCCGGGTCCACCTGCGTTTGGGATGACAGAATGACGGTATTGTTACCGCTTCGTGAAGTATAATATTAATATGTATTGGTAGTATGAATATGCATTTTCAACACAAAAACCACGTATTTATTCAAGCAAGCCACTTAATCGCTTCGTTAAATATAATGTTAATATAAATTTTCGACACTAAGAGTACATTTTTCAAGCTAAGTATCACGCAGTACACTATTAATATCCATAAAAATTAAGTGCTACTTACGTCAATTGTCTTCCTCTAATCTGATCAGGAAATTATCTCCTAGATGTATCACGCATTTTTCCACGATCGTGTCAATAATGCCCTCCAGGTCCCAGAATTTTTGTTCCTCGCGAATCACATGTAGGACACAAGAACTCCAGTTATCAGGTGTTATAACCTGGAATGCTGTGGCTACTAGCGTCAGCACATCTTACAGTTTGAAGGTGGTGTTATTTCTGGCGACGTAACCCTTCACCCGACTTCACACCCTCTCTATGGGATTCCAGTAACACTGATGAGGTGGCAGTCTGAGTACAGTGTGATCCGCAAGTTTGCTACTTCGTCAATTACGTATATTTCGTACTCTTTAGAACGAGGTTAGACCATTGCCAGTAATTCCGCCTTAACATGAACCTCGGTTGCAACCTTCGGTTGCAATTTGGGGAGAATCCTTTCAAACCAGGATTGGATTGTATATGTTGTCCGTTAAAGTGTATTTATTGGAAATGTTTGTATTTTCCGTTCTTATACGAACCAAAATGTCTCCAATTGTATCAAATCTTACTGCGAAATCTTTCCATAGTCAAACTAGTACAGTTGTGAGCAATGTGCATGAGTTCATGAACCGTGATGTAACTTCTGGTTACTCAATGATTCCACTAAAGAAAGTGCAAGAAAGCGTAAGTGCTTCAACTAAAGCTCATGAAACAATCATAAGGAATACTGTCGAAGAGGATAAACAGTGTGTAGAACAGGGCACTTCGTTTGGAACTCCTGGTAAAGTGCACTGTGTACAAGTTGTTGCATATATGGGCGATTTTGATAAGTATGCCTAAAGACGCCTTACATTAGATTTTATATTACCTACTGAAAATGCGCTGGTCCAAAGTTTAGGTAGGTCTATAATTTTAATTAGGGTATCACACTCCTAAAATATTTTTATAGAAAATGGAAATAAAACGGCGGGAAACAACACAGAACACAAGAATATAAGTTAAAGAACATGACATTACATTAGAGTACTTCACTTTTCCTTAATGCGGAAATTCCACTATTTACCTAGGAAGGTAGGTTCATGTGAGGATGAAACCTCTCTCGACACAAAGAATTTCAAGTATATCACTTCAGAGTAGATTAGCCTTTATATTGAACATTCTTCGAACATTTTGATTTTTTCCAAATTGGGCATAACAGTGCTGAATGTAACACCATGTGGAAATTAACTGTAGTTTGCAGCAGGATGACGTAACATACACCAACACAGTCTCTCATGGCTTCACAACACGTAAACAAACAGAAGAATTCACTTTCAAATCACTGCACGATTATTAGTCCTCAACTTGGAACTCAGTACAGTTCAAATGTCCACACAAATCACACAACTGACTGGCAACTCCGCTGCACGACTTAATTCAGAAGTCCATAGACAACTGCTCGCAAAGGCTCACGCCGCCGCATTTATACCCAAGCCGCTGTTTCTCAAACTTGTCGAAGTAACACCATCTTTCACGATGGCGAGAGAAAGGAAAGACTTATCCACACTATATCTGTCTATTTCCCTTTTGGCAAGCGCTAGCGTGCGCAGGCGCGTGATCGTCGCTTGGGCACTAATCTGTCTCTTACTCACGCGGCGGCCGCGGCCTTCCGCCAACAATGCCTCGCGACAATGTTCAACAGCCCTCGTCATTTCAGATTAATCTTACTGTATAAAAAATGTAGAGCTCGTTAAAACACACAATTTATTTAAAATCTACTTACATTCGAATAAATAACTTCTGATATATTCCTGGTGATGTGTTTAAATTTTCTGTTCTTGTACTTCTCTGCAATGACACATTCCTTGTTTAATCTCTTGGCCACTAAAAGAAAATGGAATTTCATAGACAGCACATATTAATCAACTCATAAGTGCTCGAGTGTCACTTAAAGGTTCATATGTTCCCATATTTCCTTGCAGGTACAAGAGAATTAGCATTAAGATAAACGTTTATCTCGATCAAAATGAAGAAGATGGAGGAAATTAAATATGTAGTGTGTGTGTGTGTGTGTGTGTGTGTGTGTGTGTGTGTGTGTGTGTGTGTGTGTGTGTGTGTGTGTGTGTGTGTGTGTCTGAACAGCATAACTCCGAAACAAAGCGTCGGTTACACATCACATTTTGTACTTAAGTGTACCATCCTCTAAGGGTTGGACACGAAGCTTTTAAATTAAATCCGCTACCCATACTACTCTTTACATGGAATATATGTAAAAAATGTTGGTTTTCTCAAAGCTGTTAATAGCTTTCTCATTAAAGTGCATGTTGAAGGAACTTTCAGGGCAAATTAAATGTATATCCTGAATATCCGGCGAATGTCATGATATTTGTTTCATATACATGCCTTCGGATTGAATTGCAGGATTAATTCTTGTTATTTAACGGATTTTCTAATGCATATTTTCTAAAATGGGAAGCTGTAATTCCTTAAAAGAGAAACCTCTAAAGCAAGCAAAAAGAACGGAGTTTAAAAGGCATTACATAGTGACCCATTTTAAGAGATTTGACAAAATTTAAATTTAACTGCATTCCCATATTCACTTAAACGTTCAACAAAATTTACAATAAAATAATTTCGATAAATGTTTATCTCGATGTACAGGAAGTAAACAGATGTAGAAGTTTCCCTAAGAACATTTGTACAGGAGTAGAGACCTGAGAAGGTCACGTGAGTATTACGGTGAGCTTCTATGTAACTAGTCTTTCCTACTTTGTTTATTGTATTTATTTAATCATATGGAGCTCCCTGGTAATAAAGTTGACTACAGCATAAGTACAAAAGAAATAAAGTAAAACTTACTGAAATGAGGATTTTTAGAAGATTTTGGCATCCAAATAATTCAGTGCATATATCCTTAGATTTAGTATCATAGAGTTAAAAAAGCCTGCCTTGAAACGGCAGAATTTAGGTATTCATAAGTTTTGACAAGTCCCCTTACTGGAGTAGTAAATAAAAGGCGATAAACGAATAAATGCAACACAGGATCGTCTGCGATTTTTTAAAAATGTTTTCTGGCTCTGGGGTATTACGTCAAGGCCATTTGTGAATGTTCTTTGCAAAAAAGTGAAGCAGGCTTAGATATGTGTATTCTGTCTAGTGCAGCAAATATTAATATTCCGTGGAGTAACACCTTCGCTTTTTCTTCAACAATGTAAACAAGTTACTTTTCAAATTCAAACATTTGTAGACTTTACTTGATGCCGTCACAGAAACCGAAAAAAGCATATTCAACTTGAAATAACATGGTTTTCGGAAATAATGTTTGCCCCCTTTGTCCATCTCTGCTTTATCTCTGGGACCTCGCAGTGATATTCAACGGAGTGAGGCATAGCATTACAAACCAGATTGAACTAAATTGAAAATGTGCATCACAGCAGGTATTGGGCATGTTCCTGGACCATCCTCTTCTGTAAAGCTTTGATACCTAATAGTTGTCACTGCAGAACGTCTTTTGGTCCCGGTGCTACCGTAAAAATTTATAAAATACAACGTATGTGTCTCTGTAGGCAACTTCATATTGTGATTGCAAAAGAAAATCTATTACATGGTACCTATTTGAAAGAAGAGAATGTTAGAATCGCTCATACACTTAGCACTCCTACATGTGTACATTCAAAAAGGGATCGTCCTACATGTATTACATGGAAACGTTTCCAACGGTGAAATACATAATCATGGATTGTTCACAGTATAATGAAGTTAGAAAGCAGCATTGCATACTAAATAGCCTACCCGCAACACTAAATATATAAACCTACATTTTAGTTAATTGATGGAAATTAATCATTTCTCCACACTAGCCGTATATAGGCTAAGATATTTTGATGGATAGAGTCAACATGAAAAATTCAATGCCATGGCCGGGATTTGAACCATGGATCTACTGGTTTCCGTCCAGTCGCTCCTAACCTTTGAGCTACCATGGTCAACGTGCCTTCCTGACATTAAATTCTCCAGTTGACTCATACTTCCCCGGTAGACCACTAGGGGCTCTCGCATCCGAGATACACCGTTCGTGGCGACTTACTATTGTAAGTACTTAAGTCCCAGGCTTCATCATTTAACTCTTATTATTTTAGTTAATTGATGGAAATTAATCATTTCTCCACACTAGCCGTATATAGGCTAAGATATTTTGATGGATAGAGTCAACATGAAAAATTCAATGCCATGGCCGGGATTTGAACCATGGATCTACTGGTTTCCGTCCAGTCGCTCCTAACCTTTGAGCTACCATGGTCAACGTGCCTTCCTGACATTAAATTCTCCAGTTGACTCATACTTCCCCGGTAGACCACTAGGGGCTCTCGCATCCGAGATACACCGTTCGTGGCGACTTACTATTGTAAGTACTTAAGTCCCAGGCTTCATCATTTAACTCTTATTATTTTAGTTAATTGATGGAAATTAATCATTTCTCCACACTAGCCGTATATAGGCTAAGATATTTTGATGGATAGAGTCAACATGAAAAATTCAATGCCATGGCCGGGATTTGAACCATGGATCTACTGGTTTCCGTCCAGTCGCTCCTAACCTTTGAGCTACCATGGTCAACGTGCCTTCCTGACATTAAATTCTCCAGTTGACTCATACTTCCCCGGTAGACCACTAGGGGCTCTCGCATCCGAGATACACCGTTCGTGGCGACTTACTATTGTAAGTACTTAAGTCCCAGGCTTCATCATTTAACTCTTATTATTTTAGTTAATTGATGGAAATTAATCATTTCTCCACACTAGCCGTATATAGGCTAAGATATTTTGATGGATAGAGTCAACATGAAAAATTCAATGCCATGGCCGGGATTTGAACCATGGATCTACTGGTTTCCGTCCAGTCGCTCCTAACCTTTGAGCTACCATGGTCAACGTGCCTTCCTGACATTAAATTCTCCAGTTGACTCATACTTCCCCGGTAGACCACTAGGGGCTCTCGCATCCGAGATACACCGTTCGTGGCGACTTACTATTGTAAGTACTTAAGTCCCAGGCTTCATCATTTAACTCTTATTATTTTAGTTAATTGATGGAAATTAATCATTTCTCCACACTAGCCGTATATAGGCTAAGATATTTTGATGGATAGAGTCAACATGAAAAATTCAATGCCATGGCCGGGATTTGAACCATGGATCTACTGGTTTCCGTCCAGTCGCTCCTAACCTTTGAGCTACCATGGTCAACGTGCCTTCCTGACATTAAATTCTCCAGTTGACTCATACTTCCCCGGTAGACCACTAGGGGCTCTCGCATCCGAGATACACCGTTCGTGGCGACTTACTATTGTAAGTACTTAAGTCCCAGGCTTCATCATTTAACTCTTATTATTTTAGTTAATTGATGGAAATTAATCATTTCTCCACACTAGCCGTATATAGGCTAAGATATTTTGATGGATAGAGTCAACATGAAAAATTCAATGCCATGGCCGGGATTTGAACCATGGATCTACTGGTTTCCGTCCAGTCGCTCCTAACCTTTGAGCTACCATGGTCAACGTGCCTTCCTGACATTAAATTCTCCAGTTGACTCATACTTCCCCGGTAGACCACTAGGGGCTCTCGCATCCGAGATACACCGTTCGTGGCGACTTACTATTGTAAGTACTTAAGTCCCAGGCTTCATCATTTAACTCTTATTATTTTAGTTAATTGATGGAAATTAATCATTTCTCCACACTAGCCGTATATAGGCTAAGATATTTTGATGGATAGAGTCAACATGAAAAATTCAATGCCATGGCCGGGATTTGAACCATGGATCTACTGGTTTCCGTCCAGTCGCTCCTAACCTTTGAGCTACCATGGTCAACGTGCCTTCCTGACATTAAATTCTCCAGTTGACTGGAGAATTTAATGTCAGGAAGGCACGTTGACCATGGTAGCTCAAAGGTTAGGAGCGACTGGACGGAAACCAGTAGATCCATGGTTCAAATCCCGGCCATGGCATTGAATTTTTCATGTTGACTCTATCCATCAAAATATCTTAGCCTATATACGGCTAGTGTGGAGAAATGATTAATTTCCATCAATTAACTAAAATAATAAGAGTTAAATGATGAAGCCTGGGACTTAAGTACTTACAATAGTAAGTCGCCACGAACGGTGTATCTCGGATGCGAGAGCCCCTAGTGGTCTACCGGGGAAGTATGAGTCAACTGGAGAATTTAATGTCAGGAAGGCACGTTGACCATGGTAGCTCAAAGGTTAGGAGCGACTGGACGGAAACCAGTAGATCCATGGTTCAAATCCCGGCCATGGCATTGAATTTTTCATGTTGACTCTATCCATCAAAATATCTTAGCCTATATACGGCTAGTGTGGAGAAATGATTAATTTCCATCAATTAACTAAAATAATAAGAGTTAAATGATGAAGCCTGGGACTTAAGTACTTACAATAGTAAGTCGCCACGAACGGTGTATCTCGGATGCGAGAGCCCCTAGTGGTCTACCGGGGAAGTATGAGTCAACTGGAGAATTTAATGTCAGGAAGGCACGTTGACCATGGTAGCTCAAAGGTTAGGAGCGACTGGACGGAAACCAGTAGATCCATGGTTCAAATCCCGGCCATGGCATTGAATTTTTCATGTTGACTCTATCCATCAAAATATCTTAGCCTATATACGGCTAGTGTGGAGAAATGATTAATTTCCATCAATTAACTAAAATAATAAGAGTTAAATGATGAAGCCTGGGACTTAAGTACTTACAATAGTAAGTCGCCACGAACGGTGTATCTCGGATGCGAGAGCCCCTAGTGGTCTACCGGGGAAGTATGAGTCAACTGGAGAATTTAATGTCAGGAAGGCACGTTGACCATGGTAGCTCAAAGGTTAGGAGCGACTGGACGGAAACCAGTAGATCCATGGTTCAAATCCCGGCCATGGCATTGAATTTTTCATGTTGACTCTATCCATCAAAATATCTTAGCCTATATACGGCTAGTGTGGAGAAATGATTAATTTCCATCAATTAACTAAAATAATAAGAGTTAAATGATGAAGCCTGGGACTTAAGTACTTACAATAGTAAGTCGCCACGAACGGTGTATCTCGGATGCGAGAGCCCCTAGTGGTCTACCGGGGAAGTATGAGTCAACTGGAGAATTTAATGTCAGGAAGGCACGTTGACCATGGTAGCTCAAAGGTTAGGAGCGACTGGACGGAAACCAGTAGATCCATGGTTCAAATCCCGGCCATGGCATTGAATTTTTCATGTTGACTCTATCCATCAAAATATCTTAGCCTATATACGGCTAGTGTGGAGAAATGATTAATTTCCATCAATTAACTAAAATAATAAGAGTTAAATGATGAAGCCTGGGACTTAAGTACTTACAATAGTAAGTCGCCACGAACGGTGTATCTCGGATGCGAGAGCCCCTAGTGGTCTACCGGGGAAGTATGAGTCAACTGGAGAATTTAATGTCAGGAAGGCACGTTGACCATGGTAGCTCAAAGGTTAGGAGCGACTGGACGGAAACCAGTAGATCCATGGTTCAAATCCCGGCCATGGCATTGAATTTTTCATGTTGACTCTATCCATCAAAATATCTTAGCCTATATACGGCTAGTGTGGAGAAATGATTAATTTCCATCAATTAACTAAAATAATAAGAGTTAAATGATGAAGCCTGGGACTTAAGTACTTACAATAGTAAGTCGCCACGAACGGTGTATCTCGGATGCGAGAGCCCCTAGTGGTCTACCGGGGAAGTATGAGTCAACTGGAGAATTTAATGTCAGGAAGGCACGTTGACCATGGTAGCTCAAAGGTTAGGAGCGACTGGACGGAAACCAGTAGATCCATGGTTCAAATCCCGGCCATGGCATTGAATTTTTCATGTTGACTCTATCCATCAAAATATCTTAGCCTATATACGGCTAGTGTGGAGAAATGATTAATTTCCATCAATTAACTAAAATAATAAGAGTTAAATGATGAAGCCTGGGACTTAAGTACTTACAATAGTAAGTCGCCACGAACGGTGTATCTCGGATGCGAGAGCCCCTAGTGGTCTACCGGGGAAGTATGAGTCAACTGGAGAATTTAATGTCAGGAAGGCACGTTGACCATGGTAGCTCAAAGGTTAGGAGCGACTGGACGGAAACCAGTAGATCCATGGTTCAAATCCCGGCCATGGCATTGAATTTTTCATGTTGACTCTATCCATCAAAATATCTTAGCCTATATACGGCTAGTGTGGAGAAATGATTAATTTCCATCAATTAACTAAAATAATAAGAGTTAAATGATGAAGCCTGGGACTTAAGTACTTACAATAGTAAGTCGCCACGAACGGTGTATCTCGGATGCGAGAGCCCCTAGTGGTCTACCGGGGAAGTATGAGTCAACTGGAGAATTTAATGTCAGGAAGGCACGTTGACCATGGTAGCTCAAAGGTTAGGAGCGACTGGACGGAAACCAGTAGATCCATGGTTCAAATCCCGGCCATGGCATTGAATTTTTCATGTTGACTCTATCCATCAAAATATCTTAGCCTATATACGGCTAGTGTGGAGAAATGATTAATTTCCATCAATTAACTAAAATAATAAGAGTTAAATGATGAAGCCTGGGACTTAAGTACTTACAATAGTAAGTCGCCACGAACGGTGTATCTCGGATGCGAGAGCCCCTAGTGGTCTACCGGGGAAGTATGAGTCAACTGGAGAATTTAATGTCAGGAAGGCACGTTGACCATGGTAGCTCAAAGGTTAGGAGCGACTGGACGGAAACCAGTAGATCCATGGTTCAAATCCCGGCCATGGCATTGAATTTTTCATGTTGACTCTATCCATCAATATACACCTACATTTTGGTAGTGAAGAAAGAGCACATTGACATTTCTGTACAGGATTTACTGTGATTGGGATCTTATATGAATTTCTAATTATTAAACATCTCATTGTAACTATTGTATATTACTTAACCAATATATTTTAAAATGTTAAGATGTAATACTGTTTAATGGTTCATAGACTTCTGTAACCTAAGATGTGACATAGAATATTTAATAACTTATTAATTAATAAAATCTATTAGAGGGCTCTTTATAGCCCTAAGTGCATTAGACTGGATTAAGATTTTAGGGGTGAAAAAATTATTAATATTTGTTGGCTGACTTTTCAACTTAGAATTTAAATTTTAAATTTAAATTATCTTTCTTTTTAATATTAGTATACATTTCCTTGTAGATTCAACAGAAGTAGGGAATGCAATATACTTAAGTTATAGTAAAATATTTATAATACTAATTTTATGGGTTGTAATATCTATCTTGTAATAATAGCGTCTTTATTGATATATTTCAGGTTTAAAAGGATGGTTAAAAATTCCTCTGGCAGAGGACAGAGAAGGCCCTGTTCCGAAGAAGAAACAGACTACAGGTGCAAAGTTCAAATTCTGTCATTACCTGGCTGTTACATGAAAGGAGACAGCAAAGCTGCAGCATGCAAGGTAGGCAATGATATACAGTTATTTAACTGTTCATTTTGTTCTTTAAGAGTTTACAGCAAAGTCTTAGCAATAACAATAAATCAGTAACACAACTAGCAAGTCAGGCAGGTAAACATTACAAATGCAGCACTTTAAAGCAAAATTGTTATATGCACAGAGACCTGTGATAACATACATTTCTAAAAGATAGACTGGCCCTGTAGTACGGTCATTGGAGCTCCTATATGTTCTACATGAGTTCCCAGGTTTGATTCCTGGCTCAGAAACAAAATTTTTCTCCTAACATTATTCCTTATCTTTCCCACATTGTGAGAGTATATATGTGTGATCTGTTCACAAACAAAAGAAAAAGGCACAGAACCTGCTATATATGAGTTAACACCATTAAATATAGGCAATATGTTCTAAAGGAAAGGAAACCAATATGAAATTTAAAAGTGGGGAACGCAAAGATACATAAACTAGACCAAGCAGCCCCGAAGACAACAAAGAACATAGACAAATGCAAATATAAAATTCCCATATTAATTACTATTGGACAACGGGAAGAGAAATTAATACAGATATGCAAATATTTGACAAACTAGCTGTTCCTTATAACAGATAGAATCAACATGAAAAATTCAATGCAATGATGAAACCTGGGACTCAAGTACAGTGTACCACAGGAGAGAAAGTCTCCGGGGCATGAGACGCAGGGGGGGGGGATGGAGAAGGTTCCCAGACCCTCCCTGGATAGATTCATGACACCCCATGCCAGGTCGGTTACAGACCATTCAAAAACAGTCTGACGTCATCTACTTTTAGGAATGAGTCTTCTTGGTTTTAGTGTACAGAGTGAACAGGGCACATGTTTTTAACGGTTCTGCTCCTTGTGTAGCATGCATTTTCTTTTACATACATTCGCTGTCCTTATCCCACTTAGTAAGGGTGGCACTGGGTAGCACATTCCTTTCAGGGACTTAGTTTGCATTGCTGGACAATACTTACGGTAGTAAGTCGCCACAAAGGGTGTATCTCGAATGTGGCAGCCCCTAGTGGTTTCTCGGGGAAATATACGAGTCAAATGGAACATTTAGTATCATGATGGCAAGTTGGCCTTGGTAGCTTAACAGGTAAGAGCAACTGAGCGGAAACTAGGAGATCCATGGTTCAAATCCCAGCCGTGGCATTGAATTTTTCATGTTGACTCAATCTATCAAAAACCTTAGCCTATATATGGCTAGTATGAAGAAATGATTAATTTCCATCAATTAACTAAAAAAGCTTTCAATTATTTCTGTATGTTAACAGATGTGTTTTGTGATACAGACAAACTTAAAATTTGTTTATTTAATGTGAATAAGGCATCATATTTTACAAAAGTATTTTGACATGTCCAACCTAACTGAAATACAAAGTATATTAATGGCACTAACATATTAGTTTTATCCCTCTAAGAAATTTTCATAATTTGATATCAGAAAACCTGACTCTGATAGTCTGTATGTGTACAGCAAAAGAAAAGATGTTATGTTGAACATTAGAAAATGTGGATAGAATTCTGAAATTTTGTACTACCGAATATATCCGTTTTGTAAAACACATAAGGACACTGACAGCCAGTGACTAAAAATCTTGATGGTTGGGTGAATTAATTACAATTACTTACACTGAATTCCCATAACTGATAATAATGCTCTTAAGTCATACTTTCTGAGGGCTGTCCTGTGTTTTCCAAAACCCAAGAATGTAGACTAGTCTATGAGCATGAAAAGGAGCAATTTTATAGGAGACTTATGAATGTTTACTCTGACATCTACTGTCAGGAAAGCTATAAGCTATCTAGCTGGAGGCCATGATGTACAGATCAAGGGCAGATACCACTGTTAACATTTTGGCAGTACATAAAGTATGCAAAAACAGATCTATGTACACCCCTGTGTCTCTTCTTGAGTCCTGTGAATCTTGCTGTACTAGCCTATTACTCGCTCTTTTCCTTCCTGAACTTCGGATAGGGAACCTCAATGCTAGTGCTGCTGGCATGATTGTACACAATGAAATCGTGGAGTAATTATGGCTGAATTAAAACAGGTGTACTGCAGAGTACAGATTTAAGCATCGCAAAGATTCCATCAAACTCTTCTGTCGACATATAAGGCCCATGTTCTTCCATCAGATAGTTAAGCAGCTTAACCATTTTCGAGCAGCCTCTACTTCTGCTTTGTTTGCTCTATTTTGACTCACAACAGTACATTCACAGGCCCTGAAAGTCAAATTTTATCCTTTGAGCGAGGTTTATGTCTCACAGCCGGAGCCTTCTGCTTGTCTGTGGCTATAACAGGTGCTATGACCATATAGCCCAAGAAATAAAACCTCCTGCACAATAGTTGGCATTTCATTGAATTCAGCTTCAAGTTAGCTGCTTGCAGTATCTCTAATACCATGGTCAGTTCCTCGAGAAGGACTTTGAAGGTGTTGTTAGTAACGATGAGCTCATTTAATTATAGCTGGCGGGCATCATAAATCATCCAACATATCACTGACCCCATGAAATACTGAAAGGTGGCTGGCTTGTTGCAGAGACCAAAGGGCATAACCGTAAGCAGACAAAGATCTGGACTCGTCGATGCAGAAGCGTTTTCTACTGTTCTTCTTCACCAGGAATTTCAAGAAACAGAAAGATCTTATTTTTTCCAGCATGTCCATACTTCTGCTTGCTTTGCCGGGAAAATGTATACAAAAGGGTAATAATGATGTTCTATGCCAATCCCAAAAAACATAGATTCTACACTATGGATTCTATCTGGCTGACATTTATATCATTTATTGCATACAAAAAGAGTAATATTTCTGCAAAATTTAAAACATTTAGCTTTTATGGTTACAGAAATGATAATATGTTATTGTGCAAATTCACTGTGCTGAGCAAAATGAGGAACACAGTGCATTATTAATTTTGCTTCCCTTGAATATTTTACAGTTTATAGTTTAAAGAAACATACAAAGTGATGTGTCACACTGCAGCTTTTTATTAACCTTCAGCTTCTTAAAAAAATCCTTATGCATAATTCACAAATTTGTGAAATTCTCCATTTTTCTCATTTTATTTATTCTTTGGTAAAAACTAAAGCATGGTTTTTAAAAAAATAATATGACCATTCCTTTTAATGGGCTTTTAAGTTATTATAATACAAATTGAGCATCAATACATAAAAAATTGCATCATGTGCCTTCTTTTCCATACGTTGACTCAAAAGTTTGTGAGAAAACAGTTTAAAGTTTCAGCATGAAAAAATATAGTATTTCTGATCTTCAGATCCCTTAAAATTCACCACATCCATAAAATGGACCCTCTTCTTTCTTTATCTTCTCCTCTGCAGCAATCTTAAAGAGTTGTAGCTTTCTTCGAAAAGACTTAGAGGAATGTTGACCAGATTTCAAGCTTCTCTGCAGTCACCGTTGGTCCATTGCCTGTGTAATTTTCTTTGATGCTGGGCTGAAGTGAAGCCTGTGAGCTTCTTTCTGAGTTTTACACTACCTTTACATCCCATACTGAACAGGCACAATGCTCTGGTCTCCCCAAAATGCAATTGCTAGTGAAGATTTTATTGTTGAGTTATTATGTGGAGGAAATCATCTCACCATTTGCAATTGCTCTCCTGTAGAACCATCAAGAATTTGTACTTACAGGGCATTTACAGTGTTGTGGATTACAGTCTGCTGAGCTACAGGGATATATAGTTGCATATATTCCTGTTTTCTTATGCTCTATATTAGGACAATTTTCTTTGATAGCTTTCATATAATTAGTTAATTTTACTATTGTATCTCCTTTCAAGCTTCCTAACTTCTGCCCACCCAAAGTGATTCCCTTTGATTTCCATTCCTGTACAAAATTTCTTATTCCTGTTCCCAAACTCTTAGGTGCATGGTTCAAGCATTCTGGTTTATCTCAGTATCACTATACACTTCTAAATCATGTAACTGCTATATATGTCTTGCAATGTCCATCTGACAAAATTTTTGTGCATCGTATTCCGCATGTACTAATAGATATCTTCCACAGCATAGCTGCAGCAGTCATTTCCATAGCACTTGAAGAACCACTATTGTTAGCTTCATATTTTCCAGTTTGTTTATACTCTGTGGGTCATTTCTGATAAGCATCACTTTTGACAACTAATGATTTTCGTCTCTGTGCACAAAAACTACATTATCTCAAAGTCAATAGCAAGACTGTTAAGTACACTTATGATAGCTCCTATGCCATATAAAGAAGAAAATTCTCAATTTTTGCAGGTTACATCATAGGATATGGTAATGTCTATGATGTCATACATATTCAAGTTAGGGTCTCCATCAATATAGGCATGGCAGAATGCAGTCTGAGCATCTTTCAAAGCAGTGCTGCATATATCTTGGTTTTTTTCCACAATGTTCAACAAATGGGCATTATAAGAGAAAGTACTATTAACTGTCATGCCCATTCCCAGGCAGAATAGTTCTAGGCCAGCATAGCTCTTACCCAGTGATATAAGGGTTTCACTATGCTTCAATTTGCTACATAAGGTGAGCGAAGTGAATCTGAGTTTTCAACTCTCCGACTTGTATGTAAGTCATCTCTGACAGTCTCACATGATGAATATTTTATAATTAATTTAATGGCAAACCCATTATACTCTGCAAAGGAAGCTTTCAGTCCTTCTGAGTCACAATTAGCATACTTTGTGCCTCTGTATATATATTCCCAAAAATGTGAATGAATTAAAGTATAAACTGGAAGTGCATTTACTCATTCTATATTTATTTCATTGTTACCTTAAAAAATGGGCGGTTTTCTCTGCTTAGCAGTTGGAATGCACGATTGAGTAGATAATGACAATGATGTACCTACTTATTTGAGGTTCTAGAATTTCAGATGGCTGAGGTTCTTGTGAAGAAGAATTTTCAGGTTCCTGAATATTTTCGATGTCACATTACCATGTTTTCGCAACTATAAATTTAGCACTTTGGGCTTTCTTTGTATTTTTTTCAGTGGTTCTATTGTCTGACAGTCTATTCATGGCTAAGAAGCTCAGTTATATAGTCTAAGGCTAACATTTCTAGATTTCAATGCTATTTCTACAGGCACATGGCACAAAACTGTAAGGTTCTGATTTTTGCACTATAAAATCTTAAAAGCCCCTATTTATAGCACTAAAAGAAGCATAAGGATAGGAGTAGGTTGTTTGGGTAATTCTGTATTTATAAGTCCTCGCGCAATCACAACCTGCTCCAACCCTATTTTCAATTTAGGTGAAGTTATTTTCCGCTTTAAAGCACTGCACTTCACATTTTCTGTTCATTTTCATTGTTTATGAAATTTGTATGCTGCTTACCATGGAAACACTTCTTTCGTTGTTTCTAGCCTTCTTTTTATTGCTCACTCTAAATTGTTTCTGATATTTATTTCACTACTTTCACTGAAATCACAACCAAAAAGTTTACATGTCATGTATTTCACCAGATAAAAACAACCAAAAAACCAGCAAATAAAACAAGACAGAAGTATGAGAAATCTAACCTCCTAAGCACTGCACAGCCCGCCTTGGTAGCGTGGTGGTAGCGTGTCTGCCTCACGTTCAAGAGGTCCCGAGTTTGAATCTCGGTCAGGGTGAGTTACCTGGATAAGGTTTTTTCCTGGGTTTTCCCTTATCCTGAAAGACCAATGTCGGGTAACTCCAAGCTCTACGGACCCTGGGCTCATTTGAGCATCATTTCACCCGTTCCATTCATCGTCCGGTATGAGTGAACGTTGAAGCACGTAAATTGCAAACAAGAAAAAAGCATTGCGCACAGTATATATAAAACATTTCGCTTCCAAAATCACCAAAATTGAAAAAAAAGATATGTGAAAGTACTATATAAAAAGGCTTTTCTCTCACTGACATGGCCTACAAAATGACGCAGCATCTGGTGTTTTAAATCATTAAATTTAAACTAATGCGGATATCTGAATAATAATTTCTCAAGACACCCTTAAATGTTTGCTGCATACAATTACACGCATTTTCAAAAATCGGTTTTTTTGAAATTTTATCTGTACCTACCCCCTTAATATTTAGTTTTGCGAATTACCGAAATTAAATAATTTAACAGGTATAATTAAGTACATTTAAGTTATAAATTCGTGTGTTTCCTTATACATATCATTACAACCGTTCAATATATGTACCAATTTGGAAACACCACACCTGAAATATAATAAAATCCATTCTTTAATAGTGGCGTGAATGTTCCAAACTGCCGATAATATTGAAAAACTAACACTTATACAGGGTGAGTCACCTAAAACTTGTACCGTAAATATTTCTGTAATGGTATGTGCTATTGATATGCGGTTTTCACGGAAATGAACTATAGGCAGGGGCTCGCATTTTCAAATGATACACAGATTTTTATAATTTTTAGAAAGTGTATTTATGTACAAAAGTTACATTTTTTAAATGGAACAATGCGTATTGACATTAAGAAAATAAAAGTAGAATAAATTAGAATGTCAATGGTGTTTTTTGCACGATTCTAATGTAAGTAGTTTACGAGAAATCGTCATTTGAAAATTGAACGCACCGGCAGTTGTTTGTTCCATTCAGTAGCTTAGTTGCTAGGCTAGGATGTTGCTATGTTTGTTTACAATGTGTTTTATCTACACTGGCAGTTATTTTGTGATAGTTGAAGCAGTAGGACGTGCTTGGAAGATGGTATTTACCAATGCAGAAAAAGCAGATATGCTCATAGTTTATGGTGAATGTAGAAAGAATGCAGTTCTTTCTTGTACAGTGTACTTGGAAACATATCCGAATAGACGTCAACCATCTCGTCAATTATTTGTGAACCTCTTCAACCAATTACGTGAAAGTGGTAGTATAACGTCTAGAAAACGCACCAGAAACAAACGAGCAACTGGAGAGCAAGGAGAAATTAATGTTCTAGCTGCTGTTGCAGTAGATCCCCACATTAGTTCTCGTGCAATCGCACGAGGAAGCGGCATCAGTCAAAGAAGTGTAATCCGCATCCTCCATCGTCATAAGTTCCATCCGTATCACATCTCTCTCCATCAAGTGCTGCATGGCAATGATTTTGAGAATCGTGTGAACTTTTGTACATGGGCATTGAGACATGATACTCCAAATTTGTCATGTATCTTGTTCACTGATGAAGCAACATTTACTAATCATGGCCAAGTAAATCTAAAAAATATGCACTATTGGTCTGTTGACAATCCTCGTTGGCTGCGTCAGGTAGAACGTCAGCATCCATGGAGTGTGAACGTGTGGTGTGGAATAGTGAACCATCACATCATTGGCCCTTTTTTCATAGAAGGAACACTGAATTCACAGAAGTATCTCAACCTCCTAACAGACGATCTTCCACAACGTTAGAAGACGTTCCCCTTCAGACTAGGAGGAATCTGTGGTATCAACATGATGGCTGTCCGGCCCATAGTGCACGAATTACTACAGCTTATCTTCAAGGATTGTTTCAAAATCGGTGGATTGGACGAAGGGGACCTGTACCTTGGCCGGCCCGTTCACCAGATTTGACTCCTTTAGATTTTTTTCTGTGGGGGAAGCTGAAAGACACTGTCTACAAGGACATACCAACTACACCAGAAGATATGAAACGGTGTATTACTGCTGCCTGCGCTGAAATTTCCACTGAAATGCAAGAACATGTACAGCAATCTTTACATACTAGACTGGAAGCTTGTATTGAAGCTGGTGGTGCTCATTTTGAACACAGACTTTGAGGGTACAGTTTTGTTTACTTGTCAGAATCCTCATTTTTCTTCATTCACTTGTTTTTCTTTAGTTTGTCCTAGCCATTGTCCCGTTTTGTACAAATGACGATTTCTCGTAAACTACTTACATTAGAATCGTGCAAAAAACACCATTGACATTCTAATTTATTGTACTTTTATTTTCTTAATGTCAATACGCATTGTTCCATTTAAAAAAATGTAACTTTTGTACATAATAACACTTTCTAAAAATTATAAAAATCTGTGTATCATTTGAAAATGCGAGCCCCTGCCTATAGTTCAATTCCGTGAAAACCGCATATCAATAGCACATACCATTTCAGAAATATTTACGGTGCAAATTTTAGGTGACTCACCCTGTATATTTTTGGAAATGAAGATGAACACAATGCCCCGAAAGTGTTAATGTGGATTCTCACCTCTACAGAAGAACGGTGTGAGGGCCGAGACCTACAGCAGCACTGACGAACATATAAAGTTCTTAATTCATATTTGTATGTATTTCTTACGTATAAACTAACAAAGGTACACATCAAAACTAATAGATACTAGTTCAAAAGCAAAGGCACACACAACATACCTTTACGTTCTCTACCATGCAAGGCCGTATTCCTAACAAAAAATTGTTGTGCAACTAAACAATTTTTCCAGGCCGATCAGAATTCTGCGCTTGTAGATGAACCTTCCTACTTTGGTTGTCCTCAGCATGCATACGACTGTTTATCCATTCCTTTATGTAATCCACTGGGTTCCACATATGAAGTTTCGTTAATAGTCATAGACATTATTTGAATGTGTTTTGAATGTGTATACAGTTTGTATTTTTGCAGTATTTTGAATGTTTAATTAAGAAAGGTAATGAATTAAAAGAAAGTATAAATAATATTATTAGTAAGGGGCCTGCCTCCCCCTCCCAAAAATAGTGGGGAGAGGGCGTACATCAAAGTTCCCCCTCCACTACGGCCCTGCTATTATGTATAGTAAGTATTGCATTCCACTCGAAAGTTCGATATCCACTTTTCTCTAGATATAAGTGTGTTTCGATCTTCAGAATTAAAACAACGTAATTAGAAATAATGTCCACGCACACGCACGTGTGAGTGAGCGTGTATGTGTATTGTGACCTTCTGGGTTCGTGAAATTAAACGTCCAGGTTACAAGCAAAATTGCACTTTATTTCCTTTGAAACACATTTTGTCAACTCTTACAGTCGCAGGATTACATCACATACAAAATACAACTTGCGAGGTCAATGATCACAACACAGCTTACCCAGCTGTTCACACACGCGAGTTCATTAACGACCGACCGACCGACTGACTGACTGACTGACTGACTGACTGACTGACTGACTGACTGACTGACTGACTGACTGTTTGACTGTGGCGGGCAGGCTTTTCACTTTTTATAGATTACTCACTCTCCGGAATGATCTCAAACAATTAAGACGTTGTTAGAAGAAAGACAAACTCTCTAGAACTCCGTCTCCTTCCCAACACCGTTTCGGCGAGCTTTTATCTCCGCACTGCACTGCCCGTCTCTTTGAACTGGTCGCCAGCGCCGCCTCAAATCAACAATGCGCTCGCGACACTTCTCCCTCCTCAAGGTTGGTCGTCCCGAACAGCACCATCGTAACCGGCCAGACGATCTAGCTGTAGCGCGAACATCTTTCCTCGGGGCACATTCTGAATGCGGTAGCCCACGTCGTTAATCCTCTTTACCACCCGGTGTGGCCCTTGCCATGGCTGCTGAAGCTTCGGGCAGCATCCATTGGTCCGGATAGGGCGGCACAACCAGACCAGGTCTGTTGGCTTACCTGTCGTATAGGGACTTCATGCGGTCACTCACCCTTCTGGAAGTTCTGACGAGCCATCTCCTGCATGTCGTGCAGACGGTCTACAAAGTTCTCCACATACTCGGTTGCTGGCTCTTTCGCTTCCCGGGGCCTCCCAAAAGCCAGGTCACAAGGGATGCGTAACTCTCGACTGAACATTAAGCTGGCTGGCGTCATCCCAGTGGTGTCGTGTGTTGACGAGCGGTAGGCCAGCAAGAACAGTTGCATCTTGACGTCCCAGTCTCGCTGATGGCTGGCCACAACCTTCCTCAGATGTTCTTCCAGGGTCTTGACGTATCTCTCGACCATGCCGTCCGACTGCGGGTGTAGGGTTGTTGTGCGGGTCTTGTTCACCCCAAGGCTTTCCAGTGCCTCCTTCATCAGGTTAGATTCAAAATTGGTGCCCTCGTCACTGTGGAGCTCTAACGGCACCCCAAATCGGCAGAACGTTTGCTCTACGAGGTAGTCTGTGATGGTCTTTACCACCTGGTTCGGAATGGCATGCACCTCCGACCACTTGGTGAAGTAGTACCCGAGCACCATCAGGGACATGTTGCCTCGGCCCGACACTGGAAATAGTTCAGCTACGTCAACAGCGATCCGTTCAAAAGGCGCTCCGACGTAGTACTGCTGCATGCGACCCCGGTTCCTAGTCTGGAACCCGCGACTCACCGCGCACACGTGACATTGATGTCACCATCTCACAGCATCTGCTCGGAGGCGCAGCCAGTGGTAGCGCCCATTGGGCCCAGTACGACTTGTACACAGCGCTTCTGGGTGCGATGTCCTCCCAGGTTGGTCTTATCCCTTCCTCCACTTCCTTCAAGAGTGGCCCCAAGTTGGCATCCACCAGCTGCTCCCTACTCAGGCCTGCAATATCCCAGCCATTCGCAGGCACTGCCGTAACCACTCTGAGAGCTGCAGTACGCTCCTTCTCTTCCACTCTCGTGCACTGGCCGCACTCTTCTGGACAGGGTCTTCGGGACATGGTGTCTGCGTTGCCGTGGCTCTTCCCTCTACGATGTTTAGAGGTAAATTTTTATTCCTGCAGCCTTTGGACCCAACGTGCTCTCTGGCTTTCCAGGTTTCTAAAGCTCAGTACCAGGTTAGGGGGGAGTGTTCAGTCCTCAGGTGGAATGGCTGACCATACAGGTACTTGTGGAGGTGCTCCAAACCCTTTACTACCGCCAGTAGCTCTCGCCGGGTGACGCGGTAGTTCGTCTCTGTCTTGGACAGCATGTAACTGTAGTAAGCTATCACCTGCTCGGGGCCGTCCTGCACTTGGGACAGGACGCCTCAAACGCAATGGTCGCTGGCGTCAGTGTCCACAATGAAGGCGCCACCTGGTTGTGGGAATCCGAAAACAGGAGCTCTGCTCAGTGTCTTCTCCCGCTCCTGGAAACGACTTCGGCGTCCTTCACCCACACATACGGCCGGTGTTTTTCCGGCTTGGCGATGTAGGAGAAACCCTTTATAAAACGTCGGTAATAACTGCACAGCCCCAGGCAAATGTGCAATTCTCTCTTATCCATTGGCCGAGGCCAATCTCTCACGGCCTGTGTCTTCTCCAGGTCTGTGGCCACTCCGGTTGTTGAGACTATGTGGCCCAAGTAGTTGACTTCCTTGCGAATGAGTTGGCACTTCTTTGCGTTCAGTTTCAATTTGGTCGCTTGCAGTCCCTGTAGCAATTTGTTCAGATTTTCGAGATGGTCTTCGAATGTCTTGCCACGTAGCTGATGTCCAGGTATAGCAGGCAGGCGTCATATGGTAGTCCGCTCGTCACTGGCTCCATGAGACGTTTGAAGGTAGCTGGTGCATTGCAGAGGCCAAAGGGCATAACTGCGAACTGCCTAGCCCCTGGTCTGTAGAGAATGCGATTTTCTCCATGTCTCTTGGATCTAGAGCTACCTGACAGTAACCAGAGTTCAGGTCCAGGGCGGAGAACCACTGTGCATCAGCCAGCGTGTCTAGGGTGTCATCAATCCGAGGTAAGGGAAAACAGTCCTTCCTGGTGACAGCGTTCAGCTTCCTGTAGTCCACGCAGAAGCGTAGCTCACCGTTCTTCTTAGTCACCAAGACTACAGGGGAACGCCAAGGGCTGTCAGACTCTTCAATCACTCCCCTGGATCTCATGTCCTCCAGCATGTCCCGTACCGCCGTTTGTTTCGCTAGCGGAACGCATCTAGGTGGTTGCCGAATAGGCCGTGCGTCTCCGGTGTCGATGTGGTGGAGCACTCGGTCCGTGCGGCCGTAGTCGCTGTCGCCTTGGCTGAAAACGCGCTGGTATCGCCTCAGCAGTTGTCGAAATTACCTCAGCTGTCCTGCGGTCAGGTGGTCGGTCGCCCTCTCAAATAAGCCTTCCAGCCGGGGCCCCAGGTGTTGCGTCGGCAGCGGTTCATTGGTCTGGTCGACAGGTATTACGCTGACCACGGGCTCGCAAGTCCCCAACTCCGTCCCGGCCTGGACGTCGTGATCGGTGTCTGTTGGGTTGAGCAGCCTCATGTTTATGCAACTAAATATGTCAGGAAAGTAGTTTAAAAATTTTTGTACTTCCATTTATGCAATTCTCTTTATATATGTAAAATTGCACTTATAATTATTATGCCATATTAAATGCAATAGTGGTTCTGAACCGGAAGATATATGCTGTATATGGCGTCACTAACTAAATTGGGCTCGCCTCGATAGCGTGGTGGTAGAGTGTCTGCCTCACGCTCAAGAGGTCCCGAGTTGGAATCTCGGACAGGGTGAGTTACCTGGATAAGGTTTTTTCCTGGGTTTTCGCTTATCCTGAAAGACAAATGTCGGGTAACTCTAATCTCTATGGACCCTGGGATCATTTGAGCATCATTTCGCCCACTCCATTCATCGTCCGATATGACTTAACGTTGGAGGACGTAAAATTACAAAAAATAGTAATAATAATAACTAAATTGGCAAAAGCAATAACAAGAAATATGAACGGCGAAAAACAATTGATAACGCAATCTTGGTTACGAACAAGAATAAACAAGAAAGGAGAAAATGATATAGAACGTGAACTCACAAATATACAAGGTATGTGATTTATTCAAAGTATATTTTATTTAAAAAGAATTATTACGAATCATGTCAGGTACAGAATTGTTATTTAACATCTAACGTGAATATATAACAAGTAAAAATAATATATAAACGTTATGCTGTTATATCTGATATACATAATAATTTTATATCAGCAGTGAAAGTAAGTGCTCTTTTATGGTTAAATGTTATATCTGTTGATATTTAATAATTACACATTATCGCCATTATTTAGTTATGAAACTTGTTTCACTAATTAACAAATATAAAATAATTTTAATATAAACCATTCAGTTCATTCAACATAAAAATTCTGTTGTTCTTCCGCATGCAAACTACTAAGAGTGTTCAATAAAACATGGAAATAGAATCCATTATTTAGTATGTAAACTTGAAAAGCTCCAAACTAACGACAGCATAGAACGTTTCAAATATTTTTATGGAAATTAAGTTTAGGCCGAAAATGTTAATTCAGATTTAGAGCTCTACCGAGGGACTGTGTGAGGGTTGAGCCCAACAGCAACAAATGCTTAAGTCACAGCACTAAAAGCGACTAAAGTATTAGCTAATAAATGTAAACTTTCTAACTTGAATACCTTTTGTTTCGATATTTTTTTTTAAAGTTTTATGAACTCTGTATATTCCTACTCCATAGCAGTCTGTATATATTTCGTGTACATTAACTAACAGAGCGACGCATTAAACCTACTTCATGTGTTTGAAATTTCTGAAATAAAAGAACATTTAGAAACAAGTTTCGTGTTACAGTGTCTCTGTGTGCATGTCTGAATCCGTGAACATTATAACCCTAAAACTAAATGCCAGTCAAAAGCTCGTATTTATGCTCAGCGTATTTCAGGGATTCGATACGAAAATATTCACATGAAAAATTGCTTCCAAAAGAGAATGTTTCACATAAGATAATGTATATCTCCATTAGAATGGAGTAGATAGAGAAATAAACATTTAAAGAAACGTTTGTACTAGAGTAGAGAAAGCCACGTGAGATTGCTCTGTACTGCTAGCTCCTTTGTGATGTTTAAGGATCTCTTTGTCATGCTTTGGCAGCTTTGATATCTTTTGACTATATTTGGAAATTTGCCTACGGAAATATATAGCGATATTTGTGACAACCCCGTCTTTGGTTTGTAACAATAGTGATTTAATTTACTCATTTGCTGTAGGACCTTTTAGGATCTTACTCCTCTTGAATTAGTGCTAGTTCAACGCAAATAAACCAGAGGGCGAGTCTGTCTCAACTGTGAGAGGACAGAAGTTAATGCCATTATATTCTAACACTTTTTATTCGAATATATCAAACAAGTTAAATAAAATTAATAGCTTTCCTCTGATTAACGTAATTTTAACGTTTAGAATACATCATGTATGTACTTGAACACTCATGATTCAATAAGTGGTGGACAATTGGCCGTAGTGACGTAGTCCCCTTCCTGCAATATCTGGCTTTTAGATCAAGGTTACTCCATTAGTAAGATTGCCTCATACAGAATTGTCTGGTCACAGCAATAAGGTTCTGATAAATACACGTTCTCTACCCATAGAAGTAAGTAGGTTAATGCTAGGCATGACTTAAGGGTAGCCATAAATGAGAGTTCACTTTCATGGATATAGTTTTAAGAATTGACCATCAAATTTCATGGCAATTGTTATTCAAATTAAGAACTAACTTTACAGAAGTTTTAAAATATCCCAGTACAAAAGATCAGCTTATTGTTTATAATTCCAAAGTAGTATCTCTCGCTTCTGATTTTACTTCCTGTATTATACAGAGAATGCATTGCATTTTCTTTGGAGTCACAATAAACTGCAACGGAAGGTAAAATCCACGTACGCAAATATTGTGTTTACTTACTGCAAAACATTCGTATTCCCACATATAGGTTATGTAAAACATTGTTTTAATATTCTACCACGTACATTTTACATTTCACACAAATATTCGATAGCCAGATTTAACTGGAAATATAAGTTATAAGATACCTGTATCCGTTTTTTAGAAAAAGACGCGTGCAAATATGTTAGTTATGTGTTACTAAAAGGTATACACCCTCCCCAAAAATCTGTTTAAATATCTAATTTGGCTGTCTTTTCAGCGTGTTCCACAGATGTCAGACAAACATGCTAGAGAAAATGCACTACATCACACTACCGTTTACAAGGAAGAAATGTCAAAGATTTTGATGGCTTAAATAATAACTGTAAGCAATTTCTATTAAAATACTAAACGTTTAAGATAAGTTCATGACAAAAAAAATCAAATTTTCTGTGAAGAATCTTTGAAGACCTCTTCTTTCAGAATGACTTTTACGTAGGTGATAAACCATACGACAAAGGGAAACCCCCACTACACAAAACTTATGGATCTCATTCAAGTACAAAATTTATGTAAAAATTTATATTGAGAATGCTATTTCCTAGATTTTCCTTGTTATGAGCTTGAATTTTGAAATAGACATTTAGGTTTAATAGCTGTATGTTCCTTTATCACTTAATCATTCAAAGAAAATGGAATTACAGTGGTGTCACATAGCCACCAAATATAAAAATATATTTAGCTCCTTTTTAAGCCTACTTTATTCTCTTATTCCCATTGTACATTCGAGAAAATTTTATTTTTAAAACTTTGTCTAAATGACAATGTAATATATAGTAGAAACTTTTGGTAAGAATAATTTGCTGAAGAACCGGAGCAGAAAATTGTGTGAATATAATGTTGTGTGTATAAGTTTTTTCCGTGTAGCTTTACTCGTTCAAAATGTTCCACAAAGTATAATACTTCTTAAATTTTCTTCATATTTTCTAGAGAAGCTCCAAAAAGCTGTAAGTATAAAAGCTGGTTTTCTCTTCTCCCTTATCATTCTATAAATATTAATTGGAATATGCAGTTAATATTAAAATTAGTAAAACATATTTCTCGTTAAGGTTATAATCTGCTTAATAGAAAAGATACAGCATTAACCAATGACGAATGTTTCAAAATGTTTTCTTTACCGTTCCTTAGAATCAACATATATTTATTCTGGTAACATTTTAATTTTGTTCATCTTATGCAACAGTTCCGTTTAAACTTAGAATAGCTAATGAAGAAATTCAAGAGTTTAAAATTGCTCTCAATATGTAAGTGAATTTCTGTATACATTATTTGATGAGTTAATTGTGGCAAGTATTTAAAAATATGTGTTAATATAATTAGTAAGAATTTTTAAAAACTTCAACTATGCCTCCTATATAAGTAGATGTAACACTACAATTTAGCACAAATCTCTCAAAAATGACATTTGCACTCCACGACTTTATAATATAAAAATGAAAATAAAATTTTATGTTTACTAAATGTATTAGTAATGCCTTTAAAATATGTTAGGTGAAAGATATGCATATAAATAATTAATACGGGTACATAAAACAAGATTCACAATAATATTAATGGTGAAGGAAGTACTAAATAAACCTTGACATCATGTTTACATTTTATAACTGTAGATATTTACTGATGTCAAGTTAATTTGTAGTAAACCAAGAAAGCCTTCGAATTACGATATCTAAGAAATTAATAGGAATAGTTTACTTCGTTTAAAAGTCTATGGTCTTCCGCATGCACACCATTAACACTGTTCAACAACTCACGAAGTACACAAGTAATACATATCATAAATAGCAATTTTCAGGTAATAACAAGATATTAAATTCGCTGTTTCATATCTGTCTGCCATACTTATGAAGTTTTCCGAATATTGTCATTAGAGAAAAATATTCATATATACCGAAAGTATGAAGTTATTAACAGTGAAGCAAACAAATGTATACAAATATAATGTGTAACTTAAAAGTTCACTTATCTTATAAGAAATGATGAAAGTCTACTTATAAATTGTACAAGATCGCGATATAGTGAAAAAATCGCTCATCATCAGCAAACAGCCCTGTGTTCAAGGTCACGTTCAGCAAAGATTACCATATTTTCACCAGTACTACCAAAATCTGAAAATGAAACAAATTTAAAATCAGAATCGACTGCAAGTATTTTAAAATTCATTACGCGATGTTTATTTTTAAAATAAATCTATTTTCCCAAACCATCAAATCTATTGGATCATTTAATTATTTTAATAATTTAACTTCTGGATTTATTTCATGGTTAAATGACCAAAAGTGATATGCTACGACCGATTTATCAGTCTGTTTGTACTTAATGTTACGAAAATGTTATTTCGTTCTGGTTTCCAAATTACGTTCTGACTTTACAATATAAGCTTTATCACAATCGAAACAATTAAATTGATAAATATCAGATTTTTTTATTAGGAATTTTATCTTTTTAGAAAAATGCAGTAAATTGTTAGTGTTATATTTATTTTGAGGAACTAAAGTTATACCAAACTCTTTAAAAATTGAAAGGGTAAAGCCAGACTGAAAAATTCATTGACATAGCCGGGATTTAAACCACGGGTCTTCTGGTTTCCGTCCAGCCGCTCTAACCATTTGAGCTACTATGGCCAACGTGCCAACATGATATTAAATTTTCCAACTGACTCGTGTTTCTCCCGGTAGAATCTCAAATGGTTAGAGCGGCTGGACGGAAACCAGAAGATCCGTGGTTCAAATCCCGGCTATGACATGGAATTTTTCAGTCTGGCTGTACCCTTTCATAGTGCGTCCTACACAGGGCTAGTGTGAAAGAACAATTAATTTTTTAAAAATTATTTGAAAATGTTTATTAACCCAAGGATGGTAAGTAAACTTTTTAAAATTATAATGTCTTTTACTTTTTAAGGGTAAAAATATTATTAGCAGTTTTTTTATATTTAAATTTTTCAATTTTTTATGTCTAAAGTCTTTATTAAAGCCATTAATTAAAGCATCATTTGTGCTTCTTTTTAGGAAAAGATATTTATTTAAAAAAATAAACATCGCGTAACGAATTTTGAAATACCGGCAGTCGATTCTGTTTTTAATTTGTTTCATTTTCAGATTTTGCTAGTACTGGCGAAAACATGGTAATCTTAGGTGAAGTGATCTTGACAACAGAGTTGTTGATGTGATGTGAGAGATTTCATTGATCAAGCTATGTATAAGAAAACTTTCATCGTTTCTTATAAGATAAGTGAAGTTTTAAGTTACAAATTATTATATGTCTATATATTCATATATATTTGTGTAAATCCATTCAGTAATAAAGCCAAGAAAGTTGAGTCAGATTCTCTGGTCAGCTCTACAGCTGTCTCTACATGTACTGGTCATTTAAATGATGCAGGTTGGATTTATCAGGGTTTGATATCTTAGAGCTATTACAAAGCGTCATTAGCATCGTCATGTTTGTCATTCTATAACCATGAAACAGATAATAGACATAGCATACATTTTAGTTGATGAATTTGAGGGCGTATGAGTCCTTTTAAATATCGATTAAAGTAAAAGAGAATTAAGGACAGATCATATGATAAGTTTCCCAAAGTGTAATGTTTAGTCTATCTGCTTCATATACCACAGAGTTGAAGATGTATATACAAGGGTTAGAGTGTGTGTTACGAGTTTCTATGCTTTTCATTTTATTCATATAATGTACTGAAATAATCAGAGAAACCTTTCTTATTCTCAATGTGCATATGCAGTGAACCAGCGCCTCCCATTCACCGTGGTTAAATTGTAAATTGTTTGGGAACTCTGCCCATTTCTGCCGCTCACAGCTCTCCTGCAATTCCTTAATGTCATCTGTTTCTCCGGCGTATATGCACGAAAGATCCAACTTGGGGGCCAATGGCTAAAGCTCCCTACTAATCTAACTCTAGCTTTCATTATTCCATATAAACCTGAACCATTTCAATAAGACATAACTTTTGAACCAATAATAGGACACACGTGCAACTTTGGGAGAATATAATACACAATTGGGAGCTTACATTACACTATTTACATCTCATGTCCTCTACCAGCATCTATACATTTTTGTACTCGTCTCACCATATTCTCTGAAGTTTTACAGAGAGTATCCTCGCCAATGTTAGTTATTTCGGTTCGAATGGATACCCTGAGAACATCAATTGCCCGTGGCCTATTCTTGTACGCTCTGTTTTTAAATCCCCCACAAGAAAATATCCAGCAGGGTTAAGTCAGGGGATCTGGGGGGCCACAGAATTTTGAGATTATTCGGATATTAAAGAAATTCGCTACAAGTTCCATGGTGTCATTGGATGTATAGCACGTTGCTCCATCTTGCTGGAAATAGCCTTCTCTCAATTACATATCATCCAGCTGCTACACAAATGTATTGAAGATAGCCATATAAATGTCAGTGTCTACAGTGGTATCAAATAAAATTAAGACATTTAAGACTGTCAACTGTCAACAATTGTCAGTGTTGTCAATTCTCCCACAGCGACTGAGATCATTAAAACAAATTTCTACATTCTACAAGCTTTCAAAGGGAAATTATGGTTTAGGTTTCCATTGATCGCACTGTACTATATTTTTATTCGTGCACTAAAATGACCAATCAGAGAAATCTTCAGTCTGTGTGTGTGTGTGTGTGTGTGTGTTTGTGTGAGAGTGTGCGTGTGTGTGTGTGTGTTTGTGTGTGTGTGTGTGTGTGTGTGTAGTTGAACCTGATATCAAGGGGAAGAGAAAGGACTTCTTATAGCTTAGAATTACTTACAAATGAGGTTTGGATCACGCATCAGTAATACAGGAGGTCTGTTTATATAAAACCTTACAAACAATAAACAAACGTTATTCAGAAATTGGTCTGTCTTTACACTGTTTAGTAAATTTCGCTTGTTTCAATTTTGTTGCAATAAAATCATACATCTCATTTTGCAAACCATATTAATGAATGTAGAGTACTTTCATTACAACATTTTGTACTGATTTAACGCGTACACAGCACCTGTTCTGGAGGTCCCGAATGCGAATCAGGATTAGGGTGAATTGTCTGTAAATGTTTTCTTAAGGGTTTTCTGTCACTGATGACTATACACAGCGTGTATAAGCAACTCCCAAGTCGCAATTGGTTTTCTGCCTAAGTGTCAGCTCTTCTATGTATTTTACCTTCTGATCTAGCGTATAGCATTTCCTTTTTCTTTTCTCTATTGCTGATTAAAAGGAACTGAAAGCTGTAAGGCAAAACCACTGTTCAACAGTAAACGCCAGATACTGAAAATTATCTTTAATTTTCATTTATTGCTACGACACTGTTGGCCTCAAACGTATTAGAGAAGACGTCTTTGTTTTTGTTTTTCCGCCCGCTCAGCTTGCGACAGAAGCGATAAGGAAATGCATTTCGAGTTTATGGTGCGTATGCTGTATCTCATTTAATTACGTAAACCTCAGTTGTATTTCACTGAAATTTAATACATATAACTACGAATTACGTATAAATAAGGTTCTATTAACTTCTTTCTACCGAGCGGGATAGCTCAGGCGGTTTTGTCTGTGGCCCGCATTCGGGATGCCTGGGTTCAATTCCTGTGGCCAACCTACCTGATCCATGGGTTTTTCGGGATTTCCCGGGTCACTAAGTGAAAACTGGGTAGGTTAATTACATTCCTGACTTTCCCGTCCCTACATTTCACCTCTATTATCGTTTCACATCATCTCTCATCTGGTGGTCTCTTTCAGGGTCCTTCGAGGACCGTTTTGGTATCGCCTGAAACCTTCCTCCCTAAAAGAAAAATAAAGTAGAAGAGTTCTTGGGTGTGTATCCGAGGGAACATGTCCGACAACAATAAAGCTTCAAACTAATTGGCGGATGAATACTAAACTTGATGTTGACTGGATACCTGCGCATCAAGCTACGCAAAATATAGAAGCCTTTTCTTGTTTTCAATTTCTCTGACCATCTGTTCTTTATATTTAAATTTAAAAAAAATGTAAACCGTGAAGTTTCTGCGAATAGCCTGTAGAATCTTCCTTAATCTCAGGTAATTATGTATATATTGTAAACCGTAAAAAGCACACTATAATATTTAAAACAAAAGTCGGTGTCACAGTTTTCTTAAATATTAGCTACGCAGTATTTCTGATTTCCGAGTAATTTGTGGCCGTTGGTCTGACTTTTTAAATGTTTACAGTTTAGAAAACAAAAGTTCTTTTTTCTTTGCTATAGAGAAAATCAAATGTTAAGAGAATTGTTTACGGACTTGCCTTTTAAGTTTTTACTTCCTTAAACCTCCTATATACTCCATGTAGCTAAAATGGAACTTGAAATGAATGAATATTTGTAAACATTTATCTGGATTATGAAAAATTAGATAATATGAATTTTTAAGAATAGCTTGCAGAAGAGTGGGTAAAAACTTTATGAGAATGCAATACCTTACTTCTTTAATAGTACGTATACAAAAATGTTTATCTGTATATACTCTCTATATTTTATTAAAATTCATTACTAGGATATGCTATATAATCACTAGGGCCCGGATTTCAATGACTTTACATCTTTTTCTTTTGGTAAGCCTAAATTAAAAGTGGGTTACATATAAATGTGTTTCATAGTAAAATGCGTTAATTTAATCCTTTTTAGGACATTTTTTGCATATTTTGTGAATGTTTGTGAGATAGGGCATTTTTTAGGTTTTTTATTGCATTTTGGGCATATTTAATGCTATTGGGTATTTTTTGTTATAATTAAGCATGTTAAAATATACTTTACCTTTTTATGTTTTCAAGAGCGAAGCTTTACATTTAATTACTAAGCAAACTGTTTTACTTTGCCCCAAATAGTACTAGAGGTAAAATTACCTCGGGTTGCAGCAAACGGGACAAAGACTAAACTCCTCCACTTCTAACGACCGCTAAGAACTTGCGCAATACAAACTGTTTCAGTTACTTCACAAGTAGCAGGTAGCTGCATCCCTAAGCACAAATATAAGGTGGCTGCATTCGTAAGCAGAAGGGTCAAAGCTCATTGTGTCTGCAAATCCTTTCTGAATAGCAGTGCAGAGAGGTGTCTTTTAAACAGTGTAAAGAACTGTGGTGTGAAGTTGACAAATCATCATGCCTAAACTAAAGCAAAACGTTGCAAATAAATTAAATGATTTTGTTAGACTTCATGGTGAAAACGTTTTTTTTTTTTCCACAGATGGGAATATACTTTTCTGCAAATTATGTGAAGTACGAGTGGCAGCTGAAAAGAAGTTTACTATAGACCAACATGTGAAGAGAAAAAAACACATTCAAGGACTACGGCTGCTTGAAGTTAAAAGAACAGCACACCAAATATTGCTTGGTGAAGCTCGCTCTTCTTCAGGTTCACCTTTCTTTGAAGAACTCTGTGAAGCATTCATTTGTGCTGATATTTCTTTGAACAAACTGAGTAATCCAGAGCTACGCGCTTTTCTAGAAAAGCATACTGGAAAGACTATACCAGACTCTTCAACACTAAGGAAGAATTACGTGAGTAAATGCTACCAGAAAGCAATACAGGAAATCAGACAAAAAGTGTCAGGGAAAAATATTTGGGTAAGCATACATGAATGTACAGACTCACTAGGCCGTTATGTGGCAAATGTTGTGGTGGGCACAATGACAGAGGATGGTCCAGGAGAACAATTCCTAATAAATTATGAACAGTTGGAAAAATTTAATTTTTCAACAATTAGCAAAGTGTTTGACAGGTCTTTGGGTTTAATATACCCCAATGGCATTCTACATGACAAAGTACTCCTGTTGTTGACGGATGCTGCATCATATATGGTAAAAGCTGCTAATTCATTTCAAGCTCCAATTCCTGCAATTCCAATTGGTCCAATTCCTGCATGCAATTCTTTTGGATTTGTTCAAACACAATCCTTTAAG
The DNA here is from genome assembly GCA_030765055.1 of Mantis religiosa. NCBI lineage: Eukaryota > Metazoa > Arthropoda > Insecta > Mantodea > Mantidae > Mantis > Mantis religiosa. Next base: position 4,997,575 of record JAUKNK010000237.1, on the reverse strand, counting down.
ATTTGTTTAAAGTTTTCCTGAGAAATATGAAGCGAACAGCTAAATCACCGTTGCTTCTGATTCATCTTGGGCTTCATACCCACTGCAGAAACCTGGATATCATAAACCTCGCACGTGAGAACTATGACAGCATTTTCTGCCTGCCTCGTAATTCCTTACACAAGATGCAACCATTGAAAAAAACTTTCATGAGCCATGTGAAAACCTATTACTCTGAGCAGGTACACGTAGAGAAATGTACATCCAGTACTGAGTGCACATCGCCGAACTGCTTGGTAAGACCTAACTCAAGAAATAGGCATATGAGATAACAGTAATTGTGTTTAGGGTAACAAGAATATTTCCGTTGAAGCCTTGTAATTTTACACACGCAGATTTAATTGCCGGTAGTGATAGAATGATTAAGGATTTTCCCAATGATAGGAAAAATGAACCATCTACGGAGACTATGGTTCCTAAACAGGAAAAATAAAAGGACAAAGAAGAGGCGAAACTATCTTCTTCCATACTTAAGTTATGTCTTGGCAAATCTCGCACTTTGCAAAAATAAAGAGGAGAGCAGACACCAGACGAAGCAGAAAATGTTCCTCAGCAGTCCTAATCTCAGCTACGTGCAAGAGATCCCTTAATGCATTGACAGCAGCAGCAAATAAACTGGAGGAGTAGTAGCAGAAACCACCCAAAAGTTATCGTGTATCATGTTAAAAGTTTTGCGTTACAGCTTTACTTTAAGTACATTAGATAGTGTATATCTACTCTCTATTTAGAAGCATTTTCGAAACCTATTCATGTATTGTCCATGATTTTAATTTTTGGTTCACTCTTGCTGTTGCAAATTATATAAATAATTCACATTATATAATAAATGAAACCTTCAATACCCCAATAACCCTTATGTTTGCATGAGCAATCACGGGGTTAACTGTGCAAGACAGCAAGACTGGGAGTGTTAACTGCAGCACTTAGGTAAAATAACATAAAATTGTTTTCAGTAGCCTATTTCTCCGTTCAACTTGAAGTAATTAATTCCCAAGCAACTGAGCAGTGAGATCAGTTATGTTTTTGTTAACGAACCTAAAGTTAGCTTCTAACTGTAACAAATTTCATGTCCTGTATAGTTTATTTTTGATAGTAATATTTTCTAATAACACTTACTTTGTTCCTGGCGGACTGATATATGTGCTCTAAAACTATTTGGTTTTAATTTGAAATAATACAGGAATATATTTCTCCTAAGGTATATTAGTAAATAACTACTAAATTCACTACGCCAAACTTTAAACTTATAGAAGACCTCTTGTGTCCATACCCTTGAGGGATGCCCAGGTGTCGGAAAGTTGGGAGAATACGAAGTGTAGCCAGATCTGAGTTGAATTGATAGCAGATGGCAGAATTCGTAACAGATATATTTTGAAGCTCCACTTTCATACAACCGACTCCCATACCCTTTGCGTACTTACAGATATCCTGGGAAGGGGCCGAAAGCGGGAGATATCACTTGATCCATCCATAAAATGACATATTATTTTGAAACCGTAAAAAGAAAATTTTTCTACAGTACCTTGTAACTACAATGTTTGTTTTCCTAATGACGTTGGAATACTTCCTGATCCCGAATTACAAGGAGTATGTAAAGCATTTTGTCTACTTAAAAAAGAATTTTAGTTGCCCAATATGGGAAAAGACATTTTATTTTTAAATATGTTTATTATACTTCAAAATACCTGCACTGACATATTTTAAAACTTATCTTGTAGTTGATTCTGCACTTCTTTTGACAATTATCCCGAATTTTCATCTTCTTCAGAGAAAACATTTGCGAATATGCCATAAAATTTCCCTATTAATGAATATACGATAATGTAAAAGCATATCCACACAATGATAACCCGGTGCAATTTAAAAACTAAGCATATTAAAATTTATAAATTTTTGCCTTGCAGATATCCTGAAGTAGCTGTAATCTGTACAGCTGGAGAAGAAGAGGTCCGCTGGTAACCTTGTTCTTGCCGCTCCCACTCCTGAATGCCTAACCAGCCTGTGGTACCCCTCCAGCAACTCCATTATTCAAAGGAATACAAATTATGAATGGAAGCTTGTGGCTCCTGAATTCACACCGAGGTACGTTATAACAGATCAACTAACTCTAAAAAGTTGATAGTGATAATGTGGAAGGAGTAACATGAGACGTGACGCTCTTATCGACAGAGACCTCAAAGTGGCAGCAAACTCCAGCAGCATCATTATTGGCGGAGAAGTATTCATCCCTGAGTAGGACGAAAAGGAGAATTAGCGCAGGCTGTGAACACCACGAAAAGTCAGCAAACACAGCGTTTGTGGAAGAAAGCCTAGAGAAATATGGCATGCGTGTTCAAAAGTGTGTCCTTCTAGTATCAACTACCAACCCTTGGCGCTAAAATCATTACAACACCTGACCACTCCTGCAGTGCCCCTCAAAATATTCACATCAGGTTTACCGCTGCCAAAAGGACTTTTGTAGGATATAAGGGACGGAACAGCTAAGCTCATCCTCGTGCCTCAGCCATGCAATATGCTTAAAAGGAAAACTTCTGCATATGCTACTGACATGGCGGCGAAATGGCATACTAGTAAATCTTTTTTTTTTCAACACTAAATATAGAAGCACGTATTAATAGAGAAATTCCAGAAGAGAGGAAATGTCCCTTTCCAGCATTTTATACTGTCGAAGAAAGAATATACCAGCAGAAAAAAATGACATGGAGCTACATGAACAACTCCTGAACGAACTGTTTCCAAAGGAATCCAATATGGTTTATGATGCGGATATATCTTATAATATAAATTTGAACATACATGTTAATGGTAGTGACAATTCAAAAACAAAAGGTAAAGGAGAGCTTGAGACTTTTGCGGATTTTAGGGATTTCTTGCACAAAAAGAGCCATCCTCAAATCTTCTCAAATACATAATGAAGTTCCATTAGATATTAAAAAAGGTGCAATACATCAGTTTTGACACAGACGTACCAATTTGGAAAGCACATGTCTCATGTTATGGAAAAATTAACGACAGAGAGCCTCTACGCATTTCCACTAGACTACTACACACATCAACGGACAGGACACCCACGATAGCTTTTTATAACTTTTCACATAATTAAATTAAGAGAGAAAGTATACAAATTTATATCCTCTTGCCTTATAGGTAACAAGGTGAAATAAATTAAATGTCATATGCTTACGAAACCAATTCCGTAATAGGAGAAAAGTCCAACTTTCTCGTAAGCTTAGAATTCAAAGGACCAATACCACTCAAATTCATATGCTTTTAGATTTATTTTTGTACCTTATATATGTTTAAAGTACATTTACGGCTGCACATAATGAGCATGACCATTACCATGGCATGGTGCAACTGTCCCCTAATCTCAAGAATACCTAAACAAGGGAACCTTAACCTATGCTAAGCGATAATGATACTGCCATGAATGGTAAGAAATTTTCGGAAGCCATGTGGAACTAAGACATTAAACATTATTTTGGCTCAAAGTAATCCAGTCAAGAAACAAATATCAGAAGTACTAAATTCTTTACGATTTATGTGCAACAGAAGGCATAACGTTTGCTTCGTCACCTATATAAAATTCGGTATACGATCACGATATTCGAAATGAAGTCGTAGGTAAGTTTGCGGAACTACAAAACTCTCCGGCAGCAACTTTTGTAGAATTTCCGCAGAGTGGATTCGTTCAGGTTTAACACGCTAACCCAAACATATCAGAAATTATACCAATTAACAACAGTAAGAACATATATCTTCTCAACTAATATATGATTAGTTGCACAGCGGATGATTCTAAAGTTTCACACAGGGACGAAACATGCAAGAAGATAATATGAACAGGGGATACAAGAATTAGGCCACGTCTTCGGAACAAAGAACAAACTGCCGCGTGTTAAAACCTAATTACTAACAAGCAACCAAATTTTAAAGTGCATCAACGCATAAGAAATTTGTATGACATTAGGATCTAACACCTGTGAATTACATGGCGTGAATGAAGAATGCACTGTGCGAAATTATCTTAGTGACTTGTTCAAGTCATTTGTTTAGGAACATATATTGCATGTCAGTGCAGGAAATATACACCAATGGGCATGTTGCACAAAGCGAGTATATAACATTTTCGAATTAATAGGACGTCCTTATATGGTTATTGTATAAAGTTATTCAATAAAGCAACGTGTAAAATATGTTGTAATAAATGTACAGCGCTGGTTATCGTTTTTAAGGCTGAGAAAATAGTGTGTATTACATAATTTGCACCATGTAAATCTTAAATATATGGATTTGGGCATAGATAGGTGTACATTTCCCTCATTGTTGCAGTAGATACATTTTGACAATGAATTGTAATTTTAATGGTTACACCTTCTATGTAATATTTCCACTGTGTTACTTAGTTTTTAGTTCGTCCCTTTTTTTGCCTTTTGTTTACTCCTTCTTTTCCATCAGCCCATTCACATTGGGTAAAGGTCAATGAATCCGTATTTTAAGACGTGGAAGAAGGTGCATTCTGAAGAATTTTGAGAAACATGCCACGGATTGAACTGAAGGATTTTCTTCATCCAACGTCAAGGGTGAAGTACTGTGCAACGAACTTCATAAGACATGGCCAACCGGTAATGTAGTATAAGCAAATTAAATATCCATACCCGCAATTCAGAAACACGAAATGCTGTTTCAGCAGGCGTACGTTCGATGTCTTCAAGAACGGATTAGGAAACCAGCAGACATGGAATTCAAAACAGCTCACCTGGATCTCTGAATTGCATGGTGTAACATCTAAAATTGATATTATTCCTTCCAAAATTTATTTATAATTTACTGAAGAATGATCCAGGTCGAAATTTAAATTCTGGGAAGTTATTTATAGGGAGAACTACTAAGATGCTGATATTATTATAGGACTGTCTATTACAATGAAATACACTTTTAACTATCGGTTACTATAAAGAGGCAAGTAACCGCTACAAAGCATAGAAAAATACACACCTGCCAGTATGGTAACATCTACATCAACCCTACATTACAGTATATGAAATTATCCCGTGTAGGGCGGCTCTTGATCCTATGCTAGAACACAATGGTAATCAAAGATATGTTGCTCAACAATGTCACAATTATTAAGAACTATAAATCTGCTTCAGCTAGGTGAACATGAATTCATCTTTCTGCATTATAGAGCACCTGTGTGCTATACATTAATTGTGCACTGATTTCTTAATCTAAAACTTCCAAATAGGAGTATCGAACGACGAGATTCGATTGACTGGAAACCAAGTTTTCCTCAAATTGGTATTGAAATGTTATTTAAAGATTCTCTTCGACCCCTTTACTTCTGAGCGTCACATTGTATATTTGTCGTCAAATGCCACTGAATTTTGCTAGGACGCCTCTTTACCAAACTTGAGGTTTTTGTGTTTTATAAATATAAAACGAAATCGCTATCCTTTCGTTCAGGGTGAAACCATATTAAGTATTGTGCCTTTTTAAATTTTTTTTTCCTATCAAGTTATGTATACCGGTAGATAAATCAACATGTATGCACAGAATAATCCATTAGAACTGGACTAATAAAGAATAAACTGTGACAAAACCAGTTTTATGCAGTTTCATTTTTTAAAACTCTTCTCCTAGCACCTATCTTATGTGCCCACTTTGTCAAACATGTAGTATATTTATAGATAGGTGCTTTAGCAAGTATCTGCACTCTGAGCTGTGCAAAAAATGTGCTCTGGTGTAACGTCAGTATGAAACGAGTACTAGGTGCAAACGCTGGTTAATGTTCTTTTGTTTATTGTATAGATTATATCATACTTGAGTCACATTTCGACACCACTCAATGTAACACACTAAGGTTTCTTCTTCTTTTGTTTCAGAGACTTCTGTCTTGTGACGTTTGTTGGTATCTCCCTCTTCTTGTGAAGGGGATGCTGGACGTTTGACACCAGATTTTATCTCTCCCAGAGATGGCTGGAACTTCACTATCACTGCTGTCATGTTGTCGCAGCCAATGCCATCACCGAGTGTGTCTGGTGCCAGGCAGTGATCAAACAGCTCTTCACACATCTGTGATAACTTCAATTTTCTTTCCAAAACTCTCGGTCTTACAAAATCCACAACATCCTTGCTTGACATGAAGTTCCATACAACATCACAGGCTAAAACCATGAATTCATCTTCGACTGGATCAATCATCAATGTCCGAACATCAGGTAGGGCTGTGATCATCTGTTCCTCAGGTGGAAAACAATCTCTTTGCTTGTACCCATGATCACCCAATGCTTCGGACAGGTTGAGGCCACCATTTACTCTGCCATCGACATTCACCTTCCCTCCAGCCTTCACTAACCTTTTCATTTCAGCTTCGTCTTCTGGTTTGTGATCCAGGCTCATTTCAATAGCCTGTCCTTTCCTGCAAACGATACATCTGGAATCTCCAGCATTGGCCACGTACAGTTCTCTTTCTTTTAGCAATGCCACAACAGCTGTGCAGTCACTATCCCAGCCAGGCTCTTCGGTCATTTTTAGAGCAAAGTCATCATCATCGTCCTCATCTTCATCATCTTCCTCCTCCCCCTCATCATCATCATCTTCATCTAGAGCACTATCTTCCTCTTCATTTTCCTCTCCTACACCATCTTCCTCCTCTTCATCATCACTGTTATCTGCTGCATCAAATGATTCATCACCATCATCCGAGTCGCTATCGCTATGTTCCTCTGATCCTAATAGGCTATGATACAAAGTGCTAGCGTTGCGTAGACGTAATAAAGATCTTTTTTTCTCCACCTTTGGCTTAGATTCACTCCCTTTGCCCTTTCCTTTATTTTCTGCCTCTGCGATTTCTTCATTCTCGTGTGGCTTTGATGACTCATCCTTATCACAACTGTTATCTTGTTCTTTCTCGTCGTGTAACACTTCTCCATTTACTTCATTTTTCTTATCACTGTCACTTACTTCGGTTGACGCACTTGCATCATCTGTACACTCATCATGTGCCTCGGATTCACCATTGCTGGTATTGGCTTCTGAAGTATCACCACTGCCATTTCCTGTCATTTTGGACGAGGAAGCACTGCTCTCGCATGATTTTCGAGCCCTAAGATATGGTGAAACAGGTGGTTTGCTGTCTTCTTGTTTCAGCTTCTCAGTCTTTGGGTGAACATCGTTCTGGTATTTTGCCATCACTTGCTCTAGAGGCATTTTCGCTTCTTCATACAAATTTTTAAAATTTTCCTCTTCATTCTCATCTGAAGCAGAGTTTGGATCATCCTTTCTTGTGTTTGCAATCTGCCTGAGAACTTTTTTAACTTTTGGTGTAGTAAGCATGGCATCGAATCCCAAGAGGGCATCCTTGAGAGCTTGAGTGTACTCCCCCTTCTTGTACGCTTCACAGGTTTTCAGGTACTCTGGTAGATGTTCTGCACTGTATTCTGCTACTTCATGGCCACCATGACCATCGTAAACAGCAAAAAGCGATGTTTCTGAAAAATATTCCAGGATGCCGTTATGTTCGTTCTCTTCTGTTTTTCGCCATCCTTGCATGGAACTGGCACCACAAATAACACGTGCTCCTTCTTCATCGGTGGATATTTTGTCTGTTATTGGTTCTGAGAGATATGCCCACATTTTGCAAAAATAATTATTAAAAGTAAATTGAAATAAAACACTAATGAAACTTGTACTGAACTACATTAACCTATTAAACTTAACACTGCTCAATTTCCGCAATGCTGCTGTTACGCCATGCCTTTGTAGGTTCGTAGAATTAAAAGTTCAACTTGCAGAAATTCAAAATGCTCTTTATTTCCGTAGAAATACACGCTGTTCATGTCTTACGTAACAGAATTACGTCACATACACAATCGCAATATATCAAGGTCGATGATCACAACAACAGGGTTCTGATTCCATCTGTTTACTACATCAGCTCTCGTTACATCTGTTTTCTAAAGGTTTACGACTACTGCTCTGTTTACGACTGACTCTTGGCGAGTCGTCGCTGCCTTAAATACCTCATTGATAATTACAGAGAATTCTGGAATAAACAAGAATTCGACTGTTCTCTGTCAATCAAGATATCACTAGAATTTTCTGGACAGGAAACTTTATCTGTGCCGGCAAGTCCTTTATCACGCGCTATCTTTGACTGCAGGCTCTTTGTGTATACAAGCCACGCTTATCTCTCTGCACCGAACATTTTGTGCGCGTCGTCGCGACAGTATTTTACGTCCGATAAATTTCATCGCTCTCCGCGGGTTTTGAACCGGTGACTTCCGGAGCCAAAGGTCAGCATATCACTCCTAGACCACGTGAGAGATATACCGAAATTAGTTAAGAAATGCCTAGCAATCTGACCTGCACAGAATGTAAAACAGTGCAATGTCACATTTCTAACATATTCTCAAAATAATGTGTCAATTTAGGTGATTTGTTTATCTGTATTTACCTCCACAGGCTCAACAGAATCTGAGCCACTCTTTATAAAACCCCTTTAGAGTCTAGAAGCGGAGTCGTGCAGAATCTTTCGGCTATCTGGCCATAGCCCTTCCTGTGCTTGAGAGATAGCCAATTATCTCTGTTTACTTCCACAACTAAAATGAAGAGTTCAAAAGCATTGATAAGTAATCCCCAATTTCATTTTGACTGCTCTACACTAACTTCTGAAAGACTGAGCCACTATATCACAATATACATCTGTGTATTTGATAAATGTCAATTATAGGTCAATTCTGGATAATCAAGATAGATTGCAGCTACAAAATCTCTGTCCTCTGTTTGCTTAAACAGTTTATTACCATTATTTATGTATGCTTTTGGGAATAAAATAAACCAGATGTTTCTTAAAGTCTTTATGGCGCAGATCAAAATACTTTATGCTCTAGATGTTCCTAATTAAGTCGGTGTAAATACCTTTTACCTCTTCATTAATTAATGTAATTTATCTTACATGACTTGTAGTCCCAATTCCATCACAAAGAGGAGAACTCTTAAACAAAGAATGATTCTTCAAGGACAGTTGAGATGTTTTGCAGGATAGCTCTATGATCCCACATGATAATTCTTATTTAATTTTAACTTGTAAGCAGGATGAATGCAATTTTTGGGTGTAATGCAATACCTCCTTTACCTACTATGTGCGTGGTAGAGAAAGTTAGAAACAAAGATGATAATTAAATAATATACAAAACAAAGCACTAAGCAATTAAAAAGCCCATCGGTTCTGGTAAGAAACAATAGAATTCAGCTTCTTGATGTCCATTATGAATTATGCTAAGTAAATCTTCGGATTGTATTGGATCTAGCTCATTCAGTAGCTTTCATTGTCTAGTTCATCCTTTCACTGCTCTTTCTTTGTCCGGTTGACTATATGGTTTATGTTGAATAACAATTTTAGTCGTATTTGCAACAGTAAACAAAAGAACAAAAACAAATTTGAAGAATAAATTTAATGTTGCTTTTATCTCTGCAAAATCTCTTAACTTATTTGCCCTCTTACATATTCTGTACATCTTCCAAATATATTACAGGAGGTATCAATTCAATCCAAATATATCTACACCTGATTTTTATCTGTATTTATTTTATACAATTTAAAGTTCATCTTGCTACGAATTTTGGAGCTTCCTCTCCTATGCCTGACACCTTGTCTGGTGTCGCTTTGTTAATTGCTACACCTCACTTTCATATAACAATGTCGGAACAATGACAATTCGTCAAAAGCAAATTTGTACACGATTTAAAGCGTTTGATACATAAAAGTTTTATTGGAGCCAAAAGATTTGTTTACGGCACGGAATTGGCAAATGCTGTGATGTTTCCGAGCAACGCATGATGTTATTAAATAGATGCATTTTCAATTGCCATAAAATTAAAACTTGAAACTTTGCTTACAATAAATTTAAAAAACCCGTATTTCTGCCAACATCTGAATATCAAAATTTTGGGTGGAATATAGGTGAAAGCTAAAGGAGTTATCTATTAAGAACATGTAAATAATTCGACAACTCTCCTGAAAAATTCAAAATAAGAAATCCAGAGTAATGGACATACACATTTCAGGCACTGTATACTCTTTTGTGTACTGTAAATATCAATTGTTAACCATTGATATTTTGCAACTACATCTGTGTAATTAATTTCTTCATGAGCAATTTAAAATTTGAAAACGTATCACAGATTTTGTATTAGTTACTATAGAGGTAAATAGCTCAAACTCCTTACAAAGAATTTAACTATACTTTAAGCAAAATTGTAGGAAGGATCTATTTAATAGTGAAGGTATTATGACAGAAAGAAAGAACATATATTCAAGTGTGCCAGTTTAAGCATTACATGGTTTATGTGTACACAATTGTAAGCATATTATCTCTATGAATAATGTAACGGGAGGGCTGGAACACCCTGTGAACCAGCTGGGAACGGAAGGCAGGGGGAGGACCGCGTTAGCCACACCTCCTCCTCGTTTGTCTTATAGTGGTGACAAGGCGGCGGTTGGGAGGAAAAACATGACTGTGCCATATGTTTCCTTACACCTGGTTCTCGATCTTTCTGTTACTAGAACAATCTTGTAAACACCAGAAGTCGGCGATATTCCTATATAAAGAGAGTTACAGACAGACAGAGTTGAGTTGGTCGGTCGGTTAGTTAGTGAGACAGTCGCAGTTCTTGGTGTAAGAGTTAGTCAGTGACGTGTTAATGAACGAGAAAATTGTGCAACGGAGGACTGTACGAACTGTGATGTGTATCGGAGTTTATGTAATCGCGAGTACAAGTGAAGTTGTAACGGACGAACTGGTGAATTGTAATTGTGTGCAGCACGTAATACTGTGTAATTGGCAAGTGTTTAACTGTAAGTCGGTGGAAATAAAGAACATTTTCGAGTGGTGAAATTGGACTTTTTATTTCACGAACCCACAAAGTCACACTGGTGTCAGGAAGCGGGAAGATAACATCACCGAACATTACAACCATGGACGCGGCATTGGAGAAAATTTTAGAGATGATGATGGAAATGAAGGCGGAACTGAAAGAAATGAAGACGGCAACTGAAAACCTCGCTGCAAAAACAGAAGCGGCAAAGAACGGCCTAACAGAGAAGCTGGAGAATAGAAATAACCTGGCCGCGGAACTGAAACTAATCAGGACGGCTAAGGACAACATCACCGGGAAGATGGAAGAAATGAAGGCCGAATTAACAGCGAAGACGGAAACGGCTAACAACAACTTGGCCACGACAATGACCTCAAAGATGGCCGAACTGACCACGGAAATGAAGGTGGCGAACGAGGCTCTCGCCGCAAAATTTGAGGGACGGTTGGCCGGCGTGAGGGATGACGTCGCGAACCTGGGCAAGCGGAAGGGTCAAGTAGACGACCGCCTTAATGATTTAGAGGAAAAGGCCGACAACATCGCAAAACCCCTCACCCGCCTGACGGAGGAAAACCGGCCTTATGTGTGGACGGAGGACGCCGAAGACGCTTTCCAGCACCCGGAGGGGACCCTGTGCAGTGCTCCTATTTTGGGTTTCCCACAACCGGGTGGCGCCTTCATTGTGGACACCGACGCTAGCGACCATTACATTGGAGGTGTCCTACCGCAGATACAGGACGGCCATGAGCGCACAAGAGTGGAAGAGAAGGAGCGTGCCGCAGCAGTCCGAGTAGTTGTGGCAGTGCCTGCTGAAGGCTGGGATAGCGCAGGCCTGAGGAGGGATCAGCTGGCGGACGCAGACTTGGGGCCACTCTTGAGGGAAGTGGACGCAGGGACGAGACCAACCTGGGAGGACATCGCACCGAGGAGCGCCACCTACAAGTCGCACTGGGCCCAATGGGACTCGTTGAAGACCAGAGAGGGCGTGCTGTTCCGGGTATGGGAGTCACCCGATGGGAAGGCGCAGAGAGGACAGTTGGTACTTCCCCGGAGCAAGGTCCCGGAAGTCTTGGAGGAAGTGCACGCCGGTACTTCAGGAGGACACCTGGGAGCGAACCGAATGATTCACAAACTACGGCAGCGCTACTTCTGGCTCAGACTCCGGGCAGATGCTGGTGGTACACCTGGACCGCCTCGCACGCTACGATGGGGCTGTTCGAGGCGAACAGCTTTGAGGAGGGAGCAGTGTAACGGGAGCGCTGGAACACCCTGTGAACCAGCTGGGAACGGAAGGCAGGGGGAGGACCGCGTTAGCCACACCTCCTCCTCGTTTGTCTTATAGTGGTGACAAGGCGGCGGTTGGGAGGAAAAACATGACTGTGCCATATGTTTCCTTACACCTGGTTCTCGATCTTTCTGTTACTAGAACAATCTTGTAAACACCAGAAGTCGGCGATATTCCTATATAAAGAGAGTTACAGACAGACAGAGTTGAGTTGGTCGGTCGGTTAGTTAGTGAGACAGTCGCAGTTCTTGGTGTAAGAGTTAGTCAGTGACGTGTTAATGAACGAGAAAATTGTGCAACGGAGGACTGTACGAACTGTGATGTGTATCGGAGTTTATGTAATCGCGAGTACAAGTGAAGTTGTAACGGACGAACTGGTGAATTGTAATTGTGTGCAGCACGTAATACTGTGTAATTGGCAAGTGTTTAACTGTAAGTCGGTGGAAATAAAGAACATTTTTGAGTGGTGAAATTGGACTTTTTATTTCACGAACCCACAAAGTCACACTGGTGTCAGGAAGCGGGAAGATAACATCACCGAACATTACAACCATGGACGCGGCATTGGAGAAAATTTTAGAGATGATGATGGAAATGAAGGCGGAACTGAAAGAAATGAAGACGGCAACTGAAAACCTCGCTGCAAAAACAGAAGCGGCAAAGAACGGCCTAACAGAGAAGCTGGAGAATAGAAATAACCTGGCCGCGGAACTGAAACTAATCAGGACGGCTAAGGACAACATCACCGGGAAGATGGAAGAAATGAAGGCCGAATTAACAGCGAAGACGGAAACGGCTAACAACAACTTGGCCACGACAATGACCTCAAAGATGGCCGAACTGACCACGGAAATGAAGGTGGCGAACGAGGCTCTCGCCGCAAAATTTGAGGGACGGTTGGCCGGCGTGAGGGATGACGTCGCGAACCTGGGCAAGCGGAAGGGTCAAGTAGACGACCGCCTTAATGATTTAGAGGAAAAGGCCGACAACATCGCAAAACCCCTCACCCGCCTGACGGAGGAAAACCGGCCTTATGTGTGGACGGAGGACGCCGAAGACGCTTTCCAGCACCCGGAGGGGACCCTGTGCAGTGCTCCTATTTTGGGTTTCCCACAACCGGGTGGCGCCTTCATTGTGGACACCGACGCTAGCGACCATTACATTGGAGGTGTCCTACCGCAGATACAGGACGGCCATGAGCGCACAAGAGTGGAAGAGAAGGAGCGTGCCGCAGCAGTCCGAGTAGTTGTGGCAGTGCCTGCTGAAGGCTGGGATAGCGCAGGCCTGAGGAGGGATCAGCTGGCGGACGCAGACTTGGGGCCACTCTTGAGGGAAGTGGACGCAGGGACGAGACCAACCTGGGAGGACATCGCACCGAGGAGCGCCACCTACAAGTCGCACTGGGCCCAATGGGACTCGTTGAAGACCAGAGAGGGCGTGCTGTTCCGGGTATGGGAGTCACCCGATGGGAAGGCGCAGAGAGGACAGTTGGTACTTCCCCGGAGCAAGGTCCCGGAAGTCTTGGAGGAAGTGCACGCCGGTACTTCAGGAGGACACCTGGGAGCGAACCGAATGATTCACAAACTACGGCAGCGCTACTTCTGGCTCAGACTCCGGGCAGATGCTGGTGGTACACCTGGACCGCCTCGCACGCTACGATGGGGCTGTTCGAGGCGAACAGCTTTGAGGAGGGAGCAGTGTAACGGGAGCGCTGGAACACCCTGTGAACCAGCTGGGAACGGAAGGCAGGGGGAGGACCGCGTTAGCCACACCTCCTCCTCGTTTGTCTTATAGTGGTGACAAGGCGGCGGTTGGGAGGAAAAACATGACTGTGCCATATGTTTCCTTACACCTGGTTCTCGATCTTTCTGTTACTAGAACAATCTTGTAAACACCAGAGTCGGCGATATTCCTATATAAAGAGAGTTACAGACAGACAGAGTTGAGTTGGTCGGTCGGTTAGTTAGTGAGACAGTCGCAGTTCTTGGTGTAAGAGTTAGTCAGTGACGTATTAATGAACGAGAAGATTGTGCAACGGAAGACTGTACGAACTGTGATGTGTATCGGAGTTTATGTATTCGCGAGTACAAGTGAAGTTGTAACGGACGAACTGGTGAATTGTAATTGTGTGCAGCACGTAATACTGTGTAATTGGCAAGTGTTTAACTGTAAGTCGGTGGAAATAAAGAACATTTTTGAGTGGTGAAATTAGACTTTTTATTTCACGAACCCAGAAAGTCACAATAAGTTAATTATTACCTGTAGAATTTTCAAAGTTTATTACACGGTTGTTTGCAATAAGATATTATTTACGATTAAGAAGATTCAGTTATTGTGTTTGTCAACACAGAGATGAGATGCTCACCTGAAAAGTGTAAGAGGTACAAGTAATGTAAGGAAATAAATTTTCCCCTCAATTATTATAATATATTTGTCAAAGTTTATTGATTTAGAGAATAAAATATTTAAGAGTAAAAGATAACTTCTTGTATTTATTATACCTCTACAAATTAATAAAACTCATAGTGCTACGGAGTGTGTCAGTATTCAGGAGGGAAAAGTCGTCTCCATTCTATATGTGTTTTGCCTATAGAAACTGAGTTACCCAATGAGATGTATTTTAGAGGAAGTGAGCTGCTCAGCTGGAAACAAGTAGCACGCCTTTCAGGTAAATAACAATATCGTTGTGTCGAAGAGCTAATTAGAACCTCGTTTATATCGTAATAATTCAAAAACAGAGAGCCGTATTCCATTTCTGTAATATGTTAAAAATGCACCTTGGAAATGATATAAGTGAGTGATATTGTCACATGTTTGATTTGCGAGTGATGTAAATTATATTATTTTGAGAATATTTTATTGGAGACACTGGATATCTAGTTGAAATTTCATTTTACAGTTTCTTAAAGTACAGAAGCCTTTTTAAATTGGTAAATAACAGGAAGACTGCGGTTTCCTGTGCTTTGGCAAATCTCGTGGAAATTACTGAGATGTCAGCTTCCCCTGGTGTATGTGCAGAGTTGCACAGATCAAAATGGAGCTTTGCTCTTGCTCACGTCATATGGAATGTTCTGGAACAATGCAAATACGCTGTGCTGATTTGCTGATTCAAATTAAAATAAGGGCGATGTCAGGATATGTATGGTATTACCATCGTCATCTTGCAAAGCGCTTCCTGAAAAAGGCTTAAAACCAAATAACGTGACGCCAGGGTCCACTAGGGGGTTCTCTTCTCTGTTTGGCACGTGATTGTTTCGACCCTTCGGCTTGGGATCATGGACTGGACCACGCTCTTACTCATTCCTGATATACATCTCCTAAGGTAAGATATACAAATTACTATTCAGTTCATCATATTAATGTTGTCACTATTTAGCTAACAAAGCCCCTCCATTTGTAAACCAAACATCGCACATTGGGGTTATTGTTAAGCCAAGCGTTTGTAATTGTTCTACCATCCTAAACTCCAACTTAGCTATTCCCTCTAGTCACCACGACTATAGTGCGTGACAATATTCCTGTAAAACAAATACTCAGTAATTTTCTCTATAAACCTTCGATTTCAATTATTTCTATTATGAAAGTGAAACAGCGGGTAACTTGTGTCCTTGCAGTGATAGATGGTAGAGAGAAGGCTATTAAATATGCTAAAAAGTGTTAGGTAATATTTGGAATTTATCACAAGATAATATTTTTGTATGTAAATCTATCTCTAGTTATATATGCAAAATGTTTTGTTCGATCCTGCTACACTTTGCTCTTCCGTGATGAGTTACAGCAATCTACAAATTCAACTTTTTTTTCTTTTGCAATTCTCCCGTTGCTTCAAGTCATGTCTCTAACTGTGGATGGTTATAACTACAGTGTAAAGAAGGTAATAAACGATTTAGTGAGAATAAAGTATAATAAAGCATGACTAAAAAGGTTGATAAATGGTGTAACACTTAGGTATCGCCTTATGAGCAGAACAGAGGACCACCATAGGTAGTTAGGAATAATGCATGATCAGGTAGGCTACCGCTCCCAATTTTTTAAATTTGTATACTTTATTGAAATTACTCTACTTCTAAAAATACGAAAAGAGTTAGATATTGTATCTTTCGAGTCGCATCACTCAACCGCTATAAGCAATAGCTTGCGTGTGATAGGAAACTACTTTTATTTTAAAACGACGATGGGTGTAAATATTAGTTTGCATATTAAGGTAGTGCAATTTATCTATTCACAGTTAAAGATGCAGACCCATAATCCACTGGGAAAGGTTTGATGGGGCATATCCACACAAACTATTGTAGTTGTACTCCAACAGTTTGTTTCACTCCTAAGAATTTAACACCAAAACTTTCAAGAACATGTCTCAACGTAAAAGCCCTCTACTGAAAATGTACTTTTGCTTTTTAGTTTCTCAAATACGCTGCAAAAGCTTTGATTTACATATCATGTTGTGCAGATTTAAATGACAAATAAAATGTAAGTCCTTGTAAACTTCCACGTATAGTCTCTGACCAATCTCTTTATTCGAAATAAATTTGGTTTGACTTTTAGACCGTAGATGTGCAGAAAAACCACCATACAAAGAAACGACTCTTTCTTTGGTATTCTTTCTCTGTCGCTTAAATTGTCACATATTATATATCATAGTCGAGTGATGAGTCACTGTTCCTTTTTCTCAACTCGTAGTCACGCATAAGAGTGATTTTAAAAGTCATCACATATCCACTCGATTATGAGAAAATAAAAACTCTGAATGTGGTATATTAGCTTTCGTATTTCCTATATCTTGTTATTTTTCAGTAACCGATAACTGAGTTAGAATATATCAGTGCTCTCAGACTATTAACTATTTAAATACGTGTCCTGATAATGAGAGTACCTCCAATATTTAACTTAATAAACACAGTTAAGCTAGATTCTCGAGGCAATAAACGAACTATGAAGGTTTTAGTTCTTTGTTTAACTACCTTTTTGGTGTAGGTAAATAAGGGCACTCTTTGCCTTTTATCCTCGATTCATGCTCAAATAACTATACACTGTCGAACTTTAAAATTTTAATTTTGATACCTATTATGTGTTGTTGTTTGAATGTGTATCTCCAGTGTAAATGTGTAGCTTCAGTTTTAATTAATTTCTACATTCTAAATCATAAAGAATCTGGTGTCGACCACAACTTTGAGATGGTTTCATAATGAGGATGGGTGTTATTACTTTTAGATATAGAGAAACCTCATTTCAATTAGCAGCATATATGATGTAAGGAGTAGTAAAATACCTTCGCTATTGACTCATTAAGAGCACTTCTTGTTTCGGTTTCACTTCACAAACTCCCTGCCTACTACATATATTGCTTCGGCGGGTACACTGGGATACAGGATGGAATCCTCACTGGTGCATTCACATGCAGCTCTGCCAAACGAAATTCGAGAATAAAGGACAACAGAATCAAGGCCCATGTTACATATAATCTCTATTGCTTAATAAGTTAAATTTTAAATGCACTAATAGTATAAATTATCATGCATCACTTGCACCAAAGAAATTCAACATTACTTTTGTTTTATGAAAACATTCATGCTGTTTTTATTTATTGTAACCACAATCTCTCATAACTTGCAAACAACCTTAATGTCGCACAATGTACATCTTTCAGACAACTGCAAGAAGTGTACGGTCACTCGAGGGTTCCCGTCATAAATTTCCAAAGAACATAAACCTCAATTTATTTAGTGTGCTATTATCTAGAAATCGAGATGTAAAAGCTATTCCCAAACTTTTCTTATACCTTTGTTATAAAGTCATATTTGAGTACTCAAATTTTCTAGCATTTTTCCACTCCCAACCACGTTGTTTTTCCGGATGTGTTAGAATTTTCTTTCCTTACGTATGGATTTTTATATTTAAATGCAAATTTAAGTTTGGTAATTTCATTTCTGCTTTTGCATTTGTAGCTTTTGTTATACGTTATTAATTTTGGTCAGGTTCATGCGTCATTTGTTTCACCATCACAGAGCTATTAATTCGACATTTTACATTGGCAGCATCATCGTCGTTAATATTCTTCACATATTCAATTCTCTTTTTTTGTCCTTTCCGCCAATTTTGAATCACAACTATTTGTAAAT
The DNA here is from genome assembly GCA_030765055.1 of Mantis religiosa. Lineage (NCBI taxonomy): Eukaryota > Metazoa > Arthropoda > Insecta > Mantodea > Mantidae > Mantis > Mantis religiosa. The sequence goes on along the minus strand of JAUKNK010000237.1, from coordinate 4,979,251 downwards.
AATAACAAAATGATTATTGTGTATCTTATATGTATATTCAAATTCTCTCCTACCGTCCAAATTATACTGCCCACAATCTCCGTGTGCTATAAAACGTAACCACTGGCTCGAGAGCCCTAAGAGAGCCAGGGCCTACCAACACGACTGCCGGCCTCACGCCCACTTACGCACGTCAGAGGTAGGCGATCATCCATCCGACCGACACGGGGAGGAGATGTGGTCAGCATCTCGGCACCCTCAGCCGGAATGTTGGTTTTCGTGACCAGGGCCGCTTACCTATCATAAGCTCCTCACTTTCCTCACGATGCTGAGTGGGCACCGGTCCTATACCCGGAACCTAAAATCTGCACTACATGGGTGGGATCGAACCCGGGCAGCTTTCCGTGGCCAGGGACCAGGGCATGCTGCTTGAGCCCGCTACTCCACGGTGCCTCCGCGTCCTATACTTCAACAAAAAAGTAGAGAAACATGAGCAGCCATTACTGTTGCATTAATATCAGTTTAATTATTTTGCTGTGGTCTTTGAGTAGATGAATTCATTCGATCAGTGACCACGTTCACTCAAGCTTCTTCCATCTGCTATCTTATTAGCGAACTAACTTCCCACTTCTGGCTAACATTTCGCATAGGAGCATGACCACAGTTGAATTTATACCTGGTTCAGTGCAACATAGGAACTTAAATGCAGTCAAGGCTAAACGTAATATGGCAAATTTTGAGAAAATTGTATTAGAGCTTCAATTCCTGACATTTTCAGAGAAGTAGTTTCAAAATTCTAACCACCTACTTAAAGATGAAAGGAATCAAGTGATCTAACCAAAGAAGTTTTGGAGGTTTGCGACATAATTCTCCTAGGAATATAAACAAGGCTCCAATTTCTAAATAGCATAATAGTCTTCCAGACAGTTTCACATTGATAAGTTTCATTTGCATGAAATGAACTTTCCCGAAATATATCTCAAGTAACTATTGACAGTATATCCGTTCTTTGAATGTAACATTAAGAAGTGAATTTCAGGTTTGTTTTCCAAAACCAGAATTTAGAAACCAGAGCGAAAGAACATTTTAGAAATATTAAATATAAACAGACCGAGAAATCGGCAGTGGCTGATCATTTTTGGTCATATAACCATGAAGTAAATCCAGAAGTTAAATTATTGAAACAATTGAAGGAACCGATAGATTTAATGGTGTGGGAGAAGATATTTATTTTGAAAAATAAGGATCGCGTAATGAATTTTGATATCCCTCCTATAGACATCATCAATAAGTTTGTGTTGTCCCCGGTAGATGGCAGTTAGATAAGGAGCTATCCTTCAAACTCCGGTAGTGGTCAAGGTCAGTCAGTCAGTTAGTGGGTGGATGTCAAGCTGAGTGGCTGAGGATAAAGCAGATGTTTGCTTTGAAACCGGTCCCCAGGATTTATATAAGATAAGTGAAGTTGTGTTACTAGTGTTTCGTTGTTATTAATAACCTAGTTTACTTCACTGTCAGCAGCTTCAGTTTTTTACATAACACAACTGTTGCCAAAAGGTTCATCAGAACTATTTCAGGATACGATTACCATTACTCCACGCTAGCGATAAAACACCTGAATTAGTTGAACTTTCTTTGGAGTACAGATGGTGGAACTATGTTATTTGTCAACCTTTGTTTTTGGAAGAAATATTAAAATAGGAAATCAAATATATAGAAAATAAATGTTATCAGTTTATTAAATATAATTGCATAGAAATGGAATGGTTTCATTTATCACATCTTTGCTGTTTTGTTCACCAATGAGAATTAAAAAAAAGTATTTTGGGCCTTAATTTTTCTCATATTAACTTCAAATAAAGTGAGAAGCAAGTGAAATTTTTTATCAATTGGGAGCAACTCTTGTAGGAACTTTTGGAAGGAACTGGACTGCAAAGTGAGTCTGATCCTTGATAACATTAATTCGCATTGGATGCAATAAATACTCAATTTTCTGCTGGGTATATCCAATACTTTTACTTGTTCTACAGTAAGTAGGGAACGTATTGCATTTCCCAAAAATATTTGAAGGTGTTCAATGTACATATAAGCTTTTAGTTTCTCTCTGTCCAAAGAGGGGTGGATGTGTGGCAAGACACAATTTGAGTAATATACCACTAACACACACCAAAATGTTTTATAATAAAATAGATCCATTAAAACATAAAATTTGTGACATTTGTCACGTAGAGTGAAGAATTTTGGAGATATTCGCTTTTATTTGTCTGAATTTACATATAATTACACCTTTCTGAAATTGGAAGTCATCATTTGCATTTATTTTTTTTAATCTGTATGCCAGGGAACTCAAAAACCTCCATAACGACCGGTTTTAACAACTTTACTATCGCTGAAGGCCTACTGTATTCCCACATTTCCTTGCACCTACAACAAAATAAACCTATAAAATAAGTTCTCCAAAATATATCTCAAAATTAGAAGATTGCGTTTGTAAAAGTAGTTTCCACAAGAATAGAGGATATGAAATTACTGTATATCATATTGTTCTCTCTCTTTTTTTTATTTTTTTAATTTATTTTTTTATAAACAATCAGGATCACAAAGGGGAAAGGTAGAGTGGGAGGGCTGGTTCTACTTTATTTGTTCATGTGTGGTTACATTTTGTTGCAACATTTTAGAAAGAATCGGTGTGCGCACCCGTGCAAAAGTTAGCAAGTGAGATCTAGTTGATCATTTAAAGCGGTCCCATACCTCATGATATCTACGCATTTTGTATCGCTCTGCTCTGAGCCACTTTTTGAATGCAAATAAATTAGGATAATCTGCACTCAGGCAATAATGGTAGAAAGCCATTATCAACCACATTTGTGTCCGTGCAGTGTTGCCTTTCTTAATGTTCCAGGATAGAATTATTGACACTGTCGTATATTCCGCCCTGTTTCCAACCAGCACGCCGATTTTATGTTTAGTCCATTTCCAGATCTCAGATATGTTTTAGCAGGTGATAATTCTGTGTATCTGCGTGTCCACTTTTCCACAACGTTTACACCATGGGACTGTTGCTAAATTATGTTTACATTTCTTTAATTCCGTTGGGTTTAGTTCATTCACAAAGAAGTACACGGACACTTTCCAATCAAGAGGAACGTAAGTTTTTTGAAAAATTTTCCATATGCGATCCCATGTTGTATTTGGATATTTTGCAACAATTGCTGGCACAGTCAAATACTCTTTTAACAACTCGATGTACAATTGTTTGGTCGTAAGGCATCCTGACTCCGTTGTAATCAATGGCAATAGATGTTGATAGTCCTTTACTACCTGTCGAAATACAGAAGGTGGGGTCGTATCTGAGGACGTCAGGTAATGACAAAAGTCCATGTCCTGACGACTTCCCTGTCCATTGAGTGCACCCAAAACAGAAAGCAGTAACAGCGCTCTGCACTTCACGTACACATCTGTTAGATTCCAGCCTCCTTCAGTTATTTTCCGGCGTAACTGAGTTCGGGCTACTTTGTAGAACTGATTCCGCCAAATATAATAACCGATTGCCCGTTCCAAACGCTGAGAGTATTTTTGGTGCATTGGTATTACCTGCGCTGCGTACCATATTTTGGCTAAAACAGACGTGTTCACATGCCAAATTTTTTGAACTAGATTTAAGTTTCGTGTTAACTGAGACTGCATGATGTAAATGCAGGTATTAACAATTCGCGTCCAATTCCTCTCAATTAGGTCTTCCAGCTTTGAGGTGAACGTCAGCCCTAAGACTTTTAACGCCCTACTGCGGGTAAACAGAGCATCTCCCATTGTCGAATCATTCAATGTTAGTAGCTGGGATTTGTCAAAGTTGATTTGTGCTCCGGACGCCCTTTGGTATTCGTTTAACAATGGTGTAACAGCATTAAAGTCCCCCGAATGAGTAAGTATCAGGGTGACATCATCAGCATAAGCGAAAATTCTCTCACCACTCGAAGGATGGGCTCTTTGTGCAAGGATATTCGTCATATCTCGAATCAGCGGTTCTATACACAAGTTGTAAAGAAGCATCGATAGTGGACATCCCTGCCGTATAGATTGCAGGGTCGGTACTGGTTGCGTGTAAAATCCATTTATTTGAATTCTCGAATGCACCTTGTCATAGACGCGTTTAATGAGGCTTTGAAAGTCCACAGAAAATCCAAATTGTTTTTAAACTCCCCAAAGATAGCCATGATGAACCTTGTCAAAGGCGCTTGTGAAATCCAGGGCTAAAATTGCCACAGTCAAGTCTGGGTCCTGCTCACAAGCAATAATAGTATCCCGGAGTGTCATGAGAATGTGCGTAATTCTCCTTTCTGGAATACCGCATGTCTGTACCGGTCCAATGACATTTGACGGAACTGCCCGCACACGATTGGCAATTATCTTGCTGAACAACTTAAAATCGGCATTAAGTAGTGTAATAGGACGATATTCGGTGAATGTTCTTGCCGCTGAATGTTTGGGTATTAAAACAATAATTCCTTCGTTGAAACCAGACATTTCACTCTCGTTCCGTTGCAACTCTAACATTACTCCAAGCAGTGTGTCTTTTACAGTCTCCCAGTTCTCTTTGTAAAACCGGTAGCCGAGGCCATCTACTCCCGGTGCCGATGTCATACTAGCTGATTTGAGTGCCGTCCATAGTTCTGTCAAGGTTATTTCCGCATTTAATGCCTCATTATCTTCTGGTGATAGTTGTTCCACAATGTTCTTGTAAACATTTTGCTGTGCTGCAACATCGACTTCCATTTTCCCAAATTTGGAAGAAAAGAAATTGTAGGCCTCTGCTAAGATATCTCGTGTTGTGGTCAGTAGTTCTCCAGATGTGGATTCCAGAGCAGAGATATATTTCTGCGTTCCACGGTACGTTTCAGACGCAATGTGATAGAGCGAGGTTTTCTCTTCACCCTGTAGCGAGTTCTCTCCCGCTCGTTGTAGTGTTCCCCTACAGAGTTCTTCCTGAAGTGAACAAATTTTCTTCTTTATTGCTTCGATGTGATGCGTCACAGTTTCTCCACCTTGTTGCCTCCTTTGTTGTTGGTATCTATCGTTAAGCAGTTCATAGTAATAATGCAAATACTTTCTTCTTATCCTTTGCCTTCTATATGCCTTCACTCTTGTAAAAATTGCGTATGGCAGGCTTCAGAGTGAACAGCCACTGATGTAACTTGTTGGCGGTTCTACTCTTCGCGGTTCGAGTCCAGCTTATCCACCTCTGTTGAAACTTGGATTTAAGCATCGTATCCTGTAAGAGGGCATTGTTTAATTTCCAGGAAACTCTTCCAATCGGTGGTGGTCTTTCGGTGTGCATTATTTTCATGATCAATGCATGATGATCGCTAAATGGCGCTGGTCTCACTTGGATGTCCTGAACCTGTGATGTCATCGTCTCACTTACGTAAAATCTATCTATTCGCGAAGCAGCAGAGTTACGATGGAAGGTAAACTCGACATAGTTGGCATGTTTCTTTTCCCATGCATCCTGCAGTTTCAAAGACCTACACAAACTATCTAACACTGGCGAGGGGTAATATTGGCCCTTCTGGTCTTTGTCATTGATGACACAATTGAAATCTCCTCCGAGGATCAAGTTGTCGTATTTATGGCGCAAAAAGAAAGGCAATTCCTTAGCCAGGAATTCTTCACGTTCCTTTCGTCTGTGGGACCCAGATGGCAAGTATGCGTTAAATAATAGGGTGTTATTTTCAGTCAATAAAGACGTAATTCTACCACTCGCATGCGTTTCTGTGAGGCGCACTCCACATGTTGCACGATACACTATAGCTGTACCACGCTGTTCCTCTCCCACGTTTGATATATAGGTATATTGGGGCCCAAAGAAATCCAGACAATGCTCGTTATTTTCTTGGACAAACAGAAAATCAATGTCATAATCGAATACAAAGTCGCGCACTAATGTTTTCTTTGTGTAGTTTCGCAAACAATTTACATTCACTGATGCCAAGGTTTGCAGGAGGAGTACCATCAACAACACTGGAAAAAGAAGTTGCTAATACATACTGCCGCCACTAATTCACTCTTGGTCTACCGGCTTGCTCTTGGTTTTAGATTTCCTTGTTGGTGATTCCTCCTTTGTATCCGGATCTTTTTTCTTACGTTTGTCTAACCGAGGGTCACGATTACTAACTTGCACTCCACGCACATAGGGCTGTATTGTTATATTACTATCTTCCAAAGTCTCAGCTACTGCCATTTCCTCCGCTAGGGGGGCCGAAGTTGCTGGTTTAGTCGCTGCTGAATTATGCTCAATCTTGTCGTCCAATACTGTCGTTTCGCCATCTTCTATATATTCACTTCGTGGTGCATCAACCACCACTGAATCCGTCGAACACTGGGACTCCAAACCGTTAATGTCACCGGTGACCAGAGTATGTGGAGTTTCCGCGTTATTCTGCCTCGTGTCAGTCATCGATGCGGGTATGTCATCCTCGCTGCTTATGCTGCCTGCGCCCCCAGGGGCCTACTTCGGTAGGTACGGGTTTGGCGAACCCGGGGTCCCGAGCCAACAGTCTCCCTCGAGTGGGCTCCTCTTCGTGGTTGAGGGAGACGGTCAACAGGCCCACCCACGTGTAGGCCGTGCGTGGAGACCCGTGTCGGTGGAAAGGTTTGTCCTGGTGGTTGAGGGATGCGTATCTGAGCTCGTAACAGTATTTTTCTGAATTCGGGGAGGGTGCGCATTTCTAATACACTACTTTGGCTTCTGCTTCGCCTAAACGGGAGGTTAGGGACTAACCCACCCCTAATCAATCGGCCAGGACTAGGTATTGTACCGACCTCCAGGGTGAGTGGGACGGCGAGCTCGCTATATCCCCTGTGTAGCCCTGTCATCCCAGTGGGGTGACCCCTTGTTGGACTCCGTGGTGGGTGGGGAGCACTGGGGGATGAAATTTAGACCAACATTTATGGTTAACATACACCCCCCAAAAAACAATAAACGTGGAAAGGATTTAGTTGAAAACAGTGTTAAGCAAGTAGTTGAGTGTGGTCCTCGCTACTTAGTTATTAAACGAACGGAGGAAGGTAGAACGTTTTCTACGGTTAATCCGTTTATTATACAGAAAGGTCTTGACAAAATAGCTGGTGCTGTTAAATCATGTACAAAATCTAGAAATGGCACGCTGCTGGTGGAAGCAACTACAGCATCCCAGGCAGCAAAGATACTGAAAGCCAACATGCTGGGCAGTTATCCAGTCAAAGTGGAGATGCATAGGACCCTGAATTCCTCGCGCGGTGTTGTAAACACTAGCGCGTTGGATGGAATGTCCAACGAGGATATTCAGGAGAACCTCCAGGAACAAGGCGTAACTGCAGTATATCGTGTCCAAAGGAGAGAACGAGGGGATATGGTTCCCACTCGTACCCTGTTCCTGACCTTTGATCGGGTAGATCTCCCTCAAAGAATCAGGGCAGGATATGAAGTGATTGAGGTTAGACCATACATACCTAACCCTCTGAGATGCTACCAATGTCAGCGGTTCGGTCACACTAGTGCATTCTGTAAAGGCGCACCTACATGTGTCAGCTGCGGAGCCGGCATGCATGAAAATGCATGTACATCACCTCCAGCATGCGTAAATTGTAGCGGTGAACATCCATCAAGTTCACGAGAATGTCCCCGTTATATTGAAGAGCGAGCTATTCAGGAGATCCGGGTTAAGGAAAAGGTTTCCTTTTCGGAAGCCCGGAAACTTCTATGTATCCTCAAGCCCTCTTCAACCACCTCCCGTACCTATAGCTCTGTGGCGGCTACTCCGTCACCGAAACGGGAGGCTGGTACCCAAACATCTGATTTAAATGGGGCAACAATATCCGAGAAAGTTCTAGTGCCTAGATCGCAACCAAGAGCATCAGTAACACCATCTAAAACTCCGAGAACACAGACTACTGAAAATATCAGGTCAGTGAAGTCGCCTGAGAAAGCATCCACTTCTAACAACAGGACGAAATTGCCCATTGTATACCAAGCACCAGAGATCAAGTTCAAGACGCAGTATGATAGAACTGCCTTCCTGAAAGAAAGCACAAAGTCTGCTCCAGAAAAGTCCAAGAAACGTAGCCCTAGAGCGTCTCCGAGATCATCGTCGGGGTCATCTTCTGGGGAGGACTACGACCGGCGACCGTCATCTACGTCGGTCGGAATTTCCAATCGCTTCGAGCCCCTCGAATCGAAGGTTGTAGAAGGAAAACCGTCCTCTTCCATAGAGGATATGGAGCATGAAACAGCTGACCACGCTGCTACATCTGCAGCAAAGAAGAGGCAGGATAAACCTGCCGAAACTAGCCCTACACCAAAGAAAAAGGGCAAATTGATTCGGCCACCCATGAAGTCGTCTTAATGTAGACTACCTTTACATCTTATATCCCATAGTTCCAATGGCTATCCTACAATGGAACATACGAGGATTAAGAGCGCATCGACCAGAATTGGAACTTTTGCTCAGTAAGCATCACCCCTTAGTGGTATGCTTACAAGAGACTAAGCTACGACCACAAGACAACTTTAAAATCAGACGCTACACACCACTGAGGTGTGATGTTGAAACAGAAGAGGGCATTCCTGCACACGGGGGTACTATGATGCTCCTCAGGGATGACATATTTGTAGATCCGTTACAGCTACAGTCTGATTTACAATCTGTAGCTGTAAGGATTAAGCTGCCATCAATAGAATTTTGCATTTGCACTGTATATCTCCCGCCATCAGATGACCTCTCGTTAGTTGACTTTGAAGATCTGGTTTCCCAACTTTCAACACCATTTCTAATAGTTGGAGACTTTAATGCCCATCACCCACTTTGGGGCTCAAATCGGGCATGTTCGAGAGGCAACCTCATTGCAAAATTCCTGGAGAGCAATAACTTGGTTCTCCTGAACACCGGAGAGCCCACATTCCTCTCAGACGCGTTTAACACCTATTCGCACATCGATTTGGCAGTGTGTTCATCCCAGTTAGCTGTTTCATTACAGTGGAATGTCATCTCTGATTTACATTCCAGCGACCACTTTCCATGTCTTCTTAGTCTCTTAGCACAAGATGTGCCTCCCTCACGTATCCCTAGATGGCGCTTTGATCGTGCCAACTGGAATCTTTACACTCAGTTGGCTGTCTTTGAATACAACGAGCACGATTCTGTGAATGATTTAGTCGATCATCTCACAGAGAAAATTCTTTCCGCTGCAGAACAGTCTATTCCACGTTCGGCTACCCAACCCGGTCGATTTCCTGTCCCATGGTGGACCAACGACTGCCGGAATGCTATTCGTGCTCGTAGACGTGCTCTAAGGGTATTCCAACGACACCCTACGCTAAGTAATCTAATTGAGTACAAGAAAGCGCGCGCAAAATCTAGGCAAATAATTAAGGATAGCAAAAAGACCTCATGGAACAAATTTGTATCATCTTTTAACAGATGTACACCCTCATCTGTTGTATGGGATAAATTAAGGCGCGTGGCCGGAAAATCAACCCACTTGCCAATCGCTGGTCTGAAAACAGCTGCAGGAGTTGTTGTTGATCCGTTTGTTGTGGCTAACACCTTCGGCTGTGCTTTCGCTCAGGTGTCTAGCTCATGCAATTATGCTCCTGAGTTTATCTCAATTAAGACTCAGGTAGAATCTCAAGGTTTCGTGTTTAGTTCCAGAAACCTTGAAGACTATAACCGCCTCTTCATCTTGGCAGAGCTAGAACACGCTCTTTCGTCATCACGACTGACAGCACCAGGACCGGACGGAATCCACGTTCAAATGTTACAACATCTCTCACCTGAAGGTAAGGCATTCCTGCTAAAGGTGTATAACCGTGTTTGGGTTAATGCCACGTTTCCTGAAAAGTGGCGAGAAGCTACCATTATACCTATCTTGAAAGCTGGCAAGGACCGTCACCTCCCTTCTAGCTACCGCCCTATTTCCCTCACCAGTTGCGTATGCAAGGTGATGGAACGCATGATAAATGGGCGGTTGGTATGGTGGCTGGAAACGCACAACCTACTGAATAACATCCAGTGCGGTTTCCGACGACGCCGTTCAACAGTGGATCATCTTGTGTCCATGTCGACACAGATTATGAACGGATTTCTTAAGAACTGTCAAACAGTCGGAATATTTTTTGACCTCGAAAAGGCTTATGATACGTGTTGGCGAGCAGGGTTGCTACGTACTCTGCACACCTGGAATATACGTGGACGCCTACCACTCTTCCTTCAGGAATTCCTGAAAGACCGCGTATTCCGAGTAAGGGTTGGCTCGGTTTTTTCGAACCTTTTTGTTCAGGAGAACGGTGTACCACAGGGGTCGGTACTAAGTGTTACGTTGTTTGCTATTGCGATTAATTCTATCTCGAAATGTGTACCTCCAGGTGTCTCGTCATGCCTATTTGTAGACGACTTTGCCGTCTACTGTACATCTCAGCGCACTCCGTTTTTAGAGCGCCGTCTTCAGACCACCTTGGACAACCTTAAGAGTTGGAGTTTAAAAAACGGCTTCCGTTTTTCCGCTGAGAAAACCATCTGTGTAAACTTCTGGCGTCAGCAGAGTCGACTACCTCCAAGGCTCCGGCTAGGCGCTGATCTACTACCTTTTGCAGATGAGACGAGGTTCCTTGGATTGATATTTGATAGAAAACTTAGTTGGTCGTCGCATATAGAACAACTGAAAGCACGATGTGACCGATCTTTGAATATCTTGCGGGTACTAAGTGGAAAATCGTGGGGAGCGGATCGTGCAGTGTTATTGCGACTTTATCGGGCACTCATCCGTTCCAAATTAGACTATGGTAGTATCGTTTATGGCTCAGCACGACCATCTGTGCTGAAGAGATTAGACACAGTCCATAACTGTGGCATACGTATAGCTGTTGGGGCATTTCCAACGAGCCGAGTTATAAGCCTGTATGCTGAGTCTGCAGAACCTCCTCTGCACTACAGGCGCAACATGTTATTAGCCAATTATGGCTGTGGACTTAATTGCATGCCCACACATCCATCGTTTACGCCGTTCTTTAATACCTTCATGGACGTGCGTTATAGGAACACTACTATTAAACCAAAGCCACCTGGTTTTCGTTTCCGGGAGCTCCTTAGACATCTTGATACTGACATGCCCAAGATGTATCCTAGGGGGGAGAGGACATACCCTCCTTGGTTGTGCAGAGCGTCCCCGGTTGATCTGGGCATGACTAAATATGATAAATCTACCATGTCTATGTCTAGTATCCGCACATGTTTTTTAGAATTTTTATCGCGATATGAGGACCATTTTGTAATTTATACTGATGGCTCCAAGAACTCAAATGGCGTTGGTTGTGCTTACGTGTGTGGAACCGAACCCTATACATTCGGATTCCACACTAGCACTTCCATTTTTACTGCAGAGCTTTATGCAATATACCGGGCCATCTTACACGTACGCCGACGAAAGTTGGGGGACTGCTTAATCCTGAGTGATTCCCTCAGTGCTCTTCAAAGCCTACGGCAGCTGTACAACTACCACCCTATTGTGCAGCGTATACAGGATGCCCTCCACGTTTTACACGCTTCTGGCGTTAACGTGGTGTGTGCATGGATCCCTGGTCACGTAGGCTTGCGGGGGAATGAAATGGCGGATTCAGCAGCCAAGACGGCTATCATGAAGCCCAGGGTTCGAATACCATCTGTGACATCGGAAGACTTTAAGGCCGAATTGCGGAGAGCTGTGCAAACCTGCTGGCAGGAAGAGTGGTATGCTCTCCGCAATAATAAACTTAGATCTGTCAAAGAACTTCCGATTCCCTGGGTTACCTCCTGTCGGTCATCTCGTCGCGAGGAGGTGAGTTTGGCTCGGTTACGAATTGGGCACTGCATTTTTACTCATAGTTTTCTTTTTAAAAAGGAGCCTTCTCCACTATGTCCGTTTTGTAATGAAGCGTTGTCTGTACGACACGTGCTGCTAGAGTGTTTTCACCTAGCAGACCTTAGGACGTCTCTGCAGCTGCCGGTCAGCTTTGAAGAAATTCTAGCGGACGATAACGCAGTAGTGAAGAAGGTTTTTAGGTTCTTTTCGAGATTAGATTTTAGGATTTAGCAAATAGAATTTATGGTTTTTGGATGCTTTTTTTTCTATTCTTTTTTTTTTTGAACGCGTATATATTTGTTGTTTTTTTTTTTTTTTAACATAGTTATACTGTTTTAGAATGATTTATATCTGGCTTTTGCCATGACCATTTTCTTTTAAAAAGGGCGCTGATGACCTCTGTAGTTGAGCGCCCTTATACTCATCATCACTCACTCACTATGCTGCCTGCCGGTCGTCTATTATCTCCGTGTCGGCTGCCGGTAAAATGGGGTGCGCATCTTTTTCGGTGTCCACATTTTGATTCACTACCCTTGGTTTCGGTAAGGCTCCAGATGCCAGCTTGGCCCATGTAAAGGTATCCTGTGCACTGTTCGGTGTACGTGGTACGAATTTACGTGGACATTGATTACGTAAGTGGCCCGCTGAATGACAAATTGCACAAGTAGTAGGTTGATCGGGATAACTAACCAAAGCCGAATGTCCCTCAATATTTATGAATGACGGGATATGTTTCTTCAATAGTAGATGAACCGTGCTCACTCCGTTTGTCACCTTATAATGATAATTCTCATTCCATGCATCATCAGTTACCTGTAGTATATTCCCATATGGTTGCAAAGCCACGCTTATTTTCAAATTTGTGATATGTAGTGGCAAATTGAATATCTTAACCATACGTCTTCCGAATCCGGCAACATCAATAAGACCTTGGTCCGTTGTCCATTTGACAGAGTGAAACTAGCTTCCCCATTTGTCTGTTTTAACACTCGTTCTACCAATTCTTGGGAACTGCATTTAATGAAGATCTGTCGAGAAATTCCATTTATTTGTAATGCTGTAACCTCATCTTCTTCTAACTTAAGCGTGTTGAATATCCATTCATGTATCTCGTGTGCAGTCGGTCGACTAATATCTCTTTCTACAAAACTTATCACCAATGTTGTTGGACGGTCGGCACTGTCAATTATGTCGTATTGATTACCGTATTAAACAAAAAAGAATACTAATATTTCGACGTTAACGTCGTCACTTCGCAGATACGTGTACTGTACACAGCCGTAAAGTAAACACTAGCCGCGAGCGCAACACAACTTCCCTCTGTGCCGGCCGGCAAGGGACCTAACTCGACCTTCACCGTACGGCAGCTCAAGGCCAACTGACTCTAGCAATCCAATTAACCATCACAAGTTAAGTTATAATAAAGCAGTAATGTGCACACGCTGTACGGAGAGCAGTTTGTCAATCAATTGTCTATGCTATAAGTGGAGTTGGATGTTTGTCTATTTTTACACATCAGAATGTATCAGTCACATATTTTAGAACACAAAACACAGATGCAGGTGTAACTTGGGTGATAGAAAGCCTTATTGGAACACATCTTGTGGTAGAAGCCATGGGTTGACAGTCCTGTATTCACATGTCTTATTTCGTAATTCACTTGCGACCAGGATCTGCCTTGGTCGCGCAAGTTACATACAATCTCATTGGAGTATTTCTTTTCTTTTCTTATCGGTTTTGTAGGAATATCTTGTAGTGCTCCGTAGCTAGCAGCACCAGTGTATATCGCAAGTCTTCTATTAAGAACGTTTCCCTGTTACGGTCATATGCCAGTCGTCATAAGCAGAGGTAAAATACCTCCGCTGTTGAATCATTTAAGATGGCTACTCGTTTCGATTTCACTTCACAAAATATCTCTTTACCGCATTATGGCACTAAAGATGAATCGGCTTCACTAGTGCATACGCATGGGGGTGCGTCAAACGACATCAAAGAATAAATAACAACAGAATCAAGGCCTATGCTATTGATTAATAAACTTGAATTCTTAATTTACGCAGACAGAATTTATTATGTGTCAATTGCTCCAAAGAAATAAAATAGTTATTTTTTATCAAAACTGTCATAATGTTTTAATTTACCGTAACCATAAACTTCATAACTTGCAACCAATCTTAGTAAAGAACCATGAAGATCTACTATCACACATAATTGTATCAACTGGGTGGCTACTCGGGAATATTCGGTGATATATTTGTATTGTTTGTATGGTGCCTACAGTCCGGCCGCTGTATCTCCGGCTCTGACGTTTATGGCTGCAGGAGGTGGAGGAGGAAGGTTAATAGTACCAACGTATAATAATGAGTAATTGAAAACATATCGTCAGAATTATCTTTATAATGAGAGTATAGGACTATATTAGCTTCAAAACATTGAAATCCAACTGGTAATGTCATTATCATGCAAGATATTCTTTACATCACTCTATTCGAATATTTCGTTTACACCTTTTACCCGCACTAACTGCTTCTATTGGTAGTACTGGGAGTCTGTACATCCGGTGTGGTGGTCAGGAAGTTAAGTTGTCTGCCAGCGCAAATCAGCGTTGTCGCTGCTAGGCGTGGCTTGGAAATCCAGCAAAAGGAAGCTGGCTTATTCAACGGCAGAAAAACCAGCCTAAGTAAGGTACTGAAAGAACTAGGTTTTCGATTTAACAATGTTTCTGGGTGTAAAGCTGTAATGGAAAGAAGTGACATCGTTGCATGGAGAGGTAGATTTTTGCGGGAAATTCTAAAAAGCAATCCCGGAAATGTTCACGAAATTGGCTTGATGAAACGTGGGTAAATGCAGCACACACTAAGACAAAGGCATGGACAGATGACACTCTTGCAGGGACAATGAAAGTGCCAGTTGGGAAAGGAAGCAGACTGATTTTGCTCCATGCTGGTGGTGTACGTGATTTCATTCCAGGAGCAATGCTCTTATTCAAATCAAAGGGTACCGGTGATTATCACGAAGAAATGAATGAAATACATTCAAGAACTGGTTCCAAGAATCTCTTCTGCCGAAGATCAGTGCCAATTCCATTATAGTTATGGACAATGCGCCATACCACTCACTTCAATTAAACAAAGCACCGACAATGTGCGACAGGAAAAGCGTCATTTTGCAGTGGTTGGAGAACAACATACCTGGAGCGTCCGCAGAAATGACGAAAGCAGAACTCCTACAAATTGTAAAACTTTACAAACCACGTTTCTGCACTCCTGAAATAGACACTATTGCTGCTGTTCACGGTCACACTGTAATCGGGCTCCCTCCCTATCATTGTCGTTTCAATGCCATTGAAGTAATTTGGACACAAGTGAAAGGATATGTTGCAGAACATAACACAACATTCTGCATTTCTGATGTTGAACTATTAGTGCAGCATGGTATTAAATAAGTAGCCCAGGATAAGTGGAAAAGTGCCGTGGATCATACCTGAAAACGTTTAAGACAAGCCAAGGAAAACGAAGGCATAGTGGAAACACGTGGGGAGGAGCTAATAATCTCAGTCAGCCAAGATGACGTCAGCAGCGATTCCAGTGATGGAGCTGTGATGATGAATGAAGATGATGATGATTATGAGTATGATGATGATGAAGAAGAAGATATGGATATTTACAAGGATTGCGGCGTCTTTTCACTGGACTGAATGTAAGTTGTTTAACTGCCAATTTCAGTAAACCTAGCTTCTTGTTATATCTTTTCCAGTATATGGTAAATTGTATATTGTCTCCATATGCAACTATTCTGGGATCATGTATATGCACATTATCCACTTACATTTACGAAGTGATGATCTGCAAATGCGTGAAATATTTAAAATACACATGTTCCTCTGCTTAAAACTCCCGCTAACGAACTGCCAAAAGCGCGCTCCCCCCTATTGAGAACTGTCAGAGCTGGAGATCCAGCGGCCGAACTGTAGCAGTGACTGCGAGACAACTCGTAAGATATTACATATGCAGGCTATAAATATGATTTTTTCATGTGTATTCTTTTTTCAAACAATTGTCAATTAAAGACATTTTCGAAAGTACTAATTTCGCTCAGAACCGAGAATTAACGACACAGGCTTATCACGTGAGTGCTCATACTGTGACGAACATTGTTAAAGAAGGCAAACAGTTCACCAAATTAGTAGAAGTTACCATATTCAGATCTCCTGGAAAACATAGAGCAACATTCTAATACGTACTGGTATCTTCCGTATCTATCCTACCACGCTACCGAGGCGGGTTGAGCTACAGTGATATATAGTAGTTGAATATATTGCTGTTTTCATATGTTCTAAATTAGGGCAACTTTCTTTGATAGCTTTCCAATAATAATTAGTTAATTTTGCTATTGTATCTTCTTTCAAGCCTCCCAACTTCCGTCCACCCAAAGTGATGGCCTTTTTCTTCCATTCCTTTAACAAATTTCTCATTTCTGTTAACAAGCTCTTAGTTACATGTTTCAAGCATACCTACTTTGTTTATCTCAGTATCACTATACACTGCCAAATCCTGTAAGTGCTTTGGAATCTCCATGTTACAAAATTGTTGTGTATCGCATTCTGCATGTAGTAATAGATCTCTTCCACAATACAGCTGCAGCTGTCACTTCCATAACACTTGAAGAAAAACTATAGTTAGCTTCACAGTTTTCAGTGTGTTGATACTCTGTGGTCCATTTCTGATAAGCTTCATTTTTGAAGCCTAATGATTTTTGTTTCTGTCCACAAAAACTACAGTATTTGGAAATTATTATGTACCTGTAAGTACATATATAGCAACACCTATGCCATATAAAGAAGAAAATCTCGTTTTTCCTTTTCAGTGGTTATCTTGCCTCCATGACTAAGAAGTTCCGTTATATAGGGTAAGACAAAAATGCTATTTTCTAGAGGCAGAATGCACAGCACTATAAGGTTTTGATTTTAGCACTAATAAAGCCTTAAGAGCTCTTATTTCTTACGTATCACATTAGTTGTAGATTCAGCACTAACATAAGCACATACAACTAATAAAGCTCCGTAAGAGCAAAAGGAAACTATATTTCACAGTATCAACAGAACCAGGTGTACGTAATTTCTTAGGAGAAAACACAGAATAGGCGTTAAACTGTATTCATTTGCAACACACAATCTTATTGAGCAGTGTAGCCAACACAGGATACGCAAAACACAACTTTCCTAACACTGAAGATCGCCAAATTAAAACTTAGCAAAGTATATGAGCTTAGAACTTCGAAAGCACAAGTTTCTGTGAAAGTGGCAGGTGTGAACCATGTGCAAAGCCATTTAAAAGGTCGAAAGTCCATACTTATTTAAAATTCAAAAACATAAAAGTTAACTTTTTCAAAACTTGTGGTCAAATTTCACAGATTAACCTTATTTTACTTAGCGGAGACTTTGATGTTTGTAGACTTCTGCAAGGAAATATAGCACCAATGAAAATTTGTCCTTCGAATCATTCATTGAGTCTGTGGAAAAAAACGAAGGAATTGCTTCAGTAAATGATTTCTAGAAATATCCAGCTAGAGTAGCTACAAAACAAGAATATACATGTGTTGAGCCAATACGATTATCCAACTGTTTCGGTGTTGCCATTTCCACGGAAAGCGGGCGACAGAGATGGAAGTTATATCTGTCTTTGTCTCAATCTAGCAAGTATCATACAGATGCTGAGATGTACAGTGATACAATGCTGACAGAGAAGTTTGCTTAATATTTCAGCATGTGTGTGAGAACATACGCTATGATTATCACACAATCTCTACATTAAAACCTTGTACTGGAGAACAGTTCGCTTCCATAGCTATCGCTCATATACACACAAAACAAAATGATTCAAATTAGATGCGTTCTACGAAATACTGTGCTACAGTGCAACAAAGTAGTGACATGTCAACAATTTGTGAATATAGTTTCCAGAAGCGGCTCGCGCCCCCCCCCCCTAAAAGAAATCTTACGGAAATAAATGAACCATGGCCTTTGGACAAGTAAGAACAGTTTATTTTGAAAATATGAGAAAGCTTCATAAGGTAGTAAAAGTGATGTCTTCATACCTACAGTATATGGCTCGGCGCAGTAGAATTAGCGCCGTCCTGCTGCATTTCCACGTAATAGAAGCCACGCAGCTCTGAAGGTGGCAAGGGAGTTGGGTATGGACTTACGCCTGTGCTCATCCGGCGCGGTTCTGTTGGCGCCTAGAGGTCCGGAAGTAGTTTTATATCGCTAAAATTCACGGATTTGTTATTTTAGTGTTCTTTGTGGAGTTAGGAACATTAAAAGAATGTTACAGGTGGCTTTATAAAATCCAGTGACTAAAGAATGATGGATAACTTTGTAAAATCATTAATGGAAGTGTAATTTTCAAGGTAGACTCTTGAAGGAAATATATAACTGAAACCGTTGGGTAGACCAACGCCCGAATTATTAATGAGAAAAGTAAAAACTAAGAAAAATGAAAACCGAGAGTTTAAGATGCACCTTAGTTCTAAGATCATAAATGAAAAATGTGACTGAATCTGTGGCTACGAAATTCTCAAGTCCCTTTTCTGCTACCCGCGTGTTTTGTTTGTTCCTAAATGTGTCAATTATTTGTGGACAGTTAAGGGAGTGAGTAATATAGAAAAAATAAACCAACATGAACATGCAGTGCACCATATGCTTAGTGTGGTACATATGTGTCTCCTAGGAAAACAAAACATTGCATCAAGTCTTGGCTCCGTGTTTAAAGAAAATCTTAAGAAACATAACATTCAAGTGAGTAAAAATAGACATATTTTAAAAAGGCTTATTTCATGTGTGAAGTTTTGCGTTGTGGTTGAACTAACTTTACGAGCACATGACCAATCTGTTACTTCTGCCAATCCAGGGGTGTACAGGGGCCTCATTCACTATATAGTTGAACTGGATACAGTGGTGAAGGAACATTTATAAATAGACTGAATATTTAGAGGAACTTCGTAAACAGTGCAGAATGATCTATTAGACTACATGTTGAAAGTCTATAGGGAGAAAATAGAGCAACAGATACGAGCTTCTGAGTTTGTTCCCATTCAGTGCGATGAGACAACTGACGTTTCTAATCACTGTCAGATGGTTTTGGTGTTCCGTTACGTATATGACGAATTCGTAAATTATAGACTTTGGGCTTTTGTGAACGATGAAGGAAGAGATGTGGAATCTCTGACAAAACGCATAAGTAATAAAATCTACCCACCTCTTGGAAATACCAAAGAAAAGCTCATTACTCAAACCTTTGACGGGGCCAGAGTTTAGTGGAAGGACTGATGGAGTACAGGCCAAAATTAGGGAAACATATACATATGCGTACTTTTTCCATTGATATGCCCGCCAGTTGAATTAAATCATACAAAAGGCAACAGACCCTAATTCCCAGTTAAGCGTGTTCTTTTCAGATCTGTCGGATATTCCAGCACTCTTTTCCAATTCCTCTTTGCGATCTGATATTTTAGAAAAATTAGTGCAAGCGAGATTGCCCAGAGCTGCTTTAACAGGATGGAGTTACAACATTCGTACCATCAATGTTACGTACGAAAACATAGAAAACCTGAAAGATTGCTTCGAAATTATTGAAGAGAGTTGCACTAATACAGCCACAATAAATGAAGCCAGTACCTATAGAAGAGCTCTTGAAGATACAAATTTTATTTTTTGGTTAGGAGTTTTCCACAAATCCAACCTCATGTAGACATTTTTACCGGCAATTTCAAAAGAACAGTAAAGATAGTGTAACGTTACAGAATAATATCCCCATATTTAAACAACAAATGGAAAAGAAAAGATTGAATAGTGATGAAGTACACAAAAACTTAAGTGAAGAATTTCCGAAACCACCAAAGAAAAGAAATAGTATGGAATGTGCAACTGTTGGAGATGCCCAAGGTGTGTGACGTCATTACAACTACTCTCATTGGTAGATCTGCTTATAATGAACATCTAGGAGCTGCATCTTTGCTGTGTAACGACTTATTTAAGGATTTTTGTGAACGTTTCCTGGAAGAAATTTTAACACAAATGATGCAATGCTATCCTTTTCTACAGCAAGGAGAACTGTGCAGCCAAATTAAAAACAAAATAACTTCAAAATTCAAGCAGGATTGAAACTTTTTTACTTCATATACGAAAATAAACTTTCGTTAGTATTCAGTGAAGCTACCAAACTTTTTAAAATTGTCATAACAACGCCGAGGAGACTGCGGAAACTGAACGTTGCTTTTACACTTTGAAAAGCATAAAAAACGCTTTTAAGAAATGAATGACAAGCGACAGACTCAAAGCTTTAGCAATGCTGTCAATGAATAAGGCCCCTATCAGTAACATTCAGGATTTTTATGAAAGAGTGATGGAAAATTTCATTAAATTGAAGAACATATAAAATGGTCAAAAGTGCAATTCATGATAAACTGAACAAATGCCAAATACGAGAATTAATGTGTGTACATTCAGAGATATGCGCGTGAATCTGTGAAAAAATTACACTGGTTTGGTGGCAACTTATATGGATTTGTGTGAGCTTTAGTGATGTTCTAATAACATCCTTTTATATTTCGCATGCGTATTAATATGCAGCTTTAGGCAACGATTGTGTTCGACTTTTTGTACTTTTTTCTGAGGTATATATCAAAACTTTAGAACCACTATTTCCGTGGGTTGTAGGGATAGAATTTGAAAAAAATGGTACTTAAAAGTTGTAAGTGCAATAATGTATTGTTGTCAATACTTAGCAAGTAAAACCGTTTCCGCGCCCTACAAACATTTCGGCCACTAGCTGCCACTGATAGTTTCTATTTTAATGATGCCATATTTGTATACAGTCTGTAACGGACTTTAACCAATTTTGGTTTCATTAAAATACTTAATAAATACGGAAGATATGAATGTGTATTTATGAAGGAGTTTTACACCATGAATCTCATGTACTAATGTTATGCTTGTGCGCAGAAATTTTAGTCTTGCAGCAACAATATCGCTTCTTTCAAGCAGAAATTTGCGACGATCATTGGTTCTCCTATATTTGAACCCAAGAGATTTCAGAATATTATACATGGAAGATAAAGAATCCGTATATTCTATTCTCTCCCTCATTAATTTGGCCAGCCTTTTGGCAAATGGGTATTCATCCTTGCCATATAAACCATAAATTGTTCTACGTAAAACACACTTTTGAAAATTGTGTAAGTTGGCAGCACGTTTTTTAACTGTCCGATGTTTCCCTGGAGATCTAACTATGGAAACTTCTCCTAATTTGGTAAACTGTTTGCCTTCTTTAACAATGTTCGTCACAGAATGAGCACTCACGTGACAAGCTTGGAACATTAATTTTCGACTCTGAGCTAAATTTGTACTTTCGAAAATATATTTAATTGACATCTGTTTGAAAAAGGAATACACATTAACAAGAATATTTGTAGCCTGCTTATGTAAAATCTTATAAGTAGTTTCTTAGTTACTACCAGGCGCACCAGTACTAGGCTTGTTAAGCGGTATATTTACTAAGTTTGGAAAGCACGTGTGCGCTCTTAAACGATCACCACTGCACTGAATGCAAGACACAAAATGCAACTGCAGCATAGCACGTGTGCACGCGTGTGCTTTTCTTCACTGACAGTTAATATTTATTTTCTTTCTAGTCAGGCGCCTTAGCTTTCCATATCTCCGAAACCAGATGTGCTACAAACATGGGGTTTGGACAGTAATCCTCAGAAAAAATAGTTCTGTAACATGGGAAAAACTAAATATTTTTTTTAATTTGTATCTTTAGAGCGCGCAAAGAAATTAGCCTCATGCTTCGGCAAAGCGAGCCTGTATGCGTGCTTAACTGTACAAAGTTGCACGCACCGCATTGGATAGTAGCCATAGAACAACAACGTCTAGCCCCGCCTTATGTTCATTTCTATTTTGTATCGACCTTAGCATACGACAAACAGTTCTCATTATCACGGACCAGCTGCTTGCTATAGTGTCAGTTTATTGTTGCACCGTTTAGCTGTTATTTCAGTGCGCATGATGTTAAGTCTTTAAGTTTACCTATATTCCTTTCGTTAAATTTTAAACACTTTTTACGACTTCTAGCTTTATGCTATGAAGACACGAATGTGAAAGTTATATTTATGTAATTTGAAATAAATGTAAATTTATAAGTAATATAAATTTTCTCATTTATTGCTAAAAATATATAGTATTCCCCAAGAAGGTAAATATTCGCAAAAATTATCGAAAAATATCGCTAAATACAAAAGCTCTTGCCTCTGGTTATGCTGTATGCACACAGACACAGTTCTTATTCTAATGCCAACTTGGATTTCTAGGTCACAGAACACGTATGTGCAGCAAAACATTGACATTGCATTTTTGGGTGGAATACAATACTTCCCTTATTTACTATATGTGGCAGAGAAAGTAATGAAAGCCCAACTAGGAGCAGTACCTAGTCACAAGTTAACTGCTAAGAAACGTATGACTTGTATAAAATGCAAGCAGTACCTAATTAAAATGTATCACTGTTAAATATGCATCAAATGGCGATAGTGTAAGACATTTTGCTTAAGTTTTTGTCACTTATGTTAATTTAAAAATTAATTTAAAACAAACACTTAAGAATTTTTATTGATATAATTGATTTTTTTTTTTAGTTTTGCTTATATTTTAAAGTTATTTTCTAATTCATATGTTAATTTCTTACATGGTGTTCTACATTTAAGTAAATGCTGACATTCTCAGTACATGGTAGGAATTCACATGTTTTATAATTGGTATATTACTGCAGTGTGTATATCAGTGACGACTGTCTTTAATTCAATAAATGGCAAACTGATTTACATAAAGTACTACATTATATAATACCAAACCACAGTGTTTCCTATTTTCGCATCTTATTTCAAATAAATAAAACTAATGTTAATATATAACATTTTAAAATAATAATAGCAATAGCTATTTTCAAATATAATAAGCTGAAAGAAGTGCATAATTTGATAACGTCATCTATGTGTTTAATGTCTATTAAAAACGCTGGTAATGCCATTTGAACCTTGCACTCCTTTCTATTTGTTACGTTCATTTGAAAAGTGGGGGGCAGGGCAGCAATAACAGATCACGCCGGAAGTGCGATCAGTTATAAGTGCACAGTGTTAGTACAGGTAGCTGTATTACCGACTGAGATGGTCGTTCCATTAACTACCACAAGTTCACAGCACTAGTTATTCAAAAGTTGTGAAAACAATTGGTGTATATCTACAAAACTCTTGCCATGTGGATAGTCCTATTTTTTTATAATGTCTCAGCTTTATTATTCTGCATATATATATATATATATATATATATATATATATATATATATATTGTGACTCTGTGGGTTCGTGAAATAAAAAGTCCAATTACACCACTCAACAATGTTCTTTATTTCCACCGACTTACAGTCAAACACTTGCCAATTACACAGAATTACGTGCTGCAACAATTACAATTCACCAGTTCGTCCGTTACAATTTCCTTGTACTCGCGGTTACGTAAGCTCCGGTACACATTCACAGTTACGTACAGTCTTCCGTTGCACAATCTTCTCGTACATTAACACGTCACTGACTAACACTGCCTTCTTACCCCAAGAACTGTTCTCACTCACACACTAACCAACTGACTGACTGACTGACTGACTAGCTGCAGCCCTTTTTATAGGCATCTCGCCGTCTTCTAGACGTTTCCGGATGATGAAAGATCCCGTAATTTCTGGAACCAGGTAGAAGAGAAACAGACCGCACAATTATGTTTCTTTCCCCAGTCGTCCCTGTCACCACTATAAGACAAACGAGGGGAGGGCGTAGCTAACATTGACCTCCCCCCGTCTTCCGCTCCCAGCTGCTTTCACAGGGTGTTCCAACGGTCGCGTTACACTGCTCCCTCCTCAAAGCTGTTCGCCCCGAACAGCCCCATCGTAGCGTGCAAGGCGGTCCAGGTGTACCACCAGCATCTGCTCGGAGTCTCAGCCAGAAGTAGCGCTGCCGTAGTTTGTGAATCATACGGTTCGCTCCCAGGTGTCCTCCTGAAGTACCGGCGTGCACTTCCTCCAAGACTTCCGGGACCTTGCTCCGGGGAAGTACCAATTGTTCTCTCTGCGCCTTCCCATCGGGTGACTCCCATACCCGGAACAGCACGCCCTCTCTGGTCTTCAACGAGTCCCATTGGGCCCAGTGCGACTTGTAGGTGGCGCTCCTCGGTGCGATGTCCTCCCAGGTTGGTCTCGTCCCTGCGTCCACTTCCCTCAAGAGTGGCCCCAAGTCTGCGTCCGCCAGCTGCTCCCTCCTCAGGCCTGCGCTATCACAGCCTTCAGCAGGCACTGCCACAACTACTCGGACTGCTGCGGCACGCTCCTTCTCTTCCACTCTTGTGCGCTCATGGCCGTCCTGGATCTGCGGTAGGACACCTCCAATGTAATGGTCGCTAGCGTCGGTGTCCACAATGAAGGCGCCACCCGGTTGCGGGAAACCCAAAATTGGAGCACTGCACAGGGTTTCCTTCGGGTGCTGGAAAGCGTCTTCGGCATCCTCCGTCCACACATAAGGCCGGTTTTCCTCCGTCAGGCGGGTGAGGGGTTTTGCGATGTTGTCGGCCTTTTCCTCTAAATCATCAAGGCGGTCGTCTACTTGACCCTTCCGCTTGCCCAGGTTCGCGACGTCATCCCTCACGCCGGCCAACCGTCCCTCAAATTTTGCGGCGAGAGCCTCGTTCGCCACCTTCATTTCCGTGGTCAGTTCGGCCATCTTTGAGGTCATTGTTCTGGCCAAGTTGTTGTTAGCCGTTTCCGTCTTCGCTGTTAATTCGGCCTTCATTTCTTCCATCTTCCCGGTGATGTTGTCCTTAGCCGTCCTGATTAGTTTCAGTTCCGCGGCCAGGTTACTTCTAGTCTCCAGCTTCTCTGTTAGGCTGTTCTTTGCCGCTTCTGTTTTTGCAGCGAGGTTTTCAGTTGCCGTCCTCATTTCTTTCAGTTCCGCCTTCATTTCCATCATCATCTCTAAAATTTTCTCCAATGCCGCGTCCATGGTTGTAATGTTCGGTGATGTTATCTTCCCGCTTCCTAACACCAGTGTGACTCTGTGGGTTCGTGAAATAAAAAGTCCAATTACACCACTCAACAATGTTCTTTATTTCCACCGACTTACAGTCAAACACTTGCCAATTACAAAGAATTACGTGCTGCAACAATTACAATTCACCAGTTCGTCCGTTACAATTTCCTTGTACTCGCGGTTACGTAAGCTCCGGTACACATTCACAGTTACGTACAGTCTTCCGTTGCACAATCTTCTCGTACATTAACACGGCACTGACTAACACCGCCTTCTTACACCAAGAACTGTCCTCACTCACACACTAACCAACTGACTGACTGACTGACTAGCTGCAGCCCTTTTTATAGGCATCTCGCCGTCTTCTAGACGTTTCCAGATGATGAAAGATCCCGTAATTTCTGGAACCAGGTGGAAGAGAAACAGACCGCACAATTATGTTTCTATCCCCAGTCGTCCCTGTCACCACTATAAGACAAACGAGGGGAGGGCGTAGCTAACATTGACCTCCCCCCGTCTTCCGCTCCCAGCTGCTTTCACAGGGTGTTCCAACGGTCGCGTTACAATATATATATATATATATTAATTCGGTTGGGGTAAGTATTTGGCAAACTGGTTAAAATTAATGTGACCCATGTGTTGTATAAAGTATAATAAGATAAACATATTCATAATGTTCTTTATTTATGTGCTGGGTTGAAAGGCTTGCGAACTTCTTTTGTTGAACAGAGAAAACGTCATCAATATGTACAGTTTGTTAACAAAAGCATATATTTTAGAGCTTGTTTTCCTTAATACTGCCAGAATAAACAAATCATTAGTATATAAGCATATATAGCATTCGCATCTGTGATTCATATATATATTTATTTATTTATTTATTTATTTATTTATTTATTTATTTATTTATTTATTTATTTATTTATTTATTTATTTATTTATTTATTTATTTATTTATTTATTTATTTATTTATTTATTTATTTATTTATTTATTTATTTATTTATTTATTTATTTATTTATTTATTTATTTATTTATTTATTTATTTATTTATTTATTTATTTATTTATTTATTTATTTATTTATTTATTTATTTATTTATTTATTTATTTATTTATTTATTTATTTATTTATTTATTTATTTATTTATTTATTTATTTATTTATTTATTTATTTATTTATTTATTTATTTATTTATTTATTTATTTATTTATTTATTTATTTATTTATTTATTTATTTATTTATTTATTTATTTATTTATTTATTTATTTATTTATTTATTTATTTATTTATTTATTTATTTATTTATTTATTTATTTATTTATTTATTTATTTATTTATTTATTTATTTATTTATTTATTTATTTATTTATTTATTTATTTATTTATTTATTTATTTATTTATTTATTTATTTATTTATTTATTTATTTATTTATTTATTTATTTATTTATTTATTTATTTATTTATTTATTTATTTATTTATTTATTTATTTATTTATTTATTTATTTATTTATTTATTTATTTATTTATTTATTTATTTATTTATTTATTTATTTATTTATTTATTTATTTATTTATTTATTTATTTATTTATTTATTTATTTATTTATTTATTTATTTATTTATTTATTTATTTATTTATTTATTTATTTATTTATTTATTTATTTATTTATTTATTTATTTATTTATTTATTTATTTATTTATTTATTTATTTATTTATTTATTTATATGTGTGTGTGTTTGTCTTTCTGTACTCATATACAAACAGTTTTTTACAATGCTTATTCCTCTGTTATCTAGTGGGAATATTCAGGTCGTTGTGTGTGTCTGGTTCGTTTCTCGTGACCGACGTTCTTGACCCGCAGGTTGTTTGAAGGTTGATAGGCGAATGTTAGGAAAGATAATTACATTCCCCGGCTTTCACGTCTCTCCTTTTCACCTCATTTCTCATTTTACTTCATCTTTCATCGAGGTCAGCTATTTAAGGGTTTTAAGTGTTGCAGGGAATTTTGGGGTGCATGGCAGGACATTTTCTCTGTGTAACCTTCGTCCTTATTTTATTTTTTATTTATTCAACCAGGCGCTTTAGAGGAAAATGGTACAGGCGCTCATATTTCAGCTTAATGTCACGAAGCGGCCTTGAAGTCTGCGCACTCATACCCCTAAACTCCTTGTATATCTCACGATGTCGTGTTCAAAAGATTTCACGTGAACTCATGAGAATTCGGTCCCGTGTCATGCAGACATTTTACGGAATAACATACCATTTATATGTTTTAGAAACAATCTCAAATTGAAAAGCATGAAAATCGCGTGTAACTCAAAATTTTGGTTACCTATTCAAGTAGTGGATGTTACTTTGTTGCTTTAAGTTAGATGTGCCTTGAAAAGTCAAATACCCTGCCACTTTACCAGGTCCGAAGAAGTTCTAACGTTGCCGTTGTCTTTCTTAACATATATTTAAAACCTTCTACCACTTTCTCGCCATTTATAAAATGGTAGCGTAAGAGAAAGATGTTTCATTACACATGCCAATGAGCAGGTCGCGTTTTGCCAAGACTACCTATAGATATCAGGCTCCATTATTCCGCTTGAAAGCATCTAAGCGTATAAGACAAGCAAATTCTTTCTATTGGATCAACGACAACCATGAAGCTGTTACATCGCATTACGATTCCAAAAATTGCTTTCTGTGAAGAGCCAAAGTTTAGCATTAATTTAAAAGCAACATATTTTCTAGTTTGGCATCCTTATACGGCCATTAAGTCACCACATATTATTCAGTACAGGTCTGTGTTCGTATTCTGAGATGGCTTAATTATATTAAAGTACTGAGTCATCTAAATAAAGTACATTGTACCTGTTGATTGCATCTGCGTACGAAATAGAAAACATATTCTCTTACACGCAATCTTATGGGAGATCATAAATGAATAGCTAATTTGCTTTTTAGTGTGCACAATAAGGAAAGACTACATTCTCATATGCTGTAAAAGCTAAGGTAAACGTTTTTATACCACGGTTCACCGTATATTTGGATCCTTAATGGTTGTTTTTCATTTGGATGTATTCTGGTACGGTAAACGCAAACACTTCTCCTACGATTATAGCTTTACCCCAACACTAAATGCTGCACATCAACTGAGAGTAATGCGCATGCACTGAATGGTACTAACACTATTTGCAAACTTTTCTATTTACCCCTTATATTGAAAAGGGGAAAAACATCTAGAAAAAAAAAATTGAAAGGTTTTACACTGATTTGAATGAAGTTTATAAGAAGGTAAGCGTTACTGTTGCCTCAGCTCAAACCCACTCCGAGTCTTTACCATGTGGTTAGCATGGGAATGGATCGTAATTTCAATTTGATGACATGTAATATAACGGTTGTTGGTGAAGGGTTGAGTGCTACCTGCCGATAGTATTCCATCCTACAGATAGACTATTATCACATACGACATACAGTTGCATGCCACAATGAAGCCTGCTTTCCAAATAAAGTAAACACACAATACGCAAAGTTGCTGATAATGTAAATGTAGTCGTGTGACTTTGGTACATAGTCTAAAGAAATCATTCCTATGGTAAAGGGGAGAGCTGTGTTGCCTGATTATATATAAAATTAGAAAAAGTGCATTGAGCTTAGCCTGAGAGCAGAGATCCTATGTAAATAAGATTTGAGGAATCGGCAAAATCAGTCTTTCGCTTATTCTGACTTCTAAATGGACAGTCAGTCGCTCTCCGAAAATGTCCATAAGTCTTGAAGAAATCCAGGTCACTCAAGAAGGATATTTGGACAAACGTAATAGTTGTGCTCCACAAAACGTCGTATGCCGTTAACTGATTCCAACATGAGTTAATTGACACAATGATTAGAAAAGTATTTGTTTAAGATGGTCCGACGCCCCGCTGATGCACGGACTAAGTAGTTTATTTTTAAATTGAGTACCTCGGTAAACATCAAATCGGCATACCAGGAGGATTACCAATGTTTGCGGGTGGTAATTAAAAGTGAACAAGGAACTACAAAAGAAGCGAATTGGCAAGATTTGTGTCATCATTATCTCCAGTACCTATCTCCTCAATCTGAGTACTACTTTAACACTTACCACCATAAGCAAATAAACTTGTCTCTCCACTGAGATTGTCCTAGCCAGGGTAAAACTACACATTGAACAAGAATTTACCGAAATCTCTTGAACGGGCTTCGAATCCGAGACAGAAACGCCGAGTCAAAATGCAGGTACCACCATCTGCAATAACAGGTGATCACCCAGGCGCACCAACCAAATTAAAGTGGTAAATTTATCCCTAATGACTACTGTATTGTCCAATCCATTGCACACACATGAGACATTGTAATAAATCTATTCTTATCAATGTTTACTGGATTAATATGAAGGAGATAGACGAGAATTGTTTTAGCAATAGTATGAAGAAAAGTGATAGGGAAAATCATGTGAATGCACACATTATTTTAAAACGTTATCCCCAAACTTGCAATAGAATGGCGAGGAATAAGTAAGGAGTAACTAGGAAAGCTAACGCAACAGTACTCACTTTATAATCATAATTTTTGGAGTTCGGTAATGATTTAGTATTTAGATCCACAACGACAAATTAATCCTCCTAGATTTTTGGACACGTAAGGCGCTATCCGAAACTACGTCTAAACTTTTTTCCAATATTCTTATTCTGTACCCAAGTATCTACATAATCTGTCGTCCAGATAATATCAATATTTCACTAGTTATGTGTCTAATGTAATCTGGGGTCAGAGTAAACGAACTGAAATATTCCTTGATAATTTATTTTGCTATGTTAGCTTAGCGACCGCTGTCTTAATCATGTCCATTGTATCCTCCTGCAGTCAAGGGGGAAGCTGCCCTCAGAAATTGTACCCGTGTGCCAATATGATGGTACAGTGAATTTGCCTCCTTCAAACATGTGTAGATATTCAAGGGAGGCGCCCGTCAGGCTAACTCCCATCCTTCAAACCTCGCCAGTAACTGATAGGATATATGGTGGAGAATTTGCACAGTTACTACCAATTAGCGAGGGAGGTAGAAGCTGTCCCAGCTCTCACCCTTGCTGCAATTTTGTGTATAAATGTCTTGGTTACTTTATTACTTTAGTCATATCGGACGGTGAATGGATTGGGTGAAATAGTGCTCGAATGAGTCCTGGTCCATGGAGCTTAGAGTTACCCGACATTCTTCTTTCAGGATAAGGGAAAACCCCGTAAAAACTTATCCAGGTAATTCACCCTGATCGAGATTCGAATTTGGGATTTCTTGAAAGTGAGGCAGACACACCACTCATGCTGTGTCATGCTTAGCAAACACATACCTTGATTTGAGAGAATTGGTAGTCAGGGGTGCTGGTGCCATTACCACACACACACACACACACACAGACACACACACACACACTCACACATATGGATTCAAAGATACCTGAAACCTGTATTTCGGACGAATTCTCATTTTCAAGTCCATGAATGGAAATTAACACCTCCTCTGCTACTGTATGCAAGTAGTAGAAAAATTAAAAACAAAGTAGCTATAACACAATAGAATTCCTTTCCTGATACAATTTATTTATGTTTACAAGTACATTTGGTTGTTTTTCTTAACGCCTACGTTGCCCTATATACTAGGGCCGTTCAAAAATGATTGGCAATACAAGTTATCTTTTTGTTTACAGGAACCATTTAGTGAAGAAACTGATTCAGGTAATGGCAGGTATGTCCCGTCAATCCTTGTGCACTTGTTCCATCGTTCTGGCTCATTCGTATTCGTGTACCAAGCCATTCTATGGGGCTATCCTAGCGCCACTGATTCACAACTACATTAAGTTCGTCATTTGTTGAGAATTTTTTTTTTATTTTATCCATCGATCAGCAATTATGCTTTACAGATGTTTGTTATAAGATACATAGGAACAGGACACATAACAATGGAGGTAGCCATGAACGACTCCTCTAACTAAATGTGGAGGATACTGTAACACAAATTGAGAACTTAAAGTCTGATGGTAGTAATCACGTGTCTGAGTCGTCTGTGCTGGAGTCGTCACTCAGGAGAAGATCTTGGGGCAGTCTGCGCTTCAGGCGAGTTGGCTGGCGAGTGCGACAGCCGAGACGGTAGGTAACAGCTCCAGGGACCTCCTGGAGATGGTAAAAGAATGGACGTGCCAGGCGTCGGATGTATTGGTGAACGGGTAGAAGACCAAACTCATGATGAAGCTGCTGGTTTCGGATGAACCATGGAGCATTTGTAACTGTACGAAGCACCCTGTTTTGTAGTACCTGCAGTCGGCGGAGATTAGTCTTACTGGTGCCACCCCAGACTGGAGCTGCATAGGTAAAAATGGGACGGACTAGAGATGTGTAAAGAAGCAGGGAGGATTTATAACCAAGTGAAGTGCGCCTGTTGAGTAGAGGGTACAGTTTTGATATCCGGGCAAATGCAAGCGTAACAGACCGACAGATGTGGGCGTTCCAAGTAAGTCGAGTGTCCAGTAACACCCCAAGGTATTTCACTGGCACATTGCTTGGTAACCATGAGAGCGGTTCCCCCAGCAGCCGTAGTGATGGAGGATCCCTATAAGGTCGTAAAGAGAAGATCTTAACCTCTGTCTTGTTAGTATTGAGGGAAATGCGCCAGTGAGAGAACCAATGAGCTAATTGATCTAGGGCAATTTGCAGTTTCTGAATGGCATGAAGAATATTGGCGTGAGAATAATAGAGAGCAGTATCATCTGCGTATAACGCCGTAAAAACTGGAGCTATATCAGGAAGATCATAAGTGAATATATTAAAGAGGAGTGGTGCAAGTACTGAACCTTGAGGTACACCTGCTAAAATAGGCCGTCGGGTGGATGTGAAACCAGCAATGCGCACCACAAAGGTTCTATTGGTGAGAAAACTTGCTATGAAATTCTTCCCCCGCATGACCTCTTTCAACAATTCTAATAGGGCATTGTCACTAGCAGCAACGTCGGGTGAATATGGACAATGTAGCAGCACAGTAAACAACACTGAATGGATGGTGAACATGGTCTGGCTGACTGTTGGTGGTAGTATTGGTAGGGAGCCAATCCTGCTGCAGTATCCCTTCCTGATCCCAGAATACAGGAAGGAATTGTCCTGCACCTGACTTCTTGGGACGAGGGCTCGCAGCATACTTCCACTCCATAGACTGCCGTTTCTTTCCCGGAGTCCCGTGGAGAAACCTTAACTCGTCAATGTTGAACAGTTTAGCAAGGAATTCCTCTGGATTTGCACTATACTGTTGCAGCAACTGGGGACACCTCCACTCGCTTCTGTTTCATCTCGTTGGTGAGGGTATTTGGCACTCATTGTGCACACACCTTTTTCATCATGAAATCTTCATGGGTTATGGTGTGGTGGGTTCCCCCTGATATACCTGTTGCCTGCATTAATTCATCAAATATGATTCACCTTTTCTCCAAAATCATCTGAATACCAATCTGGGTACTCTTTAGTTTGTGTGCAGTTGTTGGTCGCCCTGTGCCTCTGCGTTTTTCAGCACAACCCCTGCCTTCTTTCAATTCGGACACCCAAGGAAACACAGACCCGCGACTTGGTGCAGACCCCAAAAACGGCAACTAACCTCTTGTCGATGACTGAAGCAGTCACTCCTTCCCTCCAGAGAAACCACACAGTCTACCTTTTCGTGTGGTTATCCGTCTCCATGTTGTTTCACTGATGTCCATAAGCGTACTCACAAGACGGTACAATTGCTGTTCCAGTTTGCCATCTATAGGAAGTAGAAACATCATCTGGTGATAGTACACAGTACTATCGCCTATTTTTTATTATTTTATTTAATTGTTGTCTTTTATATTTATTATTTAGGTAAAGGTAAGAGATTTTGTTGTTTATTTAGTATAGTAAGGATTTCCATTCATTGGGCCGAAAGGAGGGTGTCTAGTGGTAACGGAAAATTCTGTAGTGCCTTGGGTGTCTGAAAACAACAAATTATTTATTTTTCACTTCAATTACCAGTATAAGGGAGCTCAAATCGGGCCATGTAAGGCTCCATGGAACCGCTAAGGTCAGAAGTAATTAGCCTCCAGCGTTCCTTTCTCAGGAAATCAAACTATTCTCTCTGTAATGCCATATTTCCAAGATTCTTCTAAATTATCCAATGCAAGGTCCCCATTAACAACCAGATCGCACATATTTGAAGACACATGTTTTGAAAGCTGAATTCCAGCCGCTGGAGTCTCCTAAGATATTGTGGAGCCTCCGCCGAGCACCATTTTACAATAAAGCCTCTCAGCACCATCCAGATATTATGCACCTGTTTGCAAAAAGTATTCCTATGATCCAAGGTATCCATTTGTGAACAGAATTGGCATATGTTAGATGTCGCGTGCCTTAGTCGCCATAATTTTTCCACTGTTGGTATAGTCTCGGTAAATATTTCGTATGCTGTTTCTTGCCAATCGTTAGGAAAACCTTTATTGAAGAGATTCTTCCATATATTTTTGCATTGGCTATTCTCCTTCTGTTCAATCCTGGTTGTACACTCAGATTTATTAAGGACCTAATATTGTTTTCTCGTTTATTCAAAAACTGCGAGGTCATCACTGGTATCCAACAGACTTCTGAGATGTTTTACAATGGGTTTAAATCCAGGATATACACTCTGAAGGTTATATAACTGTTACTGCCAGAAACCCTCATCTAATCATGAACCATTGCCACTAAGTGATCTGACAGCAGTTTTCCTTTATATGGCCATGCATTTCTTTGCGATGTCCACCAGTCCACATCCACCTTTGATTTGTGGCAATCGCAACTGTGATCTCACCCTGTCAGCTTTATCCATCCATAAGAATTAACCAAACAGTTGCTCAAGTTTCTGTACGCCACGTTTTGGAATTGGCGGTATCTGTGCTAAGTACCAAATTTGATTGAGAGCACAGATATATATGTATCAAATTCGCTGGATCAAATTCAGGTTCCGAGCCCTCTCCAACGACAACGAATATCGCAAGTTGTTGAACTTCTCTCTCCAGTTGTAAACTATAGTGGCTTCCATATCTTTCATAAAGGTGATGCAAAGTGTCCTGGTGGTACATTGCATTCCCAGTGTTTGTACTGGTTCCAACCACTGTCCAAGCAGTAACATCTCCGATTTCTTTACGTTTAACTTTGCACCCGACATCCTTGTATAGATCTCCAGTCCATTCTGTAGGGCTGCCATATCGTGTATGTTAGTCGCTTCAATGGTGACATCGTCCGCATAAGCAATGACTTTATAGCGATCACTGTATATAGGAACTCCATGTAGAGTATCTTGCAGTCTTTGTAGTACGGGATGTAATACTAGAGCAAAGAGCCCCATTTACAACGGGCGCCCTTGACGCATTGACGGGTCTATTCGTACCGGAAAGGATAGCCAGCCATTCCGTAACACCCTGAATTGTGCTGTACCATAAAGTCCTTGAATAATTTTATAACGTGGATCGGAAGGTTCGCCGGCGTTAAACATCGCCATAGATACGAATGTTGAATTCTATCAAATTCTTGTTGGAAATCCAGGCATATCAAAGCCGCCACTTGCTGTTCTCTTTGCAGGTGTATGAGGATATCGCGCATTCTCCCAGCGTAACAATGATATTTCGCTTCGAGACTGCCGCTTGATTACAAAGTAAAATATCTGTATACGCTCGTTTCCACCTTTTGCTATTACTTTGGTAAATATCTTATTATCGCCATTTAACAATTTTATTGGGCGAAAATCCTTCATAGAAGTAAGCTGTGCTGTCTTTGGCAACAGCGTGATAATTCCATCAGCGAACGTTTCGGGAGACTGAGCTGTTTTTCCACAACTTCACTACAACTACCATCCCTTCACGTTTTATAATGGGCCAAGAGTTCCTAAAAATTCATAGAAAAGGCCATCAGGACCTGGGGACGTATGTTTACTGGTTAGTTGTATGACTTCTAGTACTTCTTTTTCTGTAATGGTTCTGGTGAGTAGATCGGCAGATTCCTGCTAAACCCATTTGTAAACAGCGGCCGCTCCGCATACAGTGATGGGGTACCCTCACCTGATCCCTCGTGAAATAAAGCCTGGAAATGATCGGTGAAGTATAGATCTGGTCCCTATACATATATTTCCAGTGTTCACATCTTGAAGTTACGTGGACATGGATCTTCACCCATACATCGCGACATATTTTAAACTGCTGCATTACAGGAGTTATAGGGGGAGTGCCAATCATTATTGAACGAACTAAATAGTAAAGGCGGGCATTACATACTACACATTGTCTTCCTTATAGGTATATATACAAATATATACTTTTTATTTACGTCCTCCAACGTTAAGTCATATCGGACGATGAATGAAATGGGTGAAGTGATGCTCAAATTAGTCCTTATCCAGGTAAATCACCCTAAACGAGATTCGAACTTGGGACCTCTTGAAGGTGAGGCAGACATGTTACCAACTACGCTACCGAGGTGGTCTAGATATAAGTATGTACTTCATTAGAATTTCATAAAGGTATTAACGTTGGACAAAATCTCCAAAGAACCGATTTTGGAAAATAATTGCGAATGTTTTTAGTTATGTCAAAATTACATATAGTTTATATTCAGGCACAATGATAATGGATTAACTAAAATGATAATGAAATATGGAGTAACGGTTATGTAAGACTCAGCCGAGGCTTTCACTTAATTACCAGACCTTTCTCCAATGCTCCAGGACCACAAGCTTAGAACTTTTATAGTTAATTATTGCACGGAGGTTCCTGATGAACAATAAAATTTGAAATGCCCAGATTCATCTATAAACAGTCATAATGCGACATATATCACACCATTTCTGGATTGTAGACCTTCCTACACCAAACATCCTTTCAATATTTAGAGCCTGAGCAAAGATCGAGTGCACATTGCATGAACCTGTCACCGGGTGCTTGAAACGATTTGAAGATAAATTG
The DNA here is from genome assembly GCA_030765055.1 of Mantis religiosa. Classification (NCBI taxonomy): domain Eukaryota; kingdom Metazoa; phylum Arthropoda; class Insecta; order Mantodea; family Mantidae; genus Mantis; species Mantis religiosa. The sequence continues at coordinate 4,943,284 of JAUKNK010000237.1, read as the reverse complement.
GAAAATTTAAATTTCTTCCAGCTCAATCTTCTTTTAAATGTAGTACATTGTTACACTCTAAGGTCCTGAAACAGAGAGAGATTATGATATGAAAACTTCAATGTGCAATGATGAGCCTTTATTCAATACATTGGTACAGAAAAGCGAAGCCTAAAAGGAGGGAAACGGAGAGGGTTAGAGAGAAAGGGAGGGAGATGAAGAGAGAGAAAAATATTTCCAATATCACCTAATTTTCTGCAAAGCACTTGATTGAAAAACTTTGAACCACTTTTAATAACTTGTTTATTGCTGCGGAGCTATTCTTTAGCTACCTAACACTTATTATTACTTATCGATTTATTTCTACTATAGTTGCGCTGTCTTAGATTTGATTATTGCTTTGCGTTATTATTTAGGTTTATTACATGTTCCTGATTTTTCCAGTTTTGCATATTATTACTTGTATTAGAAGTATTTACCCTTTCAGCTGTTTATTTAACTCATTGCCTTGAGCACTCCATCTGTTTTCATTCACTTCTTTCTTATTTCTTTACTACTTCAAGGTTATTGTTTAATTGTACCTAATATATTTTCGTAGTGCATTGGGCCTTACTTATTTGTGTTAGAATTATTTATGGTTATTATTGAGTTTTGTTAATTATCCCTGCTTCTTAGAACTCTACTTTTGCCAATATTAATTTTTGGTGCGAGATTTGATTACTACTTTGTGGTTCATATTTGGATCTATTAGCCTTCCTTTGTGCTTCTAGCTTTACGTCTGTTATTAAGTGTGTGAGTTTTTTTACATCTTCATCCTTAGCATTTAGTTGCTATATTTCCTTACTAAATTTATTATCATTATTATCATTATCATTATCATCATTATCATCATCATTATCATCATCATCATCATCATCATCATCATCATCATCATCATCATCATCATCATCATCATCATCATCATCATCATCATCATCATCATCATCATCATCATCATCATCATCATCATCATCATCATCATCATCATCATCATCATCATCATTATTATTATTATTATTATTATTATTATTATTATTATTATTATTATTATTATTATTATTATTATTATTACTACTACTACTACTACTACTACTACTACTACTACTACTATAGAAAACAATTTCGCATTTACAAACCTCCATCAGCGTTTCCGATGGCGGAGCTTGCTCCTCTTCTACATTTGTAGGTAACTGACATTGTGAATTTCCTCGTCCGCCATACGATGTGAACTTGTCAACCAGCTTTATGGTAGAAAACATGATTGAGCAGTTTTTGCATCAAAATGTCAGCATCAAAGTGCAGATGATAAATTGCCTGAAACATAAAACGATCGTTTTTGTAGGCCGTTTTTTGTAACATTGTTTGAATTTGAATTTTAGTTGTGACGGTAGCCCTCCGTGTTCTAGAACCAGTTAGCGTGCTAGCCGCTAGATCCCGAGGTTGCGTGTTTAATTCTGGTGATTAGTGAACAATTCGTTTCGGGGGGAAAAACTCTTCTTTCGGACGGGAAATGCAGTCGTTGCTCCCATGTCGTAGATTTACTGTACGAGAAAGAACCGTAAGCCTGATAAAGGAGGCTGAGAGATACAGGAGTTAAGAAACATTCATATTTAGGAATTCAATATAAATGTTCTTTCCATTTATATAACCTTATGTTTCTGTATTATAAAAGCGTAGGTTTAACTTATTTTTTAACTTTGGTTAGTTAGCAAAAAAGCACGTGAGGAAAGCAAACGCCTATTTCATCTGATTCTGGCTCCAATGTTACATCCAACGTCATGTTTCGTCTTTCCATTGAGACCAGATTAAAAGGTTGAAAATGGTCACAACGGCCTCAGAAACTATTGCCTCAATGGTACAAAAATGTAGGTGACGAAGTTATAAATACTATTTTTCTTTTCAATTAGTTTAGGCGTTAATGTTACTAAATTCCTTCAATCACATATAATAAAATTGTTTAAATTCATTGTGGACATAAATGATATACTCATGTTTAAATTCATGTTGTTATTATGGTTTATTTGTGTTAAAGAGGTCAATAAAAATAAACTGTGTTGTAAGAAATATTGAAGAGAATGCTCAAACCATTAGACAGCTGGAAAGTGGAAGATTGTTATGAAATTTTATTGTTTGAAAATATCTACAATTTCGGGAGCATTTCTCAAAGTTGCCAAATGACAAAACTATGAAGAAATCCATGAAGCCATATACAATATAATTGTGTGTAGAATTGGTGCTGCAGGCCCCCTATATTGTTAGTGTTTACTAGAATGCATTTCGTTGGGACCTTACTAACATCCTCAGCTACAGTTGTCTGAAGTGTCGACAGCGAAATTTGTTCTGTGTAAACAGTAGCAATAAATGGATCATGAGGTACTATTTCAACTCATAATAATCATACTAATTTAGTGCTTCATCACATCACAATCTACATTCTTTAAAAAAGCCGTATTTCTTTGAGTAACGAATTTTTGCACTTAAAACCAATATCACACACTATCTGAGATAAAAGGAAGTTATCTGAAATTGTTATGCTCCATTTTTAAATTAAAGCAGGATTATACTTTACCTCTTCTGAAACAACAGTACGTCGAAGCATGGACTAGATGAAATGAAAATTTCGGTGTCAGAAAATGTTTGTGATTGAAGAAAACAAGTAGAAGAAAGCTTTTTTTGCTTGCGGATTCTGCATCAAAAGTATAATTCAGGATCCTTGATTAGAATGTCTTCTAACTCCACACAGATAGTCTGAAAAGAAAACAACTCATAAATAACAAGTTTGGTATTTAAACAAATGTTCGTTTTTAGGAAATGTTGTTCATACACACGCATAGACAATATACACCTTATTTTTTTTCTAAATATGCTATTTTTGGGATTCAGGGAGACCCAAAAGTATTATTTCCAGTAATATATCGATATGAAGCTGGAGAGTGGAATGCATATAATATGCTAAGAGAGAAGGCGAAAAGGTCTGTGTATTTGTGATCAGCAACGTTCAGGTAAATAGCAAAATCTGGGATATAATTTCATCAGCCACCAATGATGCAAGGTGATGATTTTCCAAACAGAAATCCCCGACAATGATTATTCCTTATAAGGAAAATGTGTTCGAAATTCTTATTTCTACAGAAATAAATATTTCATAACTAAAGTAACATGATAAGTAATCGAACCTCTCAATTGTGCCATATTTACGTGTTTAATTTATAGTAAATGGATGCTGAAACAATAGACATTTAAATTATAGGCTGCTGTAAATTGGATGGTAAATTGAATAAGCTTTACACAAAATAAGAGACGAAAAATGACAACTTAATACCTGTCAAAATATATAACTAATGATTAAACTATTTAGACCAACGGCAATAAACATCTAAAAGTAAACCCCAAAATAAAAATAGATTTGACAGAAATTGTGTTTTAGAGATGAGTAGTGCTCTCTTTCTGTAAAAAGGTTTACTGGAACTCTCGCTTGATAACACTGTACAACAAAACCTAAACCTACCAGACTCTACTCTCGGAAAATAACGGTATTACACTACAATCAAGCAGACGCTCAGAAGCGGACTACATCTTACCACAGCCTGCTTGCTTTACCTTTGCATTGCCGTTTTCTCATGTATAGGCTGCACTCTGTAATCCTAATAATTTTAAGGAACTGATAGGTGGCTGTAAGCCACTTTTAGGTTAAAGAAACGGAATATGGCAGCACTAAACGAAGTGCATTAAGACATTACTCCCGCATCAACTATTATGACAAAATGCAAACTCTTGCACTCAATTTGGACGGTAATATCAATTTTATATGTCATTGAAGTTTGTATCTAAAAGTTTAACGGAATGCGTTCCAGTGCATTCCAGATGAAAAGAAAGAAGGCCTTGAGATAACTATATTTCTTTTGCAATAAATTTTTGTCTAGCTGTCATTGTTTTTCCAATTGTACAAAATTTATTCCGTATTACACGTACTTTTAACAGAAATTATGTAGTTTGGATTAGGAGCAGTTTCTTGAAAATCTTTGTACTTTCTGTTAATTTCGTACATACGAAAATATATACAGAACATTTTAATAACATTTTATATACAGGAGATTTCAAAACATATAGTCTGTTGAGATCTAGAACTACATTTGTGGGTGTAATACAACATGATATCTCCCTACTTTAATTAGGTAGCAGAAAAACTAAGCAGGATAAATGTACTCTCTGCTCAGCACCAGAAGGCAAGCTAGAGGAATGTATAATGTTATAACTTTTGTTGGCCCCACGGTGTTTATGCTCGCCTTCCCAGATTCGTTTAAAATACACAAGTGTTGTCGCATAACTCACCCATGCGTAATAACTACCACTATAGTTACTGCAACATATATTAGATCTGGCAGCATGGATGAATCATATTTACTCTCATACACTCATTTCCTAGTAAACAGATCCACTAACAGAGCAGATAAACAGTTCAAATCCGTGTCATTCGTCTCTTGCCTTCTTGTGCTGGGTAGACAGTATATGCTACTAATGTTTCATATGAAATGAAAAGTAAAGCTGTAAGTTTAATTGCAAAGAAAGCAAAATTACGCAATAAAACATATTGTCACACCGGTGTTAGGTTGCTGCCTTGGAGAGATTGAGTATCAGTCAGACCATTCCACCAGCCTCGCAGTTTATTGGTGAGAGGGGAAATTAAATCAGAACTTTCAGGGACAGTCACTAGCTGCGGTCATGAAAGAAGAGGTAGCACCTTCGTAGTGTACGCTGTAGGTTTCCCAGACCATTGGATTTCCTGTATTGCAGAAGTTTCCAATTAAAGAGTCCCATATACCAGCACTGCCGGTGCAAAGCTTAGGACTTAAGTTCAGGTCATTCATGAGAGCGGAGTAGTAACTAGTAGTTCTGCAAGGAGTTCAGCACAGCTTACTTGCTAATTGTGAGTTGAGCTCTGATAATTGGAGTTCAATTGTCAGGGTTGGTGAGCAGACCAGTATAAAAGGAAAACATTCCCTTTGCACTAGAAATATTCAAACAGCACTAGCTTGTACATGCATCAGAGACATAAAGGAACATTAGACGGCCATACTTACTCCGTTTATCTGTAATTCACCATAGGGCTTACAATTCTAATAATAAATAATGAGTTTGCTGAACTTCGTTTGTATTTTGTTTCTCTTTTTTGCCCCAATGTAGGCCAATCATAATTATTTTATATGAAAGTGGTTTAACTTATTTTCCATTTATTTTGTTTAAAATTATTAATTTGTAAATTTGTAGTGCTATAGTTAAATATGTTGAAAATTTTGTCCATGTATAATGGATGATTCGGGTTACTTATAATATCTAACGTAATCTGATTATTTTAGTTAATGAAAACCTCCAATGGAAACCTTGATGATTTTCCCTCTAGAATGTGAACTAGGTGATTAGGTAATCCATTATTCTTGCAAAAATGTGAAACATAATAATATACTAATCAGGGACAAGTATGCTTTCGTAACTTTATATTGTTGTGTGTATCATTTTCACAAGTATGTAATACATAGCACAAGCTATTGGGCAGTGATTATGAACATAATGAAATAAATATAAGGGGTGTACTGTCATTGACATTTAGTGTAATTATATTTATTGTTTCAATTTATGATCAGTTATTTTGCACTATTCTCTTTGAAAATTCCAACACCAAGAAGGAAACGCATAATTTCAATGAATCTAATGCCACAGGTTAGGTAGATGACTAGTAGGAGATGATGCACTTTTCAAATCTGTACATGACCACTGAGCCCTAATAATCAGTATTTCGTGTGGCCGCCATATCCTGAAATTAGTTCTGCTATACCCCGACATTGTATCAAAAAGTTCATAATACCTTCCTGAGTAATTTCCTTCCAGGCAGTTTTTATTTAAGTCCTCAAATCCGTGTCACTAGTTATTGGGGGACCATGACACACCAGATGCCATCCAACATATCCCAGACACGTTCGACTGGCGACATGTCAGGTGAACGTGTAGGACAGGGAAGCAATGGTACCTGATGCTCTTCGAGGAAGGCTTGTACACTCCTTGGAATTTATGGCCAGGAATTGTTCTATTAAAATATGGCCTGAGGAGATGCCTGAAGAAGGGAGAGTACATCGGGCTCTACAACCTCCGTTAGGTATTCTTTGCTGTTCAAAGTGCCCTCGATTCGTAGGAGGTGAGATCTGTGGTTGTAACCAATGGCTCCCCAAACCATCACACCTAGTGTTTCACCCCTATGCTGCTCAACAATGCAGCCATCAAGGCTACGCTTACACAGTACCGTCGGACATGTATGCGGCCATCACTGTAGGACATGTTGAAGTGGGACTCATCCGCAAAGACTACAGTTTCAAACCACCACCCCCCCTCCCAGCGACGGTGTTCAGGTGCCCATTGCAGTCGGAGGAGCTTGTTGTTTCTGGACAAGGCGACATAATGGGATGCCTGCAACATCCAACGCACAGCAGACAGCGACGAACCGATTTTGCAAACAAGTCCACACCTGTTGCTGTACTCCATTGTCAAGCCAACATCGTGGATGCAGCTGTACGGTCCATATAACGGACAAGTTGGCCTTCACCCCGGGATGTGGTCATTTTTTCGTGGTCCAGTGCACACTCTCCACTTCGTACGACCTTCATCTATCCACTGATTTCACTCACGCTTCACTGCCGTAGCAGCATGTCCTGTACGAGACGAAATGTGATTGTGTGACAAACCCGCTACTCGGAGACCGATTATTCTGCCCCTGTACTAATTCGGTGATATGCCTATATGGTTCCCTCTGACGTTGGCGAGGCATACTGGCACTCACTTTATTGTTTACACCTTGTTTGACAGCACTGCACTGACTACACAGGGTGCAACACTGACCTTAACGGACTGACACGCGAGGGCTCTGCTAGGCCTAAGTGTGTCCCATCTCTCTGTAAACCTAATTGGTTATTGCGTCCACACTCTTCTACACTTCCACCAAGTTTGGAATTATTCGGATAGTTGCTTCATGGTGTTGCATTTTTCACAAAAAGCAGTGTATAACATACCCAAGTTCCTTTATAGGGTCCATAAGACAAACAATTTTGAGAAGAAATAGTACATTAATTTTGCTCATTTTTGTCTTTAACTTGCACGTAATATACTGAAATATTTTAGTAGGGTACAGAGTATTCATACTAATTTTTATATTATTATGAGGTAGAAACTAAGTAAGAAAAATTAATAAAATTAGTAGAATTACGTAATCTGCTACATTTACTAGTAGGCATCATGCAATATCTGATCCATAACATCTTAGAAATAAAAATAGTTAGAATTATCTGAGTGAACACACTTTCGCCTTTGAATACCGATTTTTTTTTACTAGGGCCCGGATTTTTATGAAAAGACATCTTTTTTTCTGAGTAGCAACAGACGATGCTTTTTGAAACCTAAGTGCATTCTGGAACAAATACTTTAGACATGTAGGTTTCTGTAGGTCACATTTTTATAATAAAGTCATTTTTTAACATTTAGATGCATTTTCCGGTAATTTTCTTTCTTTCCTCACGAATTTATGGGGCATTTTGATCTGTAGCTCGTATTCAGGAGGCCCGGGTTCGCTTACCGTGGTCGACCTGACCCAAACCCATAGGCTTTTGGGGGGTTTAAAATAATATGTGATTAAATGTTCATTTATATCATCTTTTATGGAACAATAACTTTGTAGGTGTTGTAAACATGTAATTAACGCAGGTCAGCGCCCTAACAGTGCTGGTGAATTTATGGCGCATCAATTCGAGGAATCGCCCATTATATCATTCAGTACGTGTATATTGCATCAGTCAGGACTTCAGGAGCTGGAAGTGTCGCAGTAATGAGAGTAGTTTGTGAAGTGTGTAAATTTGTTGTGTTGTGAAGTTGAAATGCCGAAACAAAAGCAGTCAAGTGCGTCCCGTTTGAAACAGTATGTTTCAGGCGGAAGCATTTCCTCTACTGATGGAACTGTATTGTTCTGTAAAGTGTGCGAAATTAAAGTCGCTGCAGACAATCGGTTCACCGTACAACATTTTGGGCGCGAAAAATATTTGCGAGCTCTTCAAAATGTGAAAAAGACAGGCATTTCAGTTACTGTTAAAAGAAATAGCTTCGACGTTAAGTAACAATTCATCTTCCTTTTATAAAGCATTATGTGAAGTGTTTTTAGGCAAATATTCTGCTAGGAAAATTAAATAATTCCAAATTACGAGATTTTCTTGAACGTCACGCTGGTGATACAATTCCAGATGAATCAACTTTGCGTAAAAGTTACCCACAGAAATGTTATGAAGACACGTTAAACGGAATGCATGCATGTCTGAATGTGGAAAAATGTATCAAATGATGAGACAATTGATTCAGAGGGGCGTTATGTAGCCAATGTAGTGATAGGTAAGCTACAAGCTACTAGTGCAGGAGAAATGATTCTTCTGATCTCGGAGGTTATGGAAACTGTTAACCACTGTCAGATATGCAAACTGTTCGACAAATCCATGTGTTTATTGTGGCCTAATGAAATACAGCATGACAACGTGCTCCCCTTCCTTACAGACGCGGTGCCTTACATGGCAGATGCGGCAAAATCTATCCAATCATTTTACAGTAAGATGGTGCATGTTACGTGTTTGGCCCATGCTTTACATCGAATTGCGAAACAGATCAGATCAATATTTCCAGAAGTAAAGAGTCAGTAAAAATAAAAGTAAAATAAAAGGTAATTTCCACAGTAAAGAAAATATTTTTGAAAGCGTCACCCAAAACTATGTATTTCAAAGAAAAGGCCCCTGATACAACTTTGCCCCCGAAACCAATTTTAACGCGCTGGGGTACATGGTTAACTGCATGTATATACTACTGTGACAATTTTCAAATAGTGAGAGAAGTAGTGGATAGCTTTGATAGGGTAAATTCTAAGGCAATTGAGAGCGCACAGGATGCCTTTTCAGATACTCAAATCTAAGATAAATTAGCTTTCATGAAATCAGATATTACATTTTGACGGAAATCATAAACCACCTTGAAGAGAATTTCATGATATTGGATAAGTCGATTGTGTTAGTAAAGGATTGCGGATGAGAGGATTTTTTGTTGTTGTAATTTACGTCCTCCAAAGTTAAGTCAAAATGGACGATGAATGGAATAGGGGAAATGATACTCAAATGAGACATTCGTCTTTCAGGATAAGGGAAAACCCTGGAAAACTTTATCCGGGTAACTCACCCTGAACGAAATTCGAACTCGGGACATCTTAAACGTGAGGCAGACACGCTACCACCACACTACCGAAGCGGGCTAGGATGAGAGGATACAAACTGTAAAAGGTGAGGTTGGGGACAAAATTAGACAAAACCTAAAATTTGTGCTGGACAAAAATAAAGGATATCAAACAGTTTGTCAGATTTGCCGATATATTGTGAGAAGAAAACTTCAGAACTAACATTTTGAACAGGATTTAGCAGCAGGTGAAATGTTGATTTTTAAATATGCAGCTATTACATCTGTGGAAGTGGAGAGAAGTGTCTCAAACTACAAATCAGTTTTAGCTGACAACCGCCCTTCCTTTACTTCAGATAACTTGAAGATGACTATTGTGGTGTACTGCAACGCTTAATATGCTAAGTTTTGGCTAATGGGTACAGTAACGTATTTTTTCATATTTTATAAAATTTAAAATGACCTGATGAATTTTAATTTATATATTATTTAGTAGCAATAATTGCATTATTTACTAAGAAAGTTAATTTTAAAATGTGGTTATTCGAACCATATATTCATGATTTGTTTGTGACAGTTATTAATTTATTATTATTCATTTTGAGAGGCCAGTTTTTTACACTTTATGTGCATTTTTTATATTTTAAGGGCATTTTATAGCTCATTTTCAGAGAATGTTTAGGTCAACACCTTCCGGGCCCTAGTTATTACATAGTTTGTAGGTAAATATTCTGGCATGAGTCATTTGTTTCAGGCGTATCTCGTTGGATGATTCACTGTTACTGTGTGATTTACTTGAGCGTAAACATGAATAACCTATGCATCATTGTGTAGTTGCTTCTTCTTCTCTCGGTATAGGACATAATCCTGTACATTTATGGCCCTCTGCCCCTTGTACCATTTAGGCGTCGAGTGTGGGAGCCACAACTATGGATCAGAGAGAGAAATCCAGGGACGAGTGATAACCTGGAACCGGAATCGGATTGACGGAGTTAGCCGCCCTTGTAGCCGTAATTGTTATTATCTATATTTCTAGCGTCCGCCGCATAGATAGTCGCGGGTTCGAGTCCAGCTTGGACATGGATGTTTATGAGGAGAAATAGAGAAAGCCGACAAAATAGACGGAAACAATAAAAATAAAATAAAATAAAGAAAAAAAGTAAGTGGATGAACGGAATTAGGGCGAAATGGATGAAAGGGAATATGATGATGGAACAATCGGTGCAATGATGGCAGGGGAAACCAGAGGTCCAGGAAACCCACCCCAACGCCGTGTTGCCCGCTAAATATTTCACTTTGCAGCAGCGTGCAATCGAACCCAGGCTGCCTGTGTGAAAGTCAAGTGGTTTAATCGCTCGGCCACGGCGCGCCCTCATTGTCGAGCTTGAAATTCTAAATAATGACACATTAGTTTTGTTAACTTCTTCAAAATTATTACTGAATTTATATATTAATTTTCCGTGTTGCTTCCAGCTATGTGTGTATTATTCATCACTTGTACTACACTTTTACTGCATTACAGGTACTAATTTGATTATTCATTAAATTCACGGCTGTTATTTAGTGTAGTTATTGTATTTTCTTGCTGCATCCAGCATTAATTGTTGTTTAGCAGTATTACATTTCTTTATCATTCGCAGTTATTTACTTATAGTGCACTTCATTATTGTTTACGCTGTTCATTGTTAACTGCCATATAGAACATTTGATTTGCAACTTTATTCACTCAACTGTAAGAGACATCCCAATTACCAACTACTTTCGTGTTTGCTATTTACCCATTATTTTTTCTGTTGTACAGGTCATACCTGACATTGTATATTAATACTGTCTGATAGGCATTTAAGGACTATAGCACGAATTACTATATTATTTTTTAAAGTAACACTAGAGTGCTAGGAGATATCAATTTAATGTCTAAAGTACATAAAACCTGTAAATTTTGTTGGAAACATTAATATAACACAATTTGCATTTTGAGATTTTATTCACTTTATGTGCTCACTATACTTTTCAGAACTGAATCACTTCCTGAAATTCAGTTGTCATCCGTTAGGACATTTAACTCAAATACTTTTATGTAAAACAATGTTTAATTTTACCTACTGGACAAGCTAAATACATTTTGTATGATATCAAGTTCAAGCAAAATTGATATAAACAGTCACAAATTTTCACAGCGGCACATGTTAAAAATAATACAATTAGTCATCTGAGATAATCTGTACCTCACATAGCTCTAATACTTTTCAATGTAATTTGCCTCCACTTGAAGGCATTATCAAATAGTTGCCAACCGACTGGAAATTTGCTGCTCATGCAGATGATTGTTCTCTGGAGACGAGACATATGGAGGGAATTCAATTAGGTTGAGTAAAATCGACACTAGATATCTCTTCTCTGGGGAACAATCATCCTCATGAGCAGCAAAGTTTGAACCAGTTAAAAAGTTCATGATAATGCCTTCAAGTGGAAGTGGAAACTGAGAAATTATGGTAAGAGTCAGAACAATATGAAATATTGCAGAACCAATGAATAATCTTCATGATAACTCGATTATACAAAAGTAACTGTAATATTAAATATAATATATTTTATTGAGTCAAATTCACAACTTTAAGGTGAACTGGTACAGCAGAAATGTGAGGCATTTCAGTGTTAAAACATGTGATTTTTAAAACAATCTTCAAGGAAATAAATATCACTGAAATATCTAGCATCAATTTTCATGTTTTTCAAACATGGAAGGTAGAGTATACAGTGGAACATCTACAGGGAAACAGAGCCCTATTCAGTAAACGTCATAATCTGGTAAATGCAAAATAATATATATTCCTTTTGGTACCGATTCATTTCATGTTTGATTTTGGCATTTCGGAAATAGTGACCTGTCTGTAAAACAATGACAGAAGTAATGGAATGATTTATGAGTAGCATTACTGAAGAACACCTAGGAACTACTTATGCAGGAAAAGGATATAACTGAATGGAACTAAGCTTTATTGACTGCTTCAGCCCCCAAAATAAACATTTCGCTACTTTTCATTTTTAACAACTTTGTATTCTCTCATCTTTTGGTACATTAGGTCTAGGATTACTACGGAGGAATTTCGGCACTGCGACCGTCTATTGTACCTATGCCCCAACGCGGGGAATCTATGGGAGGAAGGATGAAGCGAGAGGAGACGCCGAGGGAGCCACGACAGTGCAAAGGGCAGCGGTCCTACAGTTTACTCAGATGGAAGCCTGCCCCGGTAGGCCAGGACAACGGAAGACCCCCCCCCCCAATGTGGTTCGGAGCGCTCCCAGCGGTAACCGGTAACCAAGATACCGCAGGAGGAAGTGATTCACTCAGAGCATATCATCCTGTCATGCACCACCAAGAAACCCGCAGTCACTTCTACCCTGAAAGAGACCAGCAGATGAGAGATGATATGAAAATGTAGATGAAATGTAGGGATAGGAAATTCGGGGGATGTGATTAACCTACCCAGCATTCACTTGGCAACCCGTGAGAACCACCGAAAAACCCATGGATCAAGTATGTCGGCCACGGGTATCGAACCAGAGCCTCTTCAATGCGGGCCACAGAATAAAATACCTGAGCTATCGCTCTTGGTTATTGATACATTTCCACGAATTTATCTTCTGAAAAAGAAAAGTTTAAAGCTATTTAGCATTATGCTCTCATTTTAATTTTTACACGAAGATTTTGGGCGGAAACTTTGTTTTATGTAACACAATTATCTTATAATTTAACATTTTCTTCAGTGAGTAAAAGCTATAGAGAGACTGAAACTATTAGCAAAATTATTTCTAGGAAAGAGGTATATTATTAGTACCCACCATAAAGTGTTGCAACCCCAGGTTCACATAATTTCTCACAGAATTATTAAACCGACCTCAATCTATAAACTAAGTGGATTAGGTATTATAACAGATGTCTGTCATATGTAAAATATATTATAAATGTGAATGAACAATCATCAACATGCTAGGCCTATTTTTTCCAAAAGTAGTTCATTGATATATTCCATAAATTACAAGTGCTGAATAGATTTTGCTTACCAACTCCTTCGTATATCAAGTCGGATGAATTTTAAATTTTCCAAGTCATCTCCGAACCGTTTCAATCATCCGGTGAACCCATACTTCAGTGTAATGGACACTCATCTTCCGTTTTATATATTGAACAAGGATGTTTGGAGTACGTAGGGCTGCTTTCCTTAAATTGGTGAATATGTCGTATCACAACTGTTTACTGATTTATTTGTACATTTCAGATTTTATTGTTCTTCAGGTCCATCCATGCAAGAGCTAACTTAAAACGTTCTAAGCTTGTAGTTCTGGACCATTGGCGAAAATTCTGGTAATTACAGGAATGCTACGGCTGTGAATTATATGTCCTTTTCTCCAGATTTTGACATTTTGCTAACTCCATTTTCATTGCACTTGAATGTAGACTCTATGTAATTTTGTGCTGACTTTAAGCATTGGCAATTATTCGCCAAAACTCGCTTCCTTGCAGGTTTTTAGAACGTTAATACTTTTATGAAATTCCAATGAAGTATATATTTATAAACAATTGCAAATATAAACAGAAATAATGAAAATAAAAGAGAGAGGAAATATAACCGTACTTTGTTTTGTCTAATATGTACTTATGTAGTATACAAAGGAGGTAATGCATTCACCCATACATTTGAGTACGAGGTTTAACATAAATACATGTTTTAATGCCCACCGAATTAAAATTAAAAGGTGTTGTTTTGGATAAATGCTTCTTCTCGTGTATGTGCTAACAGGAAAACTCACAAACGAAAAGTTTGTTCAATATTTTTCAATTATGCGACACATTGGTTTCCTAGAGTACTACCAAATTCCAAAATACTCTTTACATGGAAAATGTAGCAAAATTTTGCATTTTTCAAACGGGTTCTAGGGCTTTCTCTGTAAATGGAAATTCTTTAAAATATTTACATGCCATATAAAATGTATATGTTGGATTTGCAGGAAATAGTTCGTGAAGCCGTCTTCGTTTTATATAAAATTTGCATAAGTGTTAAATTGTATTAGGCAAACAAAATATTAGCCCTAAAAGTTATCTAGATGTAGTTGAAGCTCACAGTTATCTATTCAGATTTAGTAAAACATTAAAGAAGAAAGGATATTACAGAATACTGATAAAAATGTATTCCATCTAGCAGGAGACTTATTGGTCGTCGACTTATTCAACAGCAGGACAATAATCCGAAACATGCTTCTAAGTTGTGCACAGAGTATGTCATTAGAAAAGAATAATGAGGAAAACTGGAAAATATGATTTGGCCAAGTCAATCAGCTGATTTTAGTCCCACTGAACTCTTGTGGGACGAACTTGACAGGAAAGTAAGAAAACTGGGATAATCTAATATTTAACATTTGTGGAATAATTTACAGACTTGCTGGACTGCAATATCTGCAGAAAAACTACATAACCTTATCTAAAGAATGTCAAGAGTTTGTACAGCGGTTCTTAGGACAAAGGGCGGATAGTTTCAAGAGGCTAAAATCTAACCCATATTGTAATGTACTAATTACTAGAGAGTGAGAAAATATTAATTTTATTTCTCTTTTTAACTTTTACGGAGTGTTTTTACAATAAAATAAGGTACTAAATTTTGCATTTTTTTGATTGGTGGTGTATTTCTATGTCAACTAAAATATAGATATATCCTAAATCTTCTGGGAATTACCATGTTGTCCTTTTCATAATTGTTGGCCTATGCTTCGCCGGTAAACCGTAAGCGATATACAAAATCTTACCGCATAGGAATAAATATCTGGTTAAAACCCAGACATTTTTTAAAATACATATTTTTTGGAGTACACCACCTCCAAACTTATCATTTTATTTAATTTTCTAACACAAATACTCTCTTTAAATAGAAAATCTTTATTTTTATACAGTGAACAAGTAGAGAGCCCCTAATGTCAAAAGCAACAGATAATGACTGACTCCTAGAAGATTGGACTACCATAAAACATACTGTAATCCCCTGCTCTCATTGTACCCATAAGGGAAAATGTTTAACTCCATTAATCTGAAGCAGACAAAATAGTAAACGTTTTAGACAACGGTTTGTACAAGAATGAGTAGACAAAGTCACCCGAGTGCAACATATATTTTCTGTTATTTATTGACCACGAAAGGAAGAATAGAATGTCAAAGTTATTACAGAGTGACGGGTTCTTAGGAGATTTAAGTATCGTTAAAACCTGCACATTACCACTATACCCATAGGGAAATATTTACTACAGCTACTTCTAGACACGTTTACCTGAAGTAACGTGAAGCAGATAGAATAACAAATACAGGGTGTCCATAAAGTCTTTCCGGCATTACACATTTTTATTAACTGAAAACTATGATAGTTAAACCTGCGTGGTTTGAGGCAGATGAAAGACAAACTCTCAAGGTTTGTAACGTACTGTCGCGGACCCATTATTTACTATATGCGGCGACGCACAGATAGTCCAAGGCAGACATAAAGAGCCTGCAGATAAAGATAATGTGGAGATAAAGGGCTTGCCGGCACAGATAACTTGAGACGTCTTGAACATTCCTGTTTCGTATAGTGATAGAACATTCGGTTTCTTGTTTGCTAAAGAACAGTCTAGAATCCTGGATGGTCGTGTATAAAAAGAAGCCGTTTCTAGTTTATCGAGTCAGTCGTAAAGAGTAGTAAACAGCTGTAAAGTTTGTAACGAGAGTTGAAGTTGTAAACAGAGTCGTAATCAGAGACTGTAATCAGAACTGAATTGTGTGAACGCTATTGCTGTGGTCATCGAACTTGGTAGATTGTAACTGTGTATGTGACGTAATGCTGCTACTGAAGGGTCGAACAGAGTGTGTTTCTACGCAAATAAAGAACATTTTGAATTACTGAAAGTTGGACTTTTAATTCTACAAACCCACAAATCACAATATACTGTCAGTACACTTCCACATGTGCGCCGTTTGTCGCACTCAAAACATCCAAGCCATATTGAGCTTCTCACCATACATTCTGCAGCATTTCGAGGGTGATGATACCAACAGCATCAGTATCCTTCTCAAAGTAAATATTAGGTACACGTGTTGCATACACCCTGTCCTCTACATAACCCAAAGGTAAAAGTCTAGGAGTGTTATTTTTGGGGATCGTGGTGGCCAGGGTGTTGGACAAACGCACCGAATCTCTACATTCTCCTGTAACATCACCATTGGCTGCAGGTCATTAGGTTGAGGTGCAACTTAAAGCTGTAACACATCCAGGTACCTGTTAGCTCTTAGTGTGTTCTCAATAAACAGTGAGGGACCAATGACCCTGTCATGCATTAAGCAGCGCCAGTCAAAAAGTTTTGTTCTATTGTCCTTGTGTTTCACGACGATATGATGACTTTTATGAGTCCCATATTCTTACAATGTACCGGTTGATCTTCCCAGAGGTCCATATGAATAGTACACTCGTCTGGGGAACAGATACGCTGCAGGTACTCTGCAAAATGTCGAGTGCAAAAGCAGTACGGCAAGGGTGGTAATTTGGCTTCAGAGCTTATGTTATCTGAACTATATAATCATAGAGATTAAGTAGCTTATGTAATACTTTATGCACTCTGGACAGTGGAATTCCGACATAACGAGATGTACGACGAGTAGAACTAGAAGACCTTCCTCGAAATGCTTGCTGCACAATCTCAACGCTTGCTTCTGTTGCGGATGGACGTCCTGACCCTGGACGGGAAATGAAATGAAATGTGTAGTGTTTAACGCCCGCTTTTACTACATACGGCACCGCAGGCGGTGACACTGATGGTACATGAGATGAAGATGGAGCACCGGTGAAATGATATGGCGGGGGAAGACGGAGGTCCCGGAGATAATCCGCCCAGCGCCGTGTTGACCCTGGACGGGAGTTAACACTTCCAGTCTCCTTACACTTTGTGTACCAACCAGCGACAGATTTGTAATCTCAGATGGTGCTCGTCCATATTCCCTTCTAAACCTCCTCTGGACAGTAATAGGTGACTGTGTCTCATTGTACTATAAAATATATTGTGCTTCCTCTGGTTTCACGCCATGTTAGATTATACCAGAAAAGAGAACAAAAGCTAAAACAAACCTTAAAGAGCCGTTCTGTCTTCTGCCACAAGCCACACAACTCAAACTGTAATAGTTTTCTTTCTATAGGGATTTGTAATGTTGAAAATACTGATGGACACCCTATTGTCAAAAAAAATAGTTTTTAAAGGAATGAGCAGAGAAAATCATATGAATACAAACATGGAATAACGTCCTTTTTATATTGTCACCCAATTATCGGAAGGCACGGATCAACTGACAGCTCAGTGGGGGACAGGATGCATTCAGGCCACATCTACCCATTTATCTGCGTAGCGCTAACTGAGGGGATGGTTGGTAAAGCATCACTAGCCGTCCCTTTATCCTCCCCTGACGTCTGGAACAATCGGAATGACGTTCCGTGCCGCGAAGCTTCCAGAAACAGCGATCTTCTTATATCAGGGCTGCAGTGGACAAGTCAGTTCAGCTCCTGGCGAGCAGCCGTGAGGAACGCCGTGCTAGCGAATGGATTGGAAGACTGTGAACGTGTATCAGAGGAGTTGTGCGTAATTGTGAGTGTGGAGTGGACCTGTGACAGACGAACTGATGGGCTGCAATTGTGTGTGCTACGTAATTCTATGTAATCGGCAAGTATTCCAACTGTAATTCGGTGGAAATAAAGAACAGTTTGAGTTTGTGCAATTGGACTTTTAATTTCACAAACCCACAAAGTCACAACTGGTGTCAGGAAGCGAGACGACAACATCACCGAACATTACAGCCATGGACGCGGCATTGGAAAAGATTTTGGAGACTATGATGGAAATGAAGGCTGAACTGACCTCGAAAATGAAGTCGGCGATTGACAACCTCGCTGCAAAAAGAGAAGCGGCAAATAACAGCCTGGCCGCAAAGCTGTAGACCACAAATAACAACTTGGCAGCGGAACTGAAAGAAGTGAAGGCCGAAGTAACCACAGAAATGAGAGCAGCGAAAGACAGTCTGGCCACGGAAATGAAAGTGGAGAACGAGGTTCTCGCCGCCAAATATGAAGAACAGTTGGCCGACTGAGGGATGACGTGACGGAGCTGGGCAAGCGGATGGGCCAAGTGGACGAGCGCGTCAAAGACCTGGCGAACCGCTTAAATGACCTAGAGGAAAAGGCCAACAGTAAAGCTAAATCCCTGAACGCCATGGCGGAAGACGTCGAAGACCTTGCGAACCGCGTAAACAACCTGGAGGGAAAGGCCGACAGCAACACAAAGTCCCTGAACGCCATGGTAGAAGACATCGTCGGCAGGAGGTTGAAGGACTTGAAGGTCGACTCGCCGGGACGCGACACAACATCGGTGTGCGTCAAACCTCCAAAATACGACGTCGCGTCAACGTTCGAAATCTTCAGCCGCCAGTTAGACACGGTGGCCAGGCATAACAAGTGGTCACCGGAGGAAGAGGCCGCACCGCAAATAGCCAGGCTCCAGGGATGGGCCGCGGAAGTCCTCAACGCGGTCCAGACAGGGGCGGTTCCCAAGGATATCTGGGAGACCCGGAGAACCATTTCGGGAACCACTGCCTAGCCGCAGCCTACCGCAGTCAGCTGAAGACAAGGTTGCAGCAGCCAGGGGAGACGCTGCAGGTGTTCGCCCTGGCGATTGAGCAGCTGGCTAGCAAGACCTAACCTGGCTATTGGGCTTTGAGAACCTGGAAGGCCGATCAGCACATTAGTTCCAAAGTCTGCAGGAGTACGACTTCACCTCGGAACATCGCAGAGGGAAGAGCCATAGTAACGCAGACACTAAGTCCCGAAGACCCTGTCCAGAAGATTGCGGCCAGTGCACAAGAGTTGAAGAGAAGGGGCGTGCCGCCATATTTCGAGTAGTCACGGCAGTGCCTATGGATGGCTAGGATAGGGCAAGGCTGAGGAGGGAGCAGCTGGCGGACGTAGACTTGTGGCCACCTTTGAGTTTAATGGAGGCAGGGACAATACCAACCTGGGAGGATATCGCACCGTGGAGCGCCACCGACAAGTCGTTCTGGGCCCAATGGGACTCGTTGAAGACCAGAGAGGGCGTGCTGTACCGTGTATGGGAATCACCCGCTGGGAAGACGCATATAGAACAGTTTGTACTTCCCCGGAGTAGGGTCCCGGAAGTTTAGGAGGAAGTGCACGCCGGTACTTCAGGAAGACACTTGGGAGCGAACCGAACGATTGACAAACTACGACAGCGCTACTACTGGCTGAGGCTCCGAGTAGACGCTGAGAGATGGTGTCGTCAGTGTCACCTGTGCGCGACGATTTGCGGCCGCCAGACTAGGAGCCGGGGTCGCATGCAGCAGTACACCGTCGGAGCGCTATTCGAACGGATCGCTGTCGATATAGCTGGACCATTCCCAGTGTCCGACCAAGGCAACAAGTACCTGATGGTAGTCGTGGACTGCTTCACCAAGTGGCCGGAGGTGTATGCCATCCCGAACCAGGAGGCAAAGACTATCACAGACTGTGTAGTGGAGCAAGTGTTCTGCCGATGTGGGGTGCCGTTGGAGCTCCACAGCGACCAGGGCAGCAATTTTGAATCCAACCTGATGAAGAAGGCACTAGAAAGTCTTGGGGTTAACAAGACCCGCACAACACCTCTACATCCCGAGTCGGATGGCATGGTCGAAAGATACATCAAGATCTTAGAGAAACACCTGAGGAAGGTCGTGGCCAGCCATCAGCGAGACTGGAACGTCAAGGTGCCTCTGATCCTGCTGGCCTAACGCTCGTCAACACACGACACCACAGGGATGACGCCAGCCATATTAATGTTAGGCCGAGAGTTACTCCTACCTTATGACCTGGCTTTTGGAAGCCCTCCGGAAGTAAAACAGCCAGCGAACGAGAATGTGGAAAACCTGGTGGACCACCTCCATGACATGAACGAGATGGCTCGCCAGAACATCCACAAGGCGAGCGACCGCATGAAGATCCGATACGACATGCAAGCCAACAGCCAAGGATGCCAGCAAGGTGACCTGGTCTGGCTGTACCGCCCTACACGGACCAAGGGACGCTTCCCCAAGCTTCAGCTACCATGGCAAGGACCGTACCGAGTGGTGAAGAGGATTAACGACGTGGTCTACCGCATCCAGAAGGGTTCTCGAGGAAATATGTTGGTGGTACACCTGGATCGCCTGGCCCGCTACTATGGTACTGTTCAGGACAACCAGGTATAAGGAGGGTGCAGTGTCACACAATTATCGGAAGGTACGACCAACTGACAGCTGAGTGGGGGACAGAAGGCATTTAGACCACGCCTACCTATTTATCTGTGTAGCGCTAACTGATGGGGTGGTTGGAAAAGCATCACTAGGCGTCTCTTTCCCCTCCCCCAGATGTCTGGAACCATCTGGACAACGTTCCGAGCCTCGAAGCTTCCAGAATTAGTGATCTTCTCATGTAAGGGCTGCAGTGGACGAGACAGTTCAGTTCTTAGCGAGCAGCCGTGAGGAGCGCCGTCCTAGCGAACGGAGTGGAAGACTGTGTACTTGTAAAAGAGGCGTTGTACGTAATTGTGAGTGTAGAGTGGACCAGTGACAGACGAACTGATGAACTGTAATTGCGTGTCCTACGTAATTCTATGTAATCGGCAAGTGTTACAACTGTAATTCGATGCAAATAAAGAACAGTTTGAGTTTGTGCAATTGGAATTTTAATTTCACGATCCTACAAAGTCACAATATTTTAGAACTACTAGTTGAAACGAAAACGTGGAAGTCCGGAATTCACTGTATAGTCTATTTTAAAATTAGGCTTCAACGCAACTAAGATGTTCACATCGATAAAGAGAACTTTAGCATGGGATTATTCAATATGGGGATCCTGATGTTTCAAATTGGCTAATGGTAGATTGCTGCTAGATGGAAGCGGGGTAGCAATGCATGCTATTTCAGCCAAAGTAGCGTATGGCAGTAGGATGAATTGGGAGTTACAGTGTGTTCTCAGAACTATCTGATTTTTATTTATGTTATTGTGTACAGAACAAAGAACATGGTTAACTTTCAGAGACATTAGGCACGGGCTTTTGTCAAAAGACAGCCAAATATTAGAGAATGGATTCTTTAATTAACGGAGTGCAAATAAACTGGTACAGGATTAACTACGCAGATTAATATTTCGAACTTTTTTAATATGATAAATAATCCTTAACGGATTTTTTGTGCTGAGTTCAAAAATAATTCCCATTTTCTCCCATCTGTTTTTAAAGCAATACATAAATAACTGAAATTAAAGTAGAGCGTTTTGAAACGTAATAATTATCACTTTTTATAAGAATGTTGGATGAAAAACCAGACCATAACTATAACTTGTTATTTGCCACTAATTAATCATTAATTGATAAAAATGATAAGAACATTCAAAATCTTATCTCAATATTGCACTTCAAATGTTTATCCTCCTTGAACCTTAGCAATTATATTGAAAAATAGCTTTATCTGTAGCCAAAAGATTGTGAAATAACATGTTGTATTTGGATATTGATTAAAACCAATCTGCCATAAGGAAAAGATTGTGTTGCATTACTTATGGAACGCCCCTCTTATTAAATGAATATCAGGAAAATACATTTGTATGGAAATGGGAAAGAAGTAGTAATTGTTGATTTGAATCAGAAAAGAGGTCTTAGACAATGACGTAAATTGTGTCCTATTTTGTTTATTCTATTTGTAGATGATATAATCCGTAATCTAAGTTCAGTGAATGCCATTTATGGATAACATGGAAGTTCAGGTCTTACGGTATACAGATGATTAAATGGCTGCGTCAGACACAGAAATTTTTTGACTCATGCTATAAATGAGAGAGAGAAAGAGAGAGAGAGAGACAGAGAGATTGTTACTTCTGAGGTCTTAAAGTGAATCAAAAGAAAACTGATATGATAGTATATCAAAAAGGAAACAAATTGAAAAATATGAAAATTGGGTTATGGGAGCCAAAGGAATTCAAGAGTGCAGGATAATATTTGTTTGCAAATCAAACTCAGCAGCGAAAGTGATTGGGAGCAATAGAAAAGGTGAGTGGTAAGTAAGGGTAGATCAGCACTAGATTTACTGAGAAAATGCGTATATACTACACCAATGGCGAATATAAGCTTGTTTAAATGGCTGTACTCAGCCCTAATTGAGATGAAGAAAGGGTATGGAGTGGAAATTTGGGAGGAGTTTGAAAATGGATGCGTGAAATTGACGTTGAAATTTACGTTGGGAATACCCCAGAATTCAGTTAATATAACGGTACTTTTATAAATGGGAAAATTCCTTTTTCTGTCATTTAGTCCTCCAACGTTAAGCCACATTGGATGATGAATGGAATGGGTGAAACTATGCTCAAATGACCCCGAGGTCCATAGTGCTTAGAGGTACCGGCATTCGTCTTTCAGGATATGGGAAAACTCCGGAAAAAGCTTATCCAGGTAACTTACCCTGACCGAGATTCGAACTCGGGACCTCTTGAACGTGAGGCAGACATGCTACTACCACGCCACCGAGGCGGGCGGGAAACATGTGGTATGAAAGGAATGGCGATGGTAATAGTGCTTAGATACTGGTAGAGGTCACTGCAGTTAACGGAAGATAGTCTGATAAAATCTTGCCTCAATTTTCATGAAAAGCTTCCCAATCAGTACGTCTTTTTGAAAAGAGTAAAGGAAAAGTTGGGTGCATAAACATAATAAGGAGTATGGAAGGAAAAGAGTACTAGATTTCTGGACTTGGGTCGTCAAGCAATGTATACTGAAGTGGAAGAGATAAGGACACTGCTTTTTATGATATTTGGAGCAGACTGAAGATTAGAAAAGTATTTTGAAATCTGTAATATAAGGGAAAGAGAAGCAATAGTGTGGTACCGATATGGGGTAAGGGCTATAGAAGATCGAAGAGCACTGTACTGCAGTTTGGTTTCCGATATTTGGGGACAAGGAAGAGAGACAGCATATTATGTGTGAGTGCAGCGGCACAGACGAAAGGAGAAATAAATTGTTAAAGATAAATGGCTGAGAAATTCAAATATTTTTGCAATAAAGAAAATGGAAATGGGAGGAGCAGTAATTGGGGGAGTGGAATGTAAAATTTAGAGCTTAGGGTATATATAAAGAAAGCTGTGTAAGAATTGTAATTGTAAGAATTGACATCTGCTGTATAAATGGCTAGGGCTAATCCCAGTGGACAACATTATGGAAAAGCTCAATACTAAATAGAGTAATTTAAACTAAATATGCACTACATTTGTCAGAAGTATATCTTAAGCCAATGGTGATTTAGTCCTTAAAGATAATCTCGAAAATAGCGACTTGTTTGGAAGGTGTAAATAAAATGATATAGAAGTAAGAGAATTTCTAGCACTGATTAATTGAAACACACTAAACATAAATTTGTAATTTCAGAGTCGTATTACCATGTTTCTTTGTACCCCATTATAACGATTTACAAAGTGCTTAAGAAGAAAAAATATCCCAATTTTCGTTTCATAATCACCTAATAGTCATTTTTCGTTGAGACATCTTAGTCTCCGTGCATGCGATATCAGCCTAAACTGTTTAAAAGGATATACGAACTTATATACAAACTGCTGGGAAAATCATAAGTTTAGGTAATTTGTACTGCAGCTTCTGAAAAATGTTACATTATTTTGTAAGTAACCCTATGTTGAACCTTTCGCAAGTTGATAGATGTTTTAGCGCTTTGTTAGATCTGTAAGCTCTTATCGGAGAAAAGATTTGCTTGCTAAACAAATATTAATAATGAAGAAGTCTTATGGAAGCTATATGAATATTTCTGCGATGCTATATATATCAACCCTAATCCAGCGCCTTGATACTCTGTGTATTTCTTCTTGCGTTCCTAAGGGAGCACTGATTAACATAGACACTGACCTATAAGTTGCATTACACATAAGTGTTTACAAGGATTTGCGAACTAGAATGCTTAAGAAATTGTTTAATACTCATACGACGCGGTTTAACTCTTTTTTGTTGAAAATCGTTATGGAAGCGGTTGATTGTGGAGTGATGTTTTAGATTGTTTCAAGCCTAAAGTATTAAATTAGTAAACTAAAAACCTTAAATGTATTTATTGTGTTTACATAATGAATTTAGGAAATGAACGAATTACTAAGGGTAGAGCGTAACACCACATACCGGCAATGTTGATTTTACCATTATCAGGGAGCACTTTTCACAAAACTGTGTAAGCTACATTAGTTATGAAATTTTTCGTATAGTATCAATTGTTTTATCTAATACCTCTAGAAAATATAGAATACAGGATGTCCTACCTAACTCTGAGACCTCAGATATCTCCGAAATGAAACAAAATATGAAAATTCCAGATGGCCAGGAATGTACATATGTCAGGGGCTCACTAAATGAGTAGGTATGCACAATACAAAAAGGTACACAGATAAAACTTACAACACTAAGTTCCGTTTTTTTAATGGAACATGTATGCTTATTGAAGTAAAATGAAAACTAGAGCTACAATTAGTGATAACACACTTTGTTTTACGTGTTTTAAAACCTCATACGTTCGGAAATATGTGGCTGTTAGAGGATGGCGGTAGCGCCACAGTTTGTGACGTAATCCAACCCATGTACTACTGTCTCGAGAAGAGGAGTTACTTGCCTGTAGCCTGCTGTAAACAAACCGATATCACCTCGGCACGTTCTAGCTTCGTTCTAGTCTGCTGTCATATTGTAACGTAATTCACGTACGTTACGGATATTGCTTTCCATATTGACACATTAAAATGCGTTTTCGTATGGCGTGTAACAGTATCCGTCATCTAGTACGAGGGTAGTCTGAAACGTTTCCGAACGATACTGGTCGCCAAACTAGAATGTGCTCGACAGTTACTAGCCACGTGGTGTACGTATTCCCAACTTTAGAGGTGTGAACATGCTAGATAAACTACCTGCTATACCTAGACATACAGAGAGGATTGTCATTAACTTGGACACTTCGTATAATCCGGGAACTCACTGGGTTGCCATACGCAAGGATGGAAATTTAGCATTTTATTTTGATAGTTTCGGCAATCTGAAGCCTCCGGCGGAGATTGAGTCATATCTCGCAGGAGTCAGAATCATGTATAACAGACAAAGGTATCAAGATTTCGATTCTGCAATTTGTGGTCACTTGTGCTTGCAGTTTCTCTCATAAAACGCTTTAGCTACAGTGTTTGCATGGTCAAAATGAGTTATACTATCACTGTGAGCGGTTCTGATTCCAGCTTCTCTACTTTTCTAAATCCGCCACTCCATCTAGATCCCGATGGTGTTTATGAGATTGCTCTTTTGAATTTTGAGACATTTTACTCGATACCAAATATTGATCAGAGTAATAACCTTTTTCATTTCGTTCGCGATGGAAGGCTGGAGACCATAGTGATTCCGCCTGGCACGTACGAAGTGCATGATATAAACAGTTTACTCAAGGAAAGGCTGGAGGTCGGCGACGACTTCATTCTACGCCCCAACAATAACACTATGAAAGCAGATATTCGATGCCCTTACGCTATCGATTTTACTCAAGAGAAATCGATCGGTTCTATTCTCGGTTTCACCGGGGGACGAATGGTGGAGCCTCATATTCTGACAGAGTCTGATGAACTGGTAAACATTTTTAAGGTTAGCATAATACGCATCGAGTGTAGCCTTGCAAGCGGTTCCTTCATCGACGGCAAAAGCGGTCACTCTCTTTACGAATTCTTCCCATCTGTCCCCCCAGGCTACCACATCTCGCAGGAACCATCCAATCCTATATATCTACCAATCATTGATACAAATCTCATTGATCATCTCAACATTCGAGTGGTAGATCAGAACGGTGATACCCTCGACTTTAGAAACGAGACTATTACCGTGAGACTACACATAAGACGGAATGGGACTAAATTTTCAGAGATCTTGCTATAATAAAAAGCTTATCTCGAGGATGAAGCCTACTCGCTCCTCAGCACGCAAACTGCTAACATCATCTAATCGGAAGTTCCTCGAGAGGTTACGCTTCAAGGTTCTGTAATGGATGTTTTAGATGTGACGGGAGTTCCAGCATTTGACGATGAGATTAGTAAAGAGGAGGAACACACATTCTTACCTTACAACACATCAGCCCTTGAAGCGAATGATGAAATTAGAATACCTTGCCAAGCTGAAGATTTGTGCACGCTTCCTAGCAGAAGTTATTTGTACATAGAGGGAACTCTTGCTAAGCCTGAAGGAGGACCCTCTTCTTCAAAGCTGAGCAACAATGCCATGGCGTTTCTGTTTGATGAAATTCGATTGGATATGAATGGTACTACTATTGATAGAACTAGAAATCCTGGCATTTCTTCAACCATGCGCAACTATGCAGCTCTCAACATTCTGGATTCCAATCGTTTGCAGAACGCAGGATGGACCCATCCTGGAGACGATGTTGACATCGTGAACGCATCGAATGGTATCTTCTACGCTATCGTTCCTCTTTCGATGCTTTTGGGTTTTGCCGATGATCACAGGGAAGTCATACTTAATAGCAAGTTTGAACTTGTTCTCATTAGATAGAAAAATTCTAATAATTGTATAGTGGGCAATGAACCGACTGTTATTAAACTAACCATGATCGAATGGAGGATGCCAGTACTGCGACTTTCCGATGCCGAGAGAGTGGAGAAACTTAAACTCGTCAAGTCGGATCAGCCTCTACACGTGGCCTTTCGAACGATGGACCTTCATACTCAACCTGCAGTACCACAGACTAAAGCTTTCACTTGGAACGTTGCAACAACAACAAAGCTTGAGAAACCTCGATTTGTCATAATTGGTGCACAAATCGACAGATTAAATTATCTCGCTAAAGATAGCTCTCTCTTTGATCATTGTAATATCACAAACCTGAAACTTTATCTCAACAGTGAATGTTATCCCTATCATGACATGAATTTGGATTTCGCAAATTCAAAGTTTGCTTCTCTATATGATCAGTATTCTAAATTTCAATACTCTTACTACGGTAAGGAGAATTATCCCCTTTTGAAGAGAAGTGACTTTCCGAAATATGCACCGCTATTTGTTATTGACTGCTCTCACCAAGCTGAGGAGACAGTTACTGGAGCAGTTAACATCAGACTAGAAGTTCAAGCATCAGCAAACGGTCCTCCACAAACATCATTTTTTGTTTAATTATTCATGACAAATTGTTCACTTACAAACCTCTAACTCATGTTGTTCAATCTATCATATAGGAAAAATGTTTTATTTTCTTTCTTTGGCTGTCAATAAAAATACATTACCAATTATATGATCTTTTTATTGATTTTAGCATACATCTCCTTAACCTTTTTCCTGATACTCCTACCTGAAATGTCATATGAACAGCCTGATTTATGAGCTTCATGCAATTGAAATAAATGTCTTTCAATGTATGGAATTAGTCTCTTGAGTCCAACTATTGCAGCTATGTCTAGATTTATAATATTTTCGTTTAGACAAGTATTTCTCAAAACTATTTCACTGATTTTATTCATATGCAATATTATATTATAACCATATATTATATTTTCACTGTATGAAACACTTGGGAGCTTACCGTGTCTAAGATATGTTTCATTTACTGACATATTTTCAAGTATTATCACCCAGTCTTCTTTTGTTATGTATACGAATGTCTCGTCAGCTGCTATGATGTATAGGGTGGGGAGTTCGTAGTGGAGCCCTACATTCACATGACAGTTCACACTGATGGAGATGTTGTCAAGCATATACACGCTATTTGGATGCATCTTTCAAGGGCTTTTCTGGAATGGCATCGAAGATAAGTACTATAATATTATCCAGAGCAGCGTCGTTCACCTTCTTCTTGCTGACGATCTTCGGTTTGCTCCTCTTCTTATCAGGCTTCTTATCGGACCTGGAGACATATATACAGACGATTAAAAATGAAAATAAAACATAGCTTGCTCTTTTGCCATTATGTCTGTCTTGTATCTTTGTACTAACCTGCCTTCTTCTTCTTCTTCTAAACATTCTTTCTCGTCCATGGGCTGCACGGTTCTTTCAGGCACAGGCTTCGAACGATCCACGTCCTGATAGGGTGGCACATCCTCACCTTCATACATTCTGCAATTACACAGTTTGTATTGTTTTAGTTCCGATACCTCATATAGTAATATCAGTCAAAAATATATTTTTTTGCATTATCTTACTTACCCCTTTAACTTATGGTACACATCACAGTATTCTCCACAACGAAAGAATGTGGTCATTTGATCATGTTGTGAAGGTTCCTTGCAGATGATGCTATGCGTATCACCATTACAGTGTTCCTCATGCTTTTCCAGACAGTGTTGCTTCATCTTCTCGTAATCGGCAAGATTCACCCAGCATGCATTGTCGCTCTCGATAGCACTTTTGATTATTTCACTGCTCATCTTAACGGCTCACAAGTAACTGTGCACACAATTCGATCATACTTTCACCCATCAGACGTGGCTGGATAGGAGACGATTTAAACATGTTCATTCTTGCATCAAGGTAGGGATTGTGGGGAGGATGACTTTCTCTGTACACGTGTATAACTTGATGACCTCCTTTTTGTTGACCTTTTTTCGGGCACGGATTGCTCATAAAGATATAAGAGCAATTTGGATGGAATGGGAAATGATTTGAACATGTTGATTCTTGCACCGGGGAACGGCAGTGTGTGGGCGGGGGGGCGATCTTAGTTTTTTTTCAAAGCGAGGATTGCACTTGAAGCATATCTTTCCAACTGCTATCTCTCATGATCATACACACAGGCATACGACTTCCTAAGAGATGATGATAATTCTTATTTTTTAACATATTTATGTCATTCCTTACCCACATAAACAGATTTACACACTCCAGCATTGCAATGATTTTCATACAGATTAGCACAATTCTCTTCATTCACATTTCCAAACTTTCCGACCCGAAAATCATATCGTCCCGTCTACTCTAGCATAGGATTTTTTTTCTACTCCAAAAAAAAACAGCAACAACGATTCGACGGTTCCAAAATCCATCCCAGGGGATTCTGAAACAATGTTTCAGGCATCGGTGCATCGCTGTGCTGCCTTCCTCTCGTATAGGGTGTTTCAAAAACAACGATACGACTGTTCCAAAATCTGTCATAGGTTTCTAGAACAATAGTTCTCCCATTTAAAATGCATTGGACAGGATTTGGCACAGGGATTCATGTGCCAGTTCCTGTATTTGCATACTACTCACGTGTGTGCTTTACCGCACTAACAGCTAATCTTTCTTTTCTAGTGAAGCGCCTTATCTTTCTATATCTCCGAAACCAGATGTCCTACAAACATGCGGTTTCAACAGTAATCCTCAGAAAAAATAGCTTTGTAACATGGTAAAAGCAAAATAATTATGTAAATTAATATCTTTAGAGCCCGCAAGGAATTAACCATATGCTTCGGCAAAGCGAGTCAGTATGCGTTCTTAACTGTACAACGTTGCACACACTGCATTGGCTAGTAGCGATAGATCAGCCACGCGTAGCACCGCTTTATGTCCATTCCTATTTTGTAGCTACCTTAGTTAAGAAAGCTGTTAGGTTCAAATATGACATGCATGAAAGGTAATATAGAGAAATAATATGCAACTAACTTGCTTAACGAAGATATTGGAAATGTTTACTATTTTCTTGAACACATAGATTCACAGTGCCACACTCGTTATAAGTTATTTTCAAACGCTGTAGTTAACCCGTAGGGGAGGGGATCCGTCCCTTTCAGCTGCCGTGGTGCGGGCGCTGCGGACCCCTAGCACTCGTGGTACCTCTGACGTTACTAGAGGAACCTCGGACCGAACATTCGAGCCCCTCCCTGATTGGGAGCTGTTCGTATTGGGTTGGGCTCTAGGGGTCAGTGGTTCCTAATACCCGTGGGAGATCGGTTACGTCTCCGGACGGGGTTAAGGGAAGCCATATATTCCCGCGTACTATCCTGCATAGCTAGTAGAAGATGTGCTAGACTACCAGGCGGCCCTACGGAGGTCATATCGGTAGCCTTCGCCTTTTGGGTTTGGCGCGCGTAAGTGGCGTATCCACTTCCATCCCGTCTTGAGTCCATAGGACCAGATGGTGGGGCTTCTTAGTCTCTAGGTCTTGCCCTATGGAAAGCCCCACGGAGGTGCTGGGTGCCCTTTTGGGATAGCTCAGTAACTCCCTGGTCATTAGAGGGGAGGCCAATCTTCACTTTGTGTGGATTGCCCTGGTGGATACCCTTGAACTTTTCTTTTTTTTCTTTGTAATTTACGTCCTCCAACGTTAAGTCATATCGGATGGTGAATGACTTGGGTGATATGCTCATATGAGTCCAGGGTCCATGGAGCTTACAGTTACCGGACATTCGTCATGAAGGATAAGGGAAAACCCCAGAAAAACCTTATCCAGGTAACTCACCCTGACCGAGTTTCGAATCCACCTGAACGTGAGGCAGACACGCTACCATCTACGTTACCGAGGCGGGAGTGAGCTTATATATAAACTCAGATATTAACTAATAATAAATAGTTATATATAATTAGTTATTATATATATACAAAAATAACCTTGTGGTTCGGGAAAGCTAGCCAGTGTGCGTGCTTTACCGTACAACGTTTCATGCACCGCGTTGGCTAGTAGACATAGATAAGCTACATAGCCACGCCTTATGTTCATTACTATTTTGTAGCTACCTCAGATATGCAGATTTTATTCTATTATTTCTTTACTTTCCTATTCGCGCTCTGGTCAGTGAAGATTGCGGATCGTCATTACACAGAAGGTGCCAAGCGCAGTCCTTGGTTAAACATCGGTGCCACCAATGACTTCCAGGTGACGGCCTACGAGCCCAGGAAATAAACACACATTTCTTCATACTTAGTGGGGGTGGGGATTGTTTTCCGACCAAGATGATTCTTCATCTTCCCCGAGCCTAGAAGGAAGTATGCATGAGAGTGTGAATGTGTGCATGATGTAATGGTTAAAACCCAACGAATACGAGTTGACACGGTCAATATATTCCAAAAGAGAACGGCCACGGATATGACCATTGCAATTAACGTGGGAAGGTACTGCCTATCTCCATGAAATTTGGGTGCAAATTACAAATATATTATTGCTGATATGTACATGCAAATTTTCAGGCATGTGCTTAAAACCTTTATCTTTAATAATACCTATTATTATTTGAAAATTTTGTACTGATAATTTGTTAAAATTTTGTAGTTTTTGTAAAAAATAAGCACTGAAATTTTAGATAACTTTATTTGCTTAAACAATTATTATGATTCTTAGAGAAAAATCCCTTATTATTTTACTTATGAGTCTGCTTAATACTTAAAAAAATTCATACGGTTTGGTTGATTATATTTTTAAAAAAGTGTACCGGAACTTGAAAAAAACTGTGAAAGTGAGAGTAACAGCTTTAAAGTGTATACTGTCGCGGAACGGGCATAAAGCTTTCGGTGCAATTAGAAAATAGACGGCGGATAATGTTTCACGAGCTCGAATAAGCAGTAATAATGGCGCGGCTGGTGTACACAGAAAGGCCGGTAAATGAAGATAACTAAGATAAAGGACTCGCCAGCAATTTCACGTTTGGAAGGTTCCACAGATTTCTCGATTGACAGAGAATAGTTGTTTATCCTATTTGCTCGAGAGGTCTCTCGAATCATGAATGTGATATATAAGCGATTGCGACACACAAGCATAACAGTTTTTGTGAAACGGGGTTGTAAACAGAGTAAGCAGAGAACAGCTGAGAGTGTTGTTGTAACGAGATCTAAGATAATCAGCTGTCACGGTGTGTTATTGTCATCGACCTTGGATGATTGTGTTATTATGTGATGTAATGTTGTTACGTTAGAATTGATCAGTGTATCTCTACGGAAATGAAGGAGATTTTTAATTTCTGCAACTCGGCCTTTTAATTGTATGCACCCACAAAGTCACAATTAATTGATTACTGACTTGTCACATGTGTCAAAACATTCCTGATGCATAGTCTTGACCCTCTGTGTTCTCACATGTCCTTTTTAAGTTCCTCTTCATTTTTCTTGCCTTCTTTGCCAGTTCTTCAACCATTTTATCTGCTTTCAGGACTTGCAGCTCATCAATTTCTGCATATGACCACTATCATGATTAGCACATGTGCTGTGTGAACTGGGCCTAATAACCTCGATATTACATTTGGTTTCACTGTCTATTCTATTTAGACTTTCCACATTTACTACTCTGGTTTTAGTAAAACCATTGCCTGTAAACGTTCTATTTCTAAACGTTTTTGGCCTACCCATATTATATATTCACCAATAACTAGTACTAAATATTATTCTGAACAAATAACTGTTCAGATACACAGCCAAAGACAAAAGAGAAGCAAGCATAATTGGAGTTACAGTGGTTCCAATCGATATTTTGAAAGATCTCTTACAAAACAAGGCTTAGTTCAGAAATATCTGTTCACTATTATAGAAGTTATAATCGATTTTCTGAAAGTTTACGAAAGGGGACAAAAATTAACACCCACTAATATAATTAGCAAATAAGGTATAACATATTACTCCAATGAACTTTTTAACTATATAGTTGTAACCTAGATGGATGACAATATAATAAAATATAAAAATAAAAGAGTGAATTTTAACCCCAAGTTCTCACCTTAAAGGCGGGGTAAAAATGGAACATAAGACATACACTACCGGTCAAAAGTTTTGGATCGCCTATGAAAGAAGCAAAATACTTTATTTAAATG
This sequence comes from Mantis religiosa, assembly GCA_030765055.1. Taxonomy (NCBI): domain Eukaryota; kingdom Metazoa; phylum Arthropoda; class Insecta; order Mantodea; family Mantidae; genus Mantis; species Mantis religiosa. The sequence continues at coordinate 4,910,150 of JAUKNK010000237.1, read as the reverse complement.
TACAAACACGTCGTAAAAATTAAAAACGCCAACAAAATAAATATTATTCTCTCTGGTAACGGGTCAGCAACAACTCCTTCCGCACCGGGTACTAGCCTACCGCTCGAGGAAAGGTTGGCATCCCTTGGTTTCTGCATCCGATTCTGAACCGGATGTTACTGTTACCAAAACGTACTCACCGGCTGCCAGTTATGTCAGTTTGATGTACTGTACTTCTGTTCTGAGTGTTTGAGGTGACAACAATGTATTCTAATGAGGAACGTATCTTTCTATTGGAAAACGTTTTTAAAGAACGCGGAAACTGCACCACGAAAGTGAAACGAAGTTTCGTTGCCAAATTTTTCTAACTCAAACCTACCGCACCAAGATACTTTGCGTGATTTAGTTAATATATTTCGGGAGACAGGTTCCTTGCACGATGCTGCTAGGAGTGGTAAACCCATGTGCTAACAGAAGAAAAGCTGTGGAAAGATAGAGTCAGACTGAAAAGTTCAATGCCATACCCGGGATTTTAACCACGGATCTTCTGGTTAGAGCGGCTGGACGGCAACCAGAAGATCCGTGATTCAGGTCCCGGTTGTTGCATTGAATTTTTCAGTCTGACTCTATTTTCCATACTTTAGCCTACACACGGCCAGTGTGAAAGAACAATTAATTCACAGAAGAAAAACTGTTATATACGAGGGTCCTTCAATAAACAACCGAACTAATTGTTTCATTAACACATAATGGCTTTATTTCACTAACATTTATCTCCAAACTTTCTAAGTATTCTCCCTCTGATGAAATACAACTATTCCAAAGATTTACGCATTGTTCGAAACATTAATTGAACCCACTTTTGGACAGTCTGTTCAGAATACCCATGACAACATTGAAAATGGCGACCACGAAGCTGCTGTTTCACTTTAAGGAAGAGGTGAAAATCACATTTTGCGAGATCCGGAGAATAAGGTGGATGAGGTATGATATCAATGTCCATTTCTGAAATGACATCTTGAGCTGCACGAGCTCAATGAGCAGGGGCATTGTCCTGATGCAACATCCATCCTCCCTTTGCGAGAACTGGTCGCTGTTCGGCGATTTTTTTCAGTGGTCCCTCCAGTACGTTACAATAGTAAGCAGCAGTTATTGCTTGGATGTTTCTGTTTCCATTTATTTTATGTAAATGAAGATGAAGTGAACGGTGCATTTTTTCAACAAGATAACGCCATCGTCATACAAAAATCTATGGGATGTTTAATGAAATTTTGGGGGAAGCACTAATTACTTAAGGACTGTTGCCTCCTAGGTCTCCTGGTCTTACCCTGCCAGATTATCTTCTTCGGGAAGCAGCTAAAGCTTTGATCTACAAGGACAATCCAAAAACAACTAATGAACTGAAAACGCCGTTAGAAGGCAACATAATATCTATAACAAAGGAGACACTAATTACAGCGTTTATATATACATAAACTCGAGGGTATCTACCAGGGAAATACACATAAAGTGAAGACCGAGCCCCCTCTGACGACCAGGGAGTAGTAAGGGCCCTCGGCGGCCAGAACCGGAAGTCGGAGTCAGCCAATTTGACCTCATGACTAGGTACATCGGCGGCCAACGCTAAAGCGACGCTAAAGCGTGGTCTTTTGGTGAGCCAAGATACCCCGATACAGTTCCGATTCTCTTCGCCGAGGGTTACCAAATTTATTGAAAAAATTAGTTACAAAATGGACAATTTTGAACAAGAGGAGGTGGCCCATCTATGTGTGTGCGGTGCTCCGGACGATTCCAATGTTTGTCGCAGGTAAGGAACGTTCGGAATGCTTCCTGGCACATTGAATCCATGCACGCCCATACAATATTAACGTCCCGGGGCGGGTACATTTTTAAAAAAGCTGGATCAAGCATAGCAATGACACGGCGTTCTTCAGGAGTAAGGTTGCTGAGGTGTCCGTAGCTTTGTAGATACTTGACCAATTCAGACATGACTGAAAAAAAAAGAATGGGAGAGGTTAGAGGAAAAAAACGACAGGGAGAGAAAAAGGACAGGGTACTTACCTACTTACCTTGATCTAGACGGGCCGAGAGTTAGAAGACGAGTGACTAAATAGGGGAGGGACGCGGGATATAAAAGGGGCGGAAAAACAAGAAAATAGTTAAAAATGAGGGTGTCGCTGCTGCTGGTGGTAACAGGAGTTATAGTGGGAGCCGAAGAAGTTTGCGTGAGCTTTGGAAGGTGCGGGTTTAATGTTGACGATGCAACAGGAATGTTGAAGAACGCGACTATGTGTAAAAAGGACTACGAGCTACTTGCAAATTGTACATGTGTATACAATAAAGGAATAGGATGCAGATATAATACTAGCATAATGAATATGGAAGGACTACAAAACGTGTATCATTGTTTGAAGCCAATAACAAAATGCGGAGGAGGAGAAAAATGCGGGAACGTATACTATGGGAACGTGGAAATGGGGCACGTAGAATGCGCGGAAGGATATGCGGTTAACGAGGAATGTGAATGTGAAAAGGTGGGAAAAAAGGGACCAGAAATGTAAATTTTATGGGACACCTATGAAAATGTATACGGGAAATAATGTAAGCATAAAGGTGGAGATGTTAGATTGTAGAACGGTTGTGGGTGCGTTGAATTTAACGGGAGGGATGGAAATAGGTTGGAAGTTAACGTCCGAAGAGAGTGAGCTAATACTGGCATACAGCATAATAAATGAAATGTACACATACATGACAGAAAATTTAATGTACCTGACAGGAGGATGCGGTAGTGGGGAATGGAAATTTGATATCGGAGGCGGTAGAAAAGTGGTAGGAAGGGTTAAACGAGGGTCACGATGTAGTGCGGAGGGAAGTTTGAGGGTAAATTCGGAATGTGATGGTGGACCAACTAACGGAGAAGCAAGAAAGGTGTCAGTGAGTACTATTAGGAAAGCAGCAACAGTGAGGTGTAAGAAGGAAATAAACGCTGTAAAAGGAAAAATGAGGAAGGACTGCGACACAAAAGTTAAAACATGTACTAGGGAAATGGAGGCAGCTATAAAAGATAAAGACGAATGCGAAAAAGGAATGCGGGAAATGGAGGAAAACATGGAAAAAATAAAACGGGAATTGGAAGAAAAGAAGGAAAACACAAGCAAACAACACGAATTTGTAACAAAAATAAAGGAGAATGTAGAAAAGAAGTTTGAGGACACTCAAGGATTAAAGGAACTTATAGCTAAACTTGGAAAGGCATGTACAGGAAAGGAAGAGGAGGAAGAAATTGAGGTTGAAAACTATTTAGCGTCGTATGATGAAAACCCTACAGTGCAAGAGGAAAAGGATGAGGAAGAAGATGACTTTGAATACACAATAAGTTAAGGTAAGAAACATATTTATTAATTATGTTTGTAAAATACAATTCAACGTTAAATATGATATACATCGATTTAAGATACCTGTATATATAAACGCATCAACCATTTAAGGGGGGGCAAACACATAAAGCTCATCCAGACCACTAACCAATCAAGGGGACATCAATTTCATCACCCACCAGCTGCCTTTACCACACAGATATACATATAACACAATATGATTTAAGATACCTATATATAAACACATTACCATTTAAGGGGGGCAGACACATAAAGCTCATCCAGCCCACTAACCAATCAAGGGGACATCAATTTCATCACCCACCAGCTGCCTTTACCACACAGATATACATATAACACAATATGATTTATCACCCACCAGCTGTCTTTACCACACAGATATACATATAACACAATATGATTTATTACCCACCAGCTGTCTTTACCACACAGATATACCAGGAGAATCATTGAACAGGAGAATCATTGTCGACCCTGATGACAAATTTATCGGGCCGACCTAGGTGGTATAAAGAAACGCGGCGAGAGTAATTGGGAGAGGAAGTGCCAGATTCCTGACATGGAGAAGAAGGCCGCTGTTGTTGCACGGATTTTAAAACTTCTTCCTTAGACGGAAGATTTTTATAAATGGCAGAAATATCCGCACAACCAAAAGCTTTTAATTTGGTTTTACGCTCTAATGCGCCTAAAAGATGAAGAAGTTCGTAATGTTTACGCGTTGCCGTCACAAAAGCTTCTTCTAATCGATTGAGATAAGTTTGCAAACCACCTATTACCTCCTGTTGTTGACGAACCAAATTCGACTGCTGTTCAATTGTTTCCTGCTGGTTGCGAATATACTGATTGCGCTGCTGTAGAACTTCTTCCTGCAGAATTTCCTGCGCTGTTTGTTGTTGCTGCTCCTGTAGAAGTTGAAGCGCCAGGTTCAATGTCTGCTGTTCGCCGGCGTTTGGATTTTGGGGAAGGGAAAACATCTGGAAAAACCCGCATAGAATTAAAAGCCAGGACCGATAGAGGAGGAGGATGTGTTAAAGAAGTTTGGTGGCGAAGAAAGTGAAGGCGAAAGCGATTTTTAGAAAACATTCCCACAATTCCATACCTATGAAGAGGGATAGAAAGCATAGGAAACACAATGTCAGCAATATCTAACCAACAGTGGTTAAGAGTAAGCCCGAGGTGAGGATGAGGTTCTTGGTAGCTAAATATTGAAGTGTGTAAAAGAAACGCAGTCTTTTCATGCTGAACACTCCATTGAGTGAAGTGACAATTATTTAATTGAAAAGAAATAGTACATTTAAAATTAATATTGGAATGGGTAAACTCCGCGAAACTAAGATACATAAAATCAGCAGATAAAAAGTTGCGGACAAACTTTTTGGAAGCTAGATCGGTGTTGCTACCGAAAGTTATAAAAATTGTGGGAAAGTCAAAGCAATCTTTAGGAGTTGTATGAGCTAGCTGAAAGCAAAACAAACGGGCAAGAAGATGGCAAACATTATCCTGGGCCAAAAAAGAAAGGATAGTGCACAAAACATTCCAGTAGGTAGGAAAATAGCAGGGTGTATAAGTAGACAGAAGCGTATAATTAGGGAAAAAGCCAGAGATGAAGTTATATCGGAACGTTAAGGAGCAACGATCAAGAATCATGATCTGAAAAAGAGACAAACAAAAACCTTACAATAACCTTTGAAGAGTAGAGGGATTACATCGGCAAACAATAAAGTTTAAATGCAAGTAAGGATTGGTAATGTTATATAAGTGACATGCCCGAATGGCATGACACTGCAGACATTTTGGGGAAAATAGGTTGTTTGTTTTAATATAGGGATCAAAAATAGAGAGACGATAACGGCATAATGGAAAGCGACGAGGGCAGCGAGTGTGAAATTTGGAAGCAGGGAAACGTTTAAAGGGCAACATTTCAAAAGTTTCCGGATTACAACTTTAGAGTGACAACGGCAACATATATATTCAAGATGGGGAATGGATATATCGTGCCTGCATTACTGACGGAAAGCCTGACACTGCAGGCATTTAGGGTTATTTGTGTTGTTAACCCGAACGTAGGGAGGACCACGGCAGGGGCAAAGCATTATAAAAGTATCCCTCTACTTTACAATTATTGTAAGATTTTAAAAAAAAATCTGTTAGAAAAGATGACCTACTCAGAAGTTATGGAATCAAAGGAAAAAACACAATCAGGAGAAGTAGATTCGTGGGTAAAGAACCCGCCACAGTGTTGATCATAATATTCGGGAACATTAAAATACCGAAGCATTGGAGCAGTTGATAGTGGGTAAGAGTCATATGGAGGGAGCTGGTTAAGTGCATGCGAATACCACAGAGGTTGACATAATGTGAAATGCGTCCAAAAGCAATTAATTTCAAATATGCGTCTAGTGGGATCAAGCGTGGATCTACATCTATAAAAGCCACAGGGTAGTCTGTAAGTGAACTTAAGCATTTGAAAAGCGCAGGCATGAGAGCTTAGCGGACATAACATACCATCGTGAATACCAAATATTCTAACACATTGAACTTGACGTTCTTCTAAAGCTACGTTTAAATCCAAAGCAATGAACTTTAAATCTGAACGGTCAAAAGAAAACTCATTACTGCATTTGGGGCACGTTAGAGACCAGGGAGGAAGGCGAATTTCGGGAGGACGAATAGGAAGATAAGCTTTAAAAGCGTTTCCGGCACATACAGGAGCACTACAAGAGGGGCAGGTAACAGCAATACACGGTTCACACCTGTTTGGGACAAAGGTAAAGGAATGACGAGCTGGCCAAGGAGGACATTTGAAAGACATCTGAAAAATATAAAAGAAATGTGTAGAAAAACGAAGAAACACTAAGCAAGAGAAAAAAGAAAAAAACCTTGTAGGATACTTAGGTTTTGGGAGATTTTCGCCAACACACAGCAGAAAACACACCAATGCAGCAGCAACACACCAAAGCAGCAACACACAGCAGGCAACACAGCAGCAACAGCAAAACTACACGATAGGCTGAAAATAACAAATGAAATAAGAACAAAATAATGCTAAAAGTTAAAGAATAGAAACGCTTGGAGTAGAAATATACACTTACATGAATTTGAACGTTGAAGAGTAGCACAAGTTGAACGTTGCAGAGCGGTACAAGCTGAACGTTGAAGAGTAGCACAAGTTGAACGTTGCAGGAGCGGTACAAGCTGAACGTTGAAGAGCGGCACAAGTTAAAGAGCAGCAGAGAGTGGTAACACTCTTAGTGGTACTGGACGCTTTAAAGAAAAACCATGGGGTTTATATACGCTGGTCCAAGGCTGGTTTGATTATGCATAGTTAACATGAAACGCAATTCGTGCGAGAACAATAAAGATAAATGACTGGTTCGATGAAACAAAATAAGTGTTTTCCACTATGATGATGAATGGCTGTTGTTAACGAGGATGAATTACAGTTTGCGCTACGAAAAGGGTAATTTAGCTTACCCTCGTTAACAAGGCTAAATTACTGTTTGCGTGAGTAAAAGGTCAAGGAAGCTGATCCCTCAATTATCGCTTGCGTGAGGAAGCAAACCCACTTAAATATACCAAAGTCGTGACAATGCAGAAAAGTGAAAGTATCAATATGCGGTGGGTATAGGAAACGTATAAAAACAAGTGCGAAAACACGCTGCGATTCAGAGGTGCGCGGATGATGGAACATGAAGAGGAAGACCTCTCGCCGTACTTTGCGGACGAATACCATATTCCTGTTCCCGAAGATGTGCAAAAGAAAGAAGCGGTAAGTAGGAAGGAAGATGAAGAGGTGGAGATACCATTTAAATAGTTGAACATAGCGAAAGAAGTATGAAAAAGCTTTATTCTGGTTATTCCGAAACGAACATAACTGTTGGTTCCATGCCCGAAAATACAAATCCGCATGGGTGGGTACACAATATGTTTACACAGTTTTTAAAGTTTGCCAACAATAACCTTTTACACAATTCACCTGGATGGCTAGGTATAACAATATCAGATAAAAAACACCCTACTAAACCGTTTAATGTAAGTGTGCGAAAGAACGATCAGGTAAATGCTGAGATCATAATGCAAAGTATAGAACGGGTAATGCAAAGCAACCAAGAATTTCTAATAAATTCACCAATTAAAATCACATGCGTTTGGACACAGGATATGGTTGGGTTGTGCTAAAAAAGTGTGAGGCATGCAAAAGAAATAAGGGAATAATAGAAATAGTAAATACAGATATAATGGGTTTACCAAGAGCTATTGCGGTATGTCAGGCTAAAGTTGAAGGAGATAAACAATACAAATCTATTCGCCGAAGCGAATATTTGCAAAAGAAAAAGGCAGCTTTATTGTGCGAAGGTTTTAACAAAGACAATGGGGTGTTTACTATTAAAGGCGTACAGAAATTTGAAGCTGTGCTTCCTGGATATAGTTTTACGGTGTTTGGAGATCATACAGGAAAAAATGTGTTATACATATCGAAAGTAGAAAGCAATAAATACATAGATTTGTTGTTTCATGAAGGGCATTTTAATTGCATTGTAGATATACATCGCAGTTTTAAATGTAGGGCCTATTGCAGAAAATGTAATAAACCGTTAAAAACAACAATGGAGAAACATCTTTGTGAAAGCAGATGTACAAAATGTCACCAAGAAGTGCGTAGTAATTTTGACTCTTATGTGCAATGTGGGAAGTGCTATAGAGACTTTAACGGGGAACGGTGCTATGAATTACATTTAAAAAAGGAACATTCTATAGCGCAAAAAAGTCTGTGTGCGAAATGGAAAAAATATGTCGCTCTTGCAATAAGCTTTACAGTATGAAAAATAGAAAAGTTCCTCACCAGTGCGGAGAAAAATATTGTATTAATTGTAAGAAACATGTAGACGGAGACCACATGTTCTTTATTCAACCTTATAAGAGTTCGTGCATGCGAAATAAATTTATCTTAATGTTTATAGACTTTGAATGCACTCAAAACACTAAATACAAGTCTCAACCTGATACATATGAACATGTCCCAAACCTATGTGTTTTATACCAGAGTGGTTCTTTGTGTATAAATTCAAGTGCAAAAGCTGGTTACTGTTCTCAGTGCGGAATTAATGAGTGGGTATATGAGGACGATCCTGTAAAGTCACTGTTGGATCACATAACATAACCAAAATTTAAATCTTGGGATGTAATTGTTATTGCACATAACCTAAGAGGTTATGACGGACAGTTTGTGTTACGGTACATGGTAGAAACTTTAAAATGGAATCCTGAACTTATTATAAATGGAACCCAAATATATAGAATAAAACACACAAGTGCTACGTTTCTGGATTCCTTAAACTTTATTCCAATGCCACTATCTCGCTTTTCAAAGACGTTTCAATTAAAAGAAAGCAAGGGTTATTTTCCATATTTGTTTAATACAGTTGAAAATAAGGCATACGTGGGTCCTCTTCCTGATCAAAGGTATTATTGTCCAGAAAATATGTCTGTACACGAAAGAAAGAACTTTGAAAAAATGGTAACTTGAAAAGATTAGGTCAAATTACAAGTTTAACATGAAAGATGAAATGATAAACTATTGCAAACTGGATGTATATATATTAAGCGAAGGAGTTGCTAGATTTAGTAAACAGTTTTTAGAGGAAAATGGAATAGATCCGTTTCGCGAATGCGTTACTATTGCGCATGCGTGCATGAATGTGTTTAGAAAGAGATTTATGTGCGAAAATAAAATTGCGTTAATTCCCAGCGGAGGATACCGATTGGCAGACATACGCTCGCGAATTGCATGCATTTGGTTATCTTGGCTGGAGCTTAAAGAAAATATTATTATCCAATATGCGTACAGAGGACGAGAGATTAAAATACTGGGATACAAAGTGGACGGGTTTAGAGATGATAAAACGGTATATTTATTTCACGGATGTTTTTATCACGGTTGCGAAAAATGTTTCAAGGACCGACACTCTGTAATTAGCAGCACAGGTGGTGAAACAATGGGAGTAGGACATGAAAACACACAAAGAATAACTAAACTAATACAAAGTGGGGGATACACTGTTATAGAAATGTGGGAGTGTGAGTTTAATGCCATGATACAGTCTAATGAGGAATTGAGTTTATATGTAAAATCACAATCTAAAACATTTGCTGAAACGTTAAATCCCAGAGAAGCCTTTTTTGGTGGACGCACAAACTGCGTAAAAATTTATAAAGAGGTGGAGGACAACGAAAAAATATTTTATTATGATGTATGCAGTCTTTACCCTTTTGTAAACAAGACCAAGCCATACCCTGTAGGACATCCAAAGATTTATGTGGACAATTTTCCGGATTTAGAAAATGTGCAGGGAGGGGTAATAAAGTGTGATATTCTTCCTCCCGAATACCTTTACCATCCCGTTTTACCTGTACGCATTAACGGTAAACTAATGTTTCCATTATGTCGGACCTGTGCCGAGGTAGAAAACCAGGACCAATGTAAACACAGCAATCATGAACGGTATCTCTCAGGAACATGGATTATTGATGAAATTAGGGTAGCTATTAGTGAGGGATATAAAGTTATTCACATTTATGAAATATGGGAGTACGAAATGGCACAGTATGATCCAAATGCTGGAAAAAAAGGATTATTTGAAGATTACGTATACCACTTTCTCAGGTTAAAAATAGAGGCCTCTGCTTGGCCATCTAACTGTGTTTCAGACGCCGATAAAGATCAGTATATTGAGAACTTTATGGTTAAGGAAGGAATTCAATTAAACAAGGAGGCTATAGAGCATAATCCCGGAAAGCGGGAGTTGGCAAAGCTTATGCTAAATTCCTTTTGGGGAAAGTACGGGCAGCGGGATAATTTACCTACTTGCGAGGTTGTTAAGGAATACTCTAGACTTTTAAAACTATTTAATGATTCAGGAATAGAGGTGCAATCGTTTTTACCCGCTACAGAAAATATCATGTATGTTGTATGGCGATATTGTGAAAACGCTTTAAAAATAAACCCTACTACAAATGTTGTTATGGCAGCATACACTACAGCTCATGCAAGACTGGTATTGTACTCTTATTTAAAACAATTGGGAACTCGAGTGTGCTATTTCGACACGGATTCTGTTATTTTTTCCCACAAACCAGGGGAATGGTTGCCGCCAGCAGGGTCTTATTTAGGGGACATGACAGGTGAGTTGGTGAAATTTGGGAAAGATTCCTACATCTGCAGGTTTGCATCAACGGGTCCAAAGAGTTACTGTTTTGAGGTTAAAAATCCTACAAGTAATACAACATTCTCAGTATGCAAAATAAAGGGAATTACTTTAAATTCAGAAACTTTAAAACGTATTAATGCAGAAACAATTAGGGATATTGTACTAAAAAATAATGAGCAAACTGTAACTGTTGAAGGGGCACACATTAGTAGAAAACGCTTATGGAGGGTCATAACGGAACCATATTCCAAAACGTTCCGAATGCTAGTTAATAAGCGGGTGGTAGGCAAAGACTTTGATACTTACCCTTACGGGTATAAAAGGCAGCGTTCAAAGTAATACACCATATTTATGGCTGAAAAAAGAAAGTTTGAGGTAGAAGAAGAAGACGAAGAGCAGCATTCTTTTCCTAAAAAGTTTAAACCACATTTTCAAACTTTATGTCGACCATTGGAACAGGGCGCTAGCAAAGAACATGCACAAAAGAAATTTAAGCCCTCCGCAAAGTTATCACGTTTAGAAATTTTAAGAAGACGCAAGGAACTAAAGAAAGGGATTGTTCCGTGGACCACTCTTCTTCCTGGGTCGGGTTTAAGAACAAATTGGCAAGCGTTTCTTCCACGCAAACGCCGTCTTTACAGTGAAAATATTTTGGATGATTTGCCATTAAAAAAGCAGGCAAGGGAACTGTGTAAACCTCGAAAATGCAGAAAGAAGCAGTACGTACCGTGGCATTATATAATTCCAACGGATAATATGAAACCAGTTAATTGGCATGCTTTGCTTTTTCGTAAACGTAAATTAATCCAAGAAAATAGTAAACGTCCAACCCTTATGAAACAAATTAAAAGAGAAAAAACAAACAAACAAACGGAACAATAAAAAGTTATCTCTTGGAGACAAGGGCAAATTTAAAGTAGATGTGTCTCATTCAGACTTGGGGAACTTTAAACATATAAACCCGGAGATGCAAGATGTGTCTCATGGAGAGGTGGGAAAATTTAAACGTGTAAACCCTGGAAAGGAAGTAGAGATGCGAGATGTGTCTCTTGGAGAGGTGGGGAAATTTAAACGTGTAAACCCTGGAAAGGAAGTAGAGATGCGAGATGTGTCTCTTGGAGAGGAGGGGAAATTTAAACGTGTAAACCCTGGAAAGGAAGTAGAGATGCAAGATGTGTCTCTTGGAGAGGTGGGCAAATTTAAATGTGTAAACCCTGGAAAGGAAGTAGAGATGTGTCTTTTCCAGACAAGGGCAAATTTAAACGTGTAAACCCGGAGATGCAAGATGTGTCGGGTAAAACGCAGGAGGAGGAGCAATCATTTAACTTGTCTAAGTTTTCATTTCCTAGCACAATGCAAGTCGTAGGCCCTTCAAGATGCGGAAAGTCTACTTTTGTAAAGCGTCTTCTTGCCAATGCTGAACATATGTTTGATACAGTTCCAAAGCGAGCCATTTGGGCCCATCTGCCAGAATATCCCCCAGACTTGGGAAGTGTATTTAATCATTGTACTTTTAATGCATATACGCATGCAGGTATTCCTCCTCTTCACTCTATTGAAAAGGGAGACATCCTTATAATTGATGATTTAATGTGGGAGACAGATAATACCGAGGTATCAAATTTTTTCACCAAAGATTCTCACCACCGGAACTTTGGGGTTATATACATTTTGCAAAATGTGTTTCCCCAAGGAAAAAACTTTCGCACAATATCCCTTAATGCTAACTATATTGTTGTTTTTAAAAACAGTAGAGATAAAATGCAAATTGAAAAATTATTTCAGCAAATGGAACCTCGGAATTTTCGGTTTCTTTCGGAAGCTTTTGAAATGGCTACTAAAAATCCCCATGGTTATTTAGTGTTGGATTGTACTCAATATACCCCCGATCGATATCGCTACAGAACAGGGATTATTCCCGGGGAATCTCCATCGTACTTTTTACCGGTATAAATACACCGAGTTGATTTTCTCTTCCATCATTATGGATAAAAAATACAAAGAATTACATCTCCTCTTATTGCAAATCAGACCCATAATCTGGTTGCACTTAGCAAAACAAAACCTAAGCTACGAAAAAAGCTCTTAAAAGAAGCAAAACCCGAAACCATTAAAGCTATTGCTGAATGTGTTCAAAATGTGTGTAAAGGAAATGTCCGTATTTCCCCAGCATGCAAAAACCGTTTAAAAAGGCATAAGGGGGTGTGGAGACGACTAGTTGACAAAAAGGTATCGCTGAAGAAGAAGCGAAAGATTCTTATGCAAAAAGGAGGTTTTCTACCAGCTTTTCTTCTGCCCGTCCTTGGTTCGATTGCCAGCGCGTTGGTTTCAAAATTTATTTAAAACATGGAACATGCAAAGCAGATTGAGGGTTATCCATCAGTACCTTAAAGTGTAGCTCGTTTACATGTAATTGACTCTACAATATCATCTATTTCTAACGATATTTCAAAGGTTATGGGTACTAAAATGTCTGACGATGATAAATGGAATATTTTAAAACATAAGTTAACTACGTACTATGACCTTGTGTCAAAGTTGCGTTCTCCAAGTAACCGAAATTCAAATGCTAAACACGAACCGCAAATTGAAACAGTGCCTATAAAACATGAGCAGCATGATGTCAGGCCCGAAACCTCGGGAGTTAAAAGTGAATCAAAAACCGAGACCGAAAAAAAGAAAGGAAAACGAGCTAGAAATTTAGCTCATCTTTCAGTTAAATACGGACTTAGACCTCGAAAACGGGATAACGAAGATTCCGAATAGGAGAGTCTATACTAGAGCGTTTTTATAATCAAATTGATATCTATGCCGGATTGGGTACAACCGCCAAACTCCGGAAAGCCACTAAAGTTTCTAAACCGCTTATTGAATAGTTTCTTCAAACTCAGGACAGTTATACACTTCACAAACCTGTGCGAAAGCGCTTTCCAACTAAACATTATCACGTTACCAATATCGATGACGTGTGGGAAGCCGACTTAAACGTGATGGATTCCGTTAAAAGTTATAACACCCCGTATCGATACATTCTCACAGTTATTGATGTCTTCTCTAAGTATGCTTGGGCTCTACCCTTGGTGTCCAAATCAGGCGATCATTTAGTGAAAGCTTTTAACCAGATCTTTACTGATAGTAAACGCTTTCTTAAAGTCCTGCAGACCGACAAGGGTAGTGAGTTTAAAAACAAGCAGTTTTGGAGGTTTTTAAAAAAAATCAATATTTCTCACCAAACAACAAACAACAAAGTGAAAGCAGCAGTAGTTGAACGATTTAACAGAACCTTAAAGACAAAGATGTGGAAATATTTCACCCATAAAAATACATATAGGTACGTAGACGTATTGCCGCTTCTTGTTAAGTCTTACAACAGTTCTTATCACCGCTCAATTAAAATGGCTCCACGTGACGTTTCCCCTGACAATATCCTTGAAGTGTATTTTAATATGCAACACAAACCTAGAAAGGCAAGAAAAAAGTATGGCGTGGGTGACTATGTGCGCATTTCCAAACAAAAAATGACGTTTGATAAAGGGTACGAGCAAAATTGGACAGATGTAATATTTCAAGTAGCCAACGTTATCTTAGGCTCCCCTGTTGTGTACAAAATTCGTGATTTGGCGGGCGAAGACATTGAGGGCATATTTTATGAACAGGAACTGCAGCGCGTATCCCTTCCAGAATCTTATAAGGTTGATAAAATTATTGCAACCAAAGGTCGAGGGGCCAGTAAGCAGGTATTGGTTAAATGGAAAGGTTACCCAGACAAGTTTAACTCTTGGATAAAACAATCGGATATTCCATCGTTATGATTCGAACAAAACCGTTTTCGCTTTTGTTAGCTAGCAATGCATCCATGGATCGTTTTACCAATAATACTACCGCTTGCTTTTCCAATCAATTACCGGAACCCATTGTGCTAAAGGGTAATTGGGAGGTTTGTCTTTCCAAACTTAGATACCCTTCTCGGTTCTACAATTTATCTGTACAATGTAACATGTCGGGCTCGTACATTGAAGATGATAAAACTGTTGACTTTTGTATTCACTTTGCAAAAAACATGACTGAAACCAATCCTCAGCATATGCATCAAATTTTAAATAAACGCATTGAAGCTTCTATCGGCATTAAGGATGTTTTTGCAGTTGCCAAAGGGATTGTTACAGTTTCCCAAAATGTTATTATTTCTCCCACAGTAACATACAACGAGTTACCTGTATCTCAAAGTGTTCCTGTATCTGAGGAAATTACCCCGCACAAACAATTAGAAGTTATTGAAGATATAGAAGTAGCTGACGCTCCCGCAGAAAGAAAGCCTAACAAGAAGAACAAAAACATTCCCAAATCCACCCCTCAGAGTTCAAAACGTCTAGTTAGCTTACCATTATCTACAAATTTATCCCGCATGTTAGGTTTTTTACCCGATCAAGATATTGTAAAGCAGGAAACTGCTTCTTACCCTTTGGATCCATTTATGGGATTTTCTTATGAAGTTTTCGTTCATTGTAGTCTTGTTTCTCCACAATTGGTAGGTAATGTGTTTGCTCAGGTGTTAGATTCCACTCTTGTTGAGCACCAAACACCATCCTCCAAACGCGCGTGTGCTGAAAAATCATTCTTTCCTCAAATTTGGGTCCCTTTACTTCAACAAGATTTTGACGCTATCACCATTCATTTAAGGGATGGTTTTGGAAATCTTTTGCCATTTGCTGACGGCTTTTCTTCTGCTTTAGTTCTATCTTTTAGACCTCGTCATGACCTCGCGGAATGATATAATTTTTCGGTATTACCTCAATCAGGCCGGCGGATTACCTCCCACTGGCGATTTCATTCTCTACAAAGGTGGTCCATTTCAAAAGGGTAGTGGTCTTTTTAGTGCACTAGGAGGATTGTTTAGAACTCTTTTACCCGTCTTTAAAAGTGGTGCTAAGGCAATCGGTAAAGAGGCTCTTCGAATGGGTGGCAATGTGTTAACTGATATTGCTACTACTTCTGCCTCTCTTAAAGAAGCTTTTAAAAATCGTTTAAAAGAGGCTGGTTCTAATCTTAAACGTAAGGCTGATGCTAAAATCGACTCCATGTTAGGTTCCGGAAGAAAACGAATTAAGATAAAAGCAGGGCGAAAGAAAAAGAAAACCCAGTCTAATCGTAAACGCGGTAGTCGTCGCACCAATAGGCAAGACATATTTTCATCATCATCATGAACGATACTTTGTACATGAACTCTGAGCTTGACATCTTCAGAAAACTTCCTGTTCAAACAAACATTGAACACTATGAAATTTTTCACCTAAATCTCAGAACTCTATCTCAGAACTCTCCTATCACTTTTCATTACGCATCAAATGGTGACGACTACCTGGATCTTTCATTTGTTCTTCTCGAGGTTGGTGTTAAAATTGTAAAAGCTGACGGGTCTAATCTTACTGATGCCAACACAGTTACATTTGTCAATAACTCGTTAAATTCTCTGTTTAGTCAACTATCCGTATCATTAAACAATGTAGACATCTCCATGCCTCAGCAAGGGTATGCTTATAGAACATACCTCGAAACCCTGCTTAATTCGTCTTCCGACGCTATGAACGGACGTTTACAATCATCCTTATGGTTCAAGGACACTGCTGGTTCTATGGATGAGTTTGTTGCTAATACCGGTGTTCAAAGTCGTTTTAAAAACACAAAAAATAGCAAAATAGTTCAAATGATGGGATGTCTCTCACACGGCCTTTTTAATCAAAATCTGCTTCTGCTAAATAACGTTGACGTTACTATAACGCATACTCCTTCCATTCCTCAGTTTCATCTTATTTCCGATAAAGCTGATTTTAACTGGTTTTCTAAATTGGTTTATGCCAAATTACATCTAAAAAAAGTTCGACCCTCTCCAACCATTAAACTAGCTCACCAAAACGGTCTTCTTAAGGCAAATGCCGGTTTATATTTTAAGGACGTTGATTTTCAGGCTTTAAGTATAGCCAAAGGGGCGTCCACAGCTGCTTTCACAAACATTCTTGTTGGTAAAATTCCTAGGCGAATCACCCTTGGCATGGTTTCCGATAAGGCATATACTGGTGATATAACTAAAAACCCCTTCAACTTCCAACACTTTAACCTCACCGCTCTTCAATTATTTGTCAATAATCGACCCGTCCCTCTTCAGGTCCTTCAATTTAACTTTTCAGATAACTTTTTTCTACCGGGGTATTACTCTCTGTTTGAGGCATTAGAAATGGTTTTTAAACACAAGGGAATAAACATCTCTAGAGAAGAATATCCCAATGGTTATAGGCTCTTTTCTTTTGACCTCACCGCTGATATGTCTGCCAATAAGGACTGTCTCTGGTCTCCATCACGGTAATCTAGCTATAAAGCTTGAATTCGCAAAACCTCTACCAGAACCTGTTTGTCTTCTCTCGTTTGCAGAAATATATCGATTTGTTGAAATTGATGTTCACCGATCTATTCTAATATCATGAACACTTCTCAAATTACTTCATGCCCTTGTAAACTTCCTCAGTTTATCGGGGTTTTTCCATCCGATCTAATTCCCCCTGTTCACTCTCTACCCAATCCTCCAATTGCTCTGGTCATTAACACAGACCCACACACCAAACCGGGTAAGCACTGGATTTGTATTTTTGTGTCTAAGGACGGGCATGGTGAATACTTCGACAGTTATGCGTTACCACCTCTCTTACCTTCCATTTTATTTTTTTTAAATCGTTACTGCGGTCCAAATTGGAGTTACAACACGCGCCGCCTTCAAGGCAACCGTTCCGCCACGTGTGGTCACTATGTTGTTGCATATCTAACTCATCGCTGCAACAACTTATCTGCATTGTTATTCTTTTCGCGGTTTAAAGTTTCCGATTTTCGGTTTAACGATAAACTCATTTCCAAGTCTCCCTCTTTAAAGTGCACCTCTACCGGACAATCCTGTACCCCTCTGTTAAGTCCCTATAAGTAAGCCGTCTGTTCCTGCATCGCTCTCACTCTTCAATCAACTTTTCAACATGTAAGTACCTCTCTTGCTCTTTGTTTTCTGTCTCTAGTTTTTTCTCCAATGCTGTTCTACCCCTGTTTTTTCATTTCTGTTTCTAGGTCGTGTATTCACTTCCTCAACGAATCTGAGACTAAGTATCTCTCCGTAACAACGTCTCCTCAATTCTCCGTCACCATCGCTACCTGCGGAAGACACAAGTCTGCAGTTTTTAGCACCATCAACGAGTGGAATACTCTCTTCAACGTTTTGGGTCCTAAAATTGATTCCCACCTAAACTCCTCTTCCAAGCAACCAAGCATCACTCACTCTATTTCCGATTCCCTCTCCCTTCATTTTAAATCCTCCTTCGGGTCCCCTGCTATCATCCTAAAGCCTTCGGGCATTGCCCTCTTTAAAGAAGAGTGGGGTAATCTAAAGCTGCTCTTTGACCTTTACAAGTCTAAACTTGTTTCCTAAGCCTGTCCCTCTCTCACTTCTTCGTTGGGCTTCGTGGGATCAACATGCAGCGCAGCGTTCTCCGTGATCTCAACGCTTGTGGGCAGACTCCTCACATCATCAGTGTTCGGGACCTGGCTCGCAACGTTCCATACCTGGTCATCGGTGCTAGAGTAACCAATACTCAGTACGGGTGGAAAACAGTGCTCCGGCTTAAGGACGGGGGAGAGGTCTTCCTACCTTCTGCCTACAACGATCTCGACGACGATACCATCCGTCAGCTTAATCAAGCACCTTTCCACATCATCTACAGCGGAATAGAGTACATTCCCAACACAAACGGACTGCGAAAGCATCTGCTCACGTTTAGAGAGGTCCCTGACACCCCTGTCGAGGAATGAGTTGCTCAACGGATTTTATTGACATAGGTGCGTAGTGTTTTTGTTCTCTTCTCTTTTTTTCCCTTCTTCTCTTCTATCCTTGTTCTTATGGTGTTTGTTTTCTTGTTCTCAGGTAACAACCTTATGGCATCCATCCACTTTACGGCGTCACCGCCTCTCACCGAGGATGGAACCTTCGTAGACGAGGACGCTTTCTCCGTTCGTTCGATCCACATCGATTCGTTTGGAGGCATCAAGACCGTTTCCATTCGTGTCAATATCACCAACGCTAACGTTGTCCTCATCTCCTTTCATCCCTCTAAAATCTCACCCCACGGATGTAATTCTGTGTGGCGTCTCTCCACTAACGGAAAAAACCCTCTTCCCCATTCCTCTCTCTCCATCGTTGCTCCTGTATGTATTCCCTCTACCCAACCTCATCCTAACTTTGCTCATCTAAGATTTCAGTGCCACACTGAAAGTCAACTGCAGGACCCACTTCCCTTTCTTTCCTTTAAACCATGCACCACTATTTTTAATATTATATTTTGCAAGTAGTCTGTATCATGTATGTATAATGTATCTATTTTTTTCAATAAAGTTGGTAACCCTCGGCGAAGAGAATCGGAACTGTATCGGGGTATCTTGGCTCACCAAAGGACCACGCTTTAGCGTCGCTTTAGCGTTGGCCGCCGATGTACCTAGTCATGAGGTCAAATTGGCTGACCCCGACTTCCGGTTCTGGCCGCCGAGGGCCCTTACTACTCCAGGGAGCTACCAAGCTGTCACAAAAGGGCGTCCGTTGTCTCCGTGAGGCTTTCCATAGGGCAAGACCTGGAGAATACCAAGGCCCCCCATATTGTCCTATGGACTCAACACGGGATGGAAGTGGATACGCCACTTACGCGCACCAACCCCAAAGTGGAAGGCTACCGATTAACCTCGGTAGGGCCACCTGGTGATCTAGCACACCTTGTGCTAGCTATGCAGGCTAGTACGCGGGAATATTAATGGCTTCTCTGTACCCCGTCGGGAGACGTACCTGGTCTTCCACCGCTATCGGGAACCACTGCCCCCTCGAGTCCAACCCAATCCGAACAACTCCCATTCAGGGAGGGGCTCGAATCTTTGGTCCGAGGTTCCTCTAGTAACGTCAGATGTACCACAAGTTCTAGGGGTCCGCAGCGTTCGCACCACGGCAGCTGAAGGTGACGGATCCCCTCTACGGGATAATTACAGCGTTTGAAAATAACTTAAAACGAGTGTGTCACTGTAAATCTATGTCTTCAAGAAAATAGTACACATTTCCAATATCTTCGTTAAACACGTTAGTTGTATATTGTTTTCATATTAACTTTCATGCATGTCATATTTGAACCTAACAGATTTCTTAACTAAGGTAGCTACAAAATAGGAATGAACATAAGACAGAGCTAGGGTGGCTGTTCTATTGCTACTAGCCAATGCGGTGCGTACAACGTTGTACAGGTAAGCACGCATACTGGCTCGCTTTGCTGAAGCATGCGGCTAATTTTTTTGCGTGCTCTAAAGCTACCAATTAAAGAATTATTTTGCTTTTCCCAAGATACAGAGCTATTTTCTCTGAGGACTACTGTCCAATTGCCATGTTTGTAGAGCATCTGGTTTCGGAGATATGGAATGGTAAAGCGCCTGACTAGAAACAAAATAATTATTAACTGTCGGGAAAGAAAACCACACACGTGCTATGTTACAGTTGCATTTTGTACCTTACATTCAGTAAAGTGGTGATCATTTAAGAGTGCACACGTGCTTTTAAAAGTTGGTAAATATACCGCTTAGTAAGTCTAGTACTGGTGCACCTAGTAGTAACTGCGGAACAACTCATAAGATTTTACATAATCAGGCTACAAATATTCTTGTTAATATGTATTCCTTTTTAAACACATGTCAATTAAAGACATTTTCGAAAGTAAAGATGTCACTCAGAATCAAGAATTAACGTTACAAGCTTGTCGCGTGAGTGCTCATTCTGTGATGAACATTGTTAAAGAAGTCAAACAGTTCACGGTATTAGGAGGTTTTCTTATTTAGATATCCAGGGAAACATCGAGCAGCTAAAAACGTACTACCAACTTAGACAACTTTCATAAGTGTTTTTTATCTAGAACAATTTATGATTTATATGACAAGGGTGAACATCCAGCTACCAAAAGGCTGATCAATTTAATGAGGTAAAAATAGAATATACGGATTCTGTGTCTTATATATATAACGTTCTGAAATCACTTGAGTTCAAATATAAGACAACCCATGATGGTCGCAAAGTTCTGCTTGAAAGAAGCGATACTGTTATTGCAAGACTATAATTTCTCTGCATAATACCCAGCATTATTTGGGATATTTGTCGTGTATAAATGCTTCTTAAATATACATGCACATCTTCCGTATTTATTAAGTACTTTAATGAAACAAAAATTGGTTGAAAGTCCATTACAGACACTATACAAATATGGCATCGTTAAAATAAAAACTATATTTTCAGTTCCCCACATTGCTGTTTTCTGTTGACATATTGTTGCAATCAGGATTGTAAGAGGGTTGAGGGACTTACAAACCTAATCAACAACTGGGGTTGTAAATACTGAAAGGATAAGGTGGCAGATGGTATAGCTAAGAGGTAAAAGCTTACTGACATAATTAGGGTTAAATTAAAGTGATTGGTTGACAAATATATTCCAAATATTGGAGAAGTCAAATTAAACAAAGCTCTCCTTTATGTGGAAGAGATAAAGGGTGCAATCAAAACATTAAATCAATCAATACATAATAAATAAGTATTATCTTTTATGTAGAGTAGCGTAGAGTCCTGAAAAAGAGGTGGCTGGTTCACTCTGATGTGTTAAGTTTTGTAGAAGTATCAACAAGTTCTATGATGAGGCTAGAGCAGCAGCATTCGATCCTCTGACTAATTAACCAACTTACACTTCCTTACTGGCTGTAATGGTTTAAAGAGAACTGGCTTCTAATATGTCTGCTATCATACGAGTCAGTGGTTCATAACAGAAGGTTTACATCCTATGGCTCTATATTTTGCAACCCAAGAATGACGCTTCTTACATTTTACTGCCAAATCATCAGGAAGCACGATCTGGCAGTTCATAACCCACTGCTTACTCTGATCACTGAGTCATCCAACCTGCCTCAACTTGTTAAGTCCTGCTGAAGCCTGGAGCTTGCCACGAAATGAAATGTGAACCTTCAATAATTAAAATATTTCCCAAATCCTGTTTAGACCTTATACGCAACAATACCCTCTGCACAATTTAGAGGCAAGTTTTGGATCATTATCCTGCTGTTGAACGAATCCACAGCCAATAAGTCTCTTGCCAAGTAAATCAGTATCCTGTGATATCCTACCTTTTGTAATGTTTCACTAATTCTCATTAATCACCAACTTTTATCACCTGAAAAATGTCCCCTCACCATAACCCATCCTCCACAATGCTTCACATTGACTCTTCCGAAGTTCTCCATTAGGTCGACGAACAAACCTTCTACGATGAAGTCCAAACTCATGAAACTGAGACCCATCCGTGATAACACCTTGGATCATTGATGAACGCTCCAGTTTTATGTTGCAGTGTCACCGTAATCTTTTCACATAATTTTTTGCATAATATAGGTTTTCGGCTCCTACGTGCCCTTTAGAACCTTGTTCACGAAAGTCGCGTTGCATGGTTGAGTCAAAGATTGAAGCTGTTCGCATACTATTAACTTCCTCGCAAATTCCAGACGGTGTACGAGTTCTCTGACATATGGTCCGTGCACACATAAAGTGATCTTCCCTATATAATGTTACTCGGGATCATGATGCATTGGCAGCAGTTTGTTTGAACCGCCGCAAAGTAAACACCGCTGTAGATTGGGCTATGCTAACTTTTCTTGATATTATCTTCCTAAAACAGCCTTCTAGAGGCAGTGCTACAACAATAGCATGTTTTCAATTCCAGTCTCCTTCTTTCGTCCCATTAGGACATAATCTGTTATGAATCTAATCAGGTATACAAACTGTTAGATGCGCAAGTATACTGTAAACCAATGTGGAACGCCAATATAAATGTCATAAGCAAAGCTATGTCAGTGTAGATGTGGGAACACATCAGCACCCTTCTACGTGCTGAACAAGTCAAATACACAGCTGAAGCACGAAGTATTTACATGTTTATACTGTGGCTGCGTGGAAGATCGGAAATATGGTTTGCAGAAATCTAAAACAACTTTTAGTGCAGTGAAAAGCCGTGAATTGACAATCAGTTGCCTTCAAGGCCGACTCGGTGTTTTGCTGCACGATAACAAGTGAATGAAATCACTGCGGTACACTTCAATTGTCGGCTGTCGCAATAACCAACAAACAACTGCCACTTCTAATATCTTTCCGGTATTTATATCTCCCAGCCTTTGTTTTTAGAAAGCCGCAGACCTTCCGAGAACTTTCTTCGCGGCAACAACAATGCGTAGATCGGTAGCGTAGATGGTAGCATGTCTGCCTTACGTTCAAGAGGTCCCGAGTTTGAAACTCGGTCAGGGTAGGTTACCTGGATAAGGTTTTTACGGGGTTTTCCCTTATCACAAAAGACGAATGTCGAGTAATTCTAAGCTCCATGGACCCTGGGCCAATTTCAGCATTATTCCACCCATTCCATTCATAGCCCAATATGACTTAAAAAGTTAAAGGATGTAAATTACAAAAAATATAAAAAACAATGGGCAGAACACTCTGGAGCCTCTCTCTGTCTCTTTCTCTACGGCCCACACACCCGGCTCCGGCTTGTGGCAGCAGCACAACATTGCCACACGGTTATAATATATATTTTACTATCAGAACGGGGATATGATAGAATATTCAAAATGAAATTCCTGTTTTATCACCAAATCCATAGCTGTGATACGTAATTGAAAACGTTTGACCGGTAGTGTACATTATCTGAAAATGCTTGACCTTGGATTCTCAAAACATGCATTTATTGTAAAATCTATTTACATTTTAGAGTGTATAGATGTGTTCTGGACTCGTGACCTCCGTGGGATGAGGTGTGGGGCAGAGGGAAACCGTTGTCCGGTTACGCAGCGGGAGAGCAATACAGTAAACATTCAGCAATCACCTGCAGCAAGTCACGTAGCCTACTTGCGTAGCAAGATGCAGAACTGGTTCACTGCAGTAAGATTTACTAATTTTCTCACCATGTCCGAGGATTTTAAGAAATTTAAGGTTGTGCATTCGGAAGGGCGTGAAATTATAAGTAGCATTATAGATAAATGTGATGAAGAAGCTTTGAAAAAGACTATATTCATATTGTCACGGCAACAGACATAAAAGTTTCGACACAAATAAAAGAACAGTCGGCGGATAAAGTGTCATGGTAATAATGAGCCTTGCTAAGCAGTTAATGATAGCGCGGCTATTGTAAACAAGCGCCGGCAAGCAGAGATAACTGAGGTAAAGGACTTGCCGGCATAGATTAAATTACGCTTCTAGAATGTGATAGAACATTTGGTTTCTTCATTCTTCCGGAAATTTCTGGACTGACAGAGGTTGTTCGGGTTCTGGCTTATTTTAGAACAATCTAGAGTTACAAATTAAGGTATTTAAGGACGTGACGGCTCGCAAAGTTAATTGTAAAACAGTGATTTGTGAAACAGTGTTGTGAACGAGAGACAGCCGGAAGTGTTGTTCTAACGAGAGCTAGTGATGTAATCTGCTGTCACTGTTTGTTATCGCCATCTAACTTGGTAGAATGATGGTGTATGTAACGTAATGCTGCTGTAATTTATGAGTATTTCTACGAAAATAAAAGAGGTTTTTAATTTCTGCAACTCGGCCTTTTACTTCTACGAACCCACAAAGTCACAATATCCAGTGTCACAAGCCGCACAACGGGCTGCCCTTTGTGTTATATGTTAGGCTACATGTTATCTTCCCAGCGTTTCTATCTGTGCGCGACTTGTATAGCATTACGTCACCTTCTCCACACGTGTGTATGTCTGTAGTGTACGCATTCCTTTCAGAGTTCATAAGGCCAGAACATAACTATAATAACACACGAACTCTACTGTAGGTCTGAAGCAGTAATCACTTTTAGTAGGGTTTTGTGCAAGAGTTATAATAAAAACACGATATGTTACAGTCATATTACCTTCTCTGTCGACTTAAGCTAATTCTCCTGTCTACTTCTGTGGGCTGAAGCGATTGTGAGATGTTGAAACTTTGTAGTTTTGAAAGGTATGTATGACGAAGGGTAAAAAGGGAATTGATGCTTACCACTTGAAAAAAGCATAAAGCATTTCAAAACTCAAGGTGCCATGAAAAAGTTTAACCGACATAAAGTTAGTATTTTAACAAAATCTATACTTTTTCTGCAGAAGTATAGTCTACCTCTTAGCTTTAGAAGTTATACGAAGTTAAACAGCATTAATAGAGCTTGACAGACATTTCACAGAAAATTGATATACCTTAAAACCTAGCCAACTTTGTGACAGCTTTGAAAGTCTTCTTTAAATTAGCAAATTTAAACCAAGTTAGAGATTAATTATTTATTACTTATATGTAGAAACACATCTGACCTTTAAAATAAATTCATATTCGGACATTGTTGATGGTTACAACAATGCAAATTAAATAAATTCACTGTCACAAAGTTACCCCTATCAGTAGGACAACTTTGTGGCACATGCTTTTCTCGTATTCTACCTTAGCATTTTTGTTTTTATCACAAAGACGTACTTACAAAACGACTTCTTTAGGACAACGGCATAGTTGGTGAATAATTAAATCAATTATTATGAGCATGTAAGTCTGGAAAATGTAATGGATCTTGTTCAACCACAACAGAGAAATACAACAAAAATGCATGCATTAATACAAGATAAATAAAGAATGAATGCTTCTGTTAGTAAACAGTAGAGTGCGCATCAATTTAACTAATTTTAGAAAGTTTTGGTACCTCAAACATTTATTTTCCAACCTCTCTAGGAATATCTATTTTACATAGAATTTAAGCATCGTCATACCATATCTGATCTTTAATTGCAGGTCACCTCCAAGTCTTACCCACAGATTCCATGACATTTATCAAAGCCTTACTTTTAGTTGTCCTAGTTATTTTTCATGGATAGAAGGCATTCTGGAAAACAACAATGACAAAATTACAAACAACTTTGTTCCCTTATCTGATTGAAGGACTGTCTTCTATGTCAGAATTAATTTCCTCTTCCCAGCTGCCATCAGACTCTACGTAGGTTACGCTGTCAACACTCTCCCTGGAAGTTTCAAGTGCCTCAACTCTACGATTCTTTTCTTTTTTGGTCTTACATTGTTTTTGCAGATGTATTCCTGGGTACATGAATGTTCACATTCACAATGATTTGACAATAATTTGACAATTCCGCTCAAGTTAAGCTAGTGATTGTAAACCTGTAGTTCCACATTAATATACAATGGGATGCAAGGCATTCTTCTTCCCAAGAAAAACCTGTAGGGTTTCCAGGTGGTCTATCATTTTTCCCTTTCAGTTTAAGCCAGATGGTGTCTGAAAGTATACCATACCTATAACATATAATAAAGCTCACTTATTGACATTTTAATATAATTATTTTAAATTATGAAATAACATTACTAGTTTAATCTTTAATAATTCTTAATTATACTAATATAGTTAACAATAAGCCTGTACTGAAAAATTCAATGCCATAGCCGGGATTAGAACTACGGATCTTTTGGTCTCCGTCCAGCCGCTCTAAACCATTGGGCTACTATGGCCAAAGCGCCCACATGATATTAAACTCTCCCACTGACTCGTGTTTTTCCCGGTAAACCACTAGCAGTTCTCATAAACACATGAGACAACTACCTTAATGGCGAGTTACTACGCTGTAAGTACTTTAAGGCCCGGGCGTTATAGTTCGGAACACTATTAGGTACAATTAATGGAACTCAATTGTTCTTTCAAACTAGCCGTGTGTAGGACACATTATGAAATGGTATTGAATTTGTCAGTCTGGCTCTACCCTTTCATAGTGCATTCTACACACGTCTAGTGTAAAAAAACAATTAATTTCCATAAAACATGTAATTATTATGTGTAATATTTAAATATGAGTAATTATTGATATTGTTAGTTATATTAATAATAATTTATTAGTAATTGATGCTATTGATTATTAATATTAACTAATATTAATATTTAATAACATTGATTGTAAATACGATATAATTACTAATATGCTAACCTTTCAGATGCTTTCCGTATTTAAATTCTATTAGAAAGTATCTCATTCAGTGATTCAGCCAGTGTCTCATCAGTATATTTACAATAAACCCGTGATCCAACAATCCTTATACTTTTTCCAGGCATCCTCCATATTGAAAATACAAGACATTATATAAATAATGAAATTAGGTGCATTAAAATACTTGTCTACGACAGGCAGGGCAACTTTGTGACAGCGCCACTTTCTGTCACAATGTTATCCCGCGTTTCTGGCAATTAATTTACTGAAAACAGGCTATTGTTCAGTAATGCGAATTTTGATAGTGTTTTGTCTTTGTTTATATTGGTGTTATATCCATTGTTTCATTTGTGGTTATAACATTTTATAAATATCCTGATGGTGGGAGAGATGCACACTACCGAAACGTTGATATCTAATCGTCATTTCACCTGGCTGGCTGCCCGAGAAGAAAGCGAGCGTAGTCGTCGCCAGGAAAGCTTCAGGTCTTATTTTAAAGTATCCAAACTTCCTTCAAACACTCAAAGCAAGAAAACTATACATTGGCTCCTGGGAGCGTTTCTTTATACTGTGACCTTGTAGGTTCGTGAAATGAAAAGTCCAATTTCACCACTCAAAAATGTTCTTTATTTCCACCGACTTACAGTTTAACACTTGCCAATTACACAGAATTACGTACTGCACACAATTACAATTCACCAGTTCGTCCGTTAAAGTTGCACTTGCACTCGCGATTACGTACAATCTTCCGATGCTCTCACACAGTCTTCTCGTCCTTACACTAGCACTGAACTCTTACGCTGATTGCCAAGAACTCTGACTGACTGACTGACTGACTGACTAACTCCTCTTGCACGACGTGTTGCTTATATAGGGTCCGCTTGCCGATCTGGAAGGTTCTCCATTAGATGAAATATCCCGTAAGTTCTAGAACACAGGTGGAGCAGAAAGAGACGGCACAGTGATGTTTTTTTCTGCCAGCCATCTCCTGTCACCACTATAAGACAAACGAGGGGGGGCGTGGCTAACACGGACCTCCCCTGCTTCCCGCTCTCAGCTGCTTCTATAGGGTGTTCCAACGCTCGGGAGACACTGCTCCCTCCTCAAAGCTGGTCGTCTCGAACAGCACCATCGTAGCGTGCCAGGCGGTCCAGGTGCACCACCAGCATCTGCTCGGAGTCTCAGCCAGCAGTAGCGCTGCCGAAGTTTGTCAATCGTTCGGTTCGCTCCCAGATGTCCTCCTGAAGTACCAGCGTGCACTTCCTCCAAGACTTCCGGGACCTTACTCCGGGGAAGTACCAACTGTTCTCTCTGCGTCTTCCCATCGGGTGGTTCCCATACCCGGAACAGCACGCCCTCTCTGGTCTTCAACGAGTCCCAGTGGGCCCAGTACGACCTGTAGGTGGCGCTCCTCGGTGCGATGTCCTCCCAGGTTGGTCTCGTCCCTGCCTCCACTTCCCTCAAGAGCGGCCCCAAGTCTGCGTCCGCCAGCTGCTCCCTCCTCAGGCCTGCGCTATCCCAGCCTTCAGCAGGCACTGCCACAACTACTCGGAACGTGCTGTCTGGCCTTCCAGGTTCTTAAAGCTCAATAGCCAGGTTAGGGCGGAATGGTCAGTTCTCAGGTGGAATGGCTGACCGTACAGGTACTTGTGGAAGTGCTCCAATGTCTTTACTACCGCCAGTAACTCCCGTCGGGTGACGCAGTAGTTCTTCCCTGCCTTGGATAGCGTCTTGCTGTAGTAGGCTATCACCCGCTCATGGCCGTCCTGGATCTGCGATAGGACACCTCCAATGCAATGGTCGCTAGCCTCGGTGTCCACCATGAAGGCGCCACCTGGTTGTGGGAGACCCAAAATTGGAGCACTGCACGGGGTTTCCTTCAGGTGCTGGAGGGCGTCTTCGGCGTCCTCCGTCCACACATAAGGTCGGTGTTCCTCTGTCAGGCGGGTGAGGGGTTTGGCGATGTTGTCGGCCTTTTCCTCTAAATCGTTAAGGCGGTCGTCTACTTGACCCATCCGCTTGCCCAGTTTCGTGACGTCATCCCTAACGCCGGCCAACCGTGCCTCAAATTTGCCGGCGAGAGCCTCGTTCGCCACCTTCATTTCTGTGGCCAGACGGTCGTTCGCTGCTCTCATTTCTGTGGTCAATTCGCTCTTTATTTCTTCCATCTTCTCGGTGATGTAGTCGTTGGCCGTCTTCATTTGCTTCAACTCTGCGGTGATGTTGTCGTTGGCCGTCTTCATTTGTTTCAACTCGGCGGTGAGGTTTTTGTTTGCCGCTTCTGTTTTTGCAGTGAGGTTTTAATTTGCCGTCTTCATTTCCGAGGTCAGTTCGGCCTTCATTTCCATCATCTTCTCCAAAATCTTTTCCAATGCCGCGTCCATGGTTGTAATGTTCGGTGATGTTGTTATCCCACTCCTGACACCAGTGTGACTTTGTGGGTTCGTGAAATGAAAAGTCCAATTTCACCACTCAAAAATGTTCTTTATTTCCACCGACTTACAGTTTAACACTTGCCAATTACACAGAATTACGTACTGCACACAATTACAATTCACCAGTTCGTCCGTTAAAGTTGCACTTGCACTCGCGATTACGTACAATCTTCCGATGCTCTCACACAGTCTTCTCGTCCTTACACTAGCACTGAACTCTTACGCAGATTGCCGAGAACTCTGACTGACTGACTGACTGACTGACTGACTGACTAACTCCTCTTGCACGACGTGTTGCTTATATAGGGTCCGCTTGCCGATCTGGAAGGTTCTCCATTAGATGAAATATCCCGTAAGTTCTAGAACACAGGTGGAGCAGAAAGAGACGGCACAGTGGTGTTTTTTCTCCCAGCCAGCTCCTATCACCACTATAAGACAAACGATGGGGGCGTGGCTAACACGGACCTCCCCTGCTTCCCGCTCTCAGCTGCTTCTATAAGGTGTTCCAACGCTCGGGTGACAATACTATATATAGTTTCAGCAACATTGAACAGATGACAGCATTACTGGAAACAAATACGTGAATACTGTTGTCCTTTGAGGAGAATAACTTGACCGTTAAACTCAAAATAAACATGTGACGTACCAGTGTCACAAAGTTGTGCCTGCTGTTACAAAGTTGGCCAGGTTTACGGTAATATAATGCATTCTATTAGAGCTACATATAGTTAAAACCTACTGTATTTTAATGAACATTGTTAGAACAATTTTGAAGGAAATAAGAAAATAACAAAAGCCTTCCAAGTAAAGGGTATTTTGTGGAGAGCTAGTTTCCCTGAAAGATTTCATATGTCTTTGTGCTAGGATTATAAACTCAAACGGCTAATTTTTTTAATGCTTTTATTTCAGTTGCTCAGCACAGTTGGTGCTATACAAATTGCGGAGCTAAGTACATAATACACATAATAACATTAAAGTATACAGGGCAAGAGGATACTCATATTAGAGTCCTCAAACAAACTGGTCTGACTAGTGTGAGTATAAATTAAATAACTTCTTCATTACAGAATAAATAAACATTATAGATAAAAATGTCCTATGGCAATCGTGCCTTCAGTCTTGGTGCAGCATCAAGGCGACGTCTCATTTGGAAGACCAAGGCACCTGATACATATTGAAGGTGAGCAAAGAATCTGCTTGTCGTTGTAGAGATTTACTCATTTATGCTGAATATGTCTAATTCTCTATGCAGCTATGTATTCCGGAGGTAATACGGAGCGTTCACAGAGAATCGTAGTATCCTATTTTGAAACAACTGGAGTTGGTGAATATGAGTAGGTGAAGCACATCCCCACGCAGGACTGGCATATAGAAGAAGCTATCGTAGAATACCCTTGTATAGCAGCAGCGTACATTTGACTCGTAAAGAGGATTTCCGGTTGAGGATAGGATGCAACTTATGAAGACGAGCATAGGCTTGATTTAGTTTGCTTTTGATATATTTGACTGCACAATCAGAAGGTAACCAGGGGACCTCATTGTTATAGAACCGTATACTTACCGGAGCATCAGGCCTGCGCAAGTTTAAAAGCTTAAGAAGACATTTGCTTGGATTAAGTGCGATACGCAAGCGACATAACCAGTGCAGGAAGATCTTCAGGGAAGATTGTAGGGTTGCAATGGCAGTTTCAATTAATAAGTGCGAGGTAAAGATGACTGTATCGTCAGCAAACAGTGCCGTACTTGTTGCAGGAAGTTCAGGCATGTCAGCAGTATGTAGTCTGTAAAGAGGCGCCAGGATGCTACCCTAGGGTATGCCGGCTAAAATAGTCCGGGGTGAGGAATGCGTTGAACCAAGACGCACAGAATATTAGCGTTCCTGAAGATAGTAATCAAGCTAAGTAAGTAGAGTGGAAGACCTAAGTCATGTAGTTTATAAAGTATAAAGGAGTCCGTCATGCCACTCTCTATCAAATGCCTGAGTGAAATCTAGGGATGCTGCCACAGTATGCTCTTTGGCATCAAAGCTACGGGTAATAAAACGGCTAAATTGATATATATATATATATATATATATATATATATATATATATATATATATATATATATATATACCTATAAGATATTCTTACTATGCGTTTTTAATTTAATGTTTAATCGAAAAAGATTTATATAGTAATTGGATTATGTAATATTACAGAGCTATTTTTGTTTCTGTTGTTAATATTAAGAGAATTAGTTTCTTGAACCTGCAGGCATTACAAAGACCACTAGTATTATCCCTTGTGTCCACATACAAAAATTGTACACAGTTCTATAACCGGGTTACTTGGGTAACCTTATGAATTTACTATCATACCACAATGGTTGGCAACACTATCTCTGGGTATATGTAAACCCGTTACAACAATGCATTCTAACTGTTGCTGACTACTGTTGCACAACATTATCAACATGATACACATACGCAGGCTGTTTCTACTGGAATTGGGAAGGAAATTGACAATGCCTTCCATTATCTCTAGTTCATCAAATCCCAGTTCCTTGAGAACATTTTCTGTGAAATCGGGTATTGTGTGCATGGTAGGTAGACCTCTAAATTTGGTTCCTGAACGAGTGGAGGCTCAACTAAAACAAGATGCTTCTGGACGGCTGAAAATCATTGCTGACTGTTTTGTATGTAAATCTCAACCAAACAAAAGGAAGAGGAAAACAAGAAAGAGCTGCATTAACTGTAAAAATCCTAGATGAAAATTGCATTACAACAGTGTGTGCACATTGTGAATACAAAGTACTTGCAAGTTTACCTTTCCATTGCAACAAGTAGCAGAATTAGTAGCTTTATGATATTATGTAACTTATTTGACATCATTAGTAAACAGCTGATATATATTGCACATATTCAAGACTATTTATATTGTATCAACACTCAGGTACCTGCTCAATTTCTTCTCGGGCACCAAGCCAGGTGAAAAGACGATTATAAATAGACGTTTGGGGAGTGTATATGTATCCCATCATCGAGTTATTTATAAAATGTTATAACCACAAATGAAACAATGGATATAATACCAATATAAACAAAGACAAAACACTATCAAAATGCGCATTACTAAACAAAAGACTGTTTTCAGTCAATTAAATTCCAGGTCCGGAGATGGCTTCAATATAGAAAATTGTGTCAAAGAAACGTAACTACTCGTAGATCTTTGCTTCTTAAATAGACGGGTTTCCATTTTAAGGCTGGTTTTAAGAGGAGCTGAACTGAAATCCAGCATCATGTTTAAGCGAGCACCTTTCAGAGAAAACCGCCAAAGTCTCCTTAATTCTCTGCACACAGTAACTGATTCCTGGAAAACTTTTCTACAACTCTACTTACATAGTGAGATGTGTTATATGACTTGAGCCATTACATTTTACCAAGATGGCCGTCTCTCGAAAATTGGCTCTATGTTCGTTATCAAATCAATACTCTGCCCGCCCAGACTTCTCAGGTTGCATTTAACAAATGCTCCGTTCATGTTCGATTATTCTAATAACGATGGTCCTTCCGGTTTTTCCTATATACGGTGTCCCATATTCACAGGGAATGCGGTACACCCCCGGAACTTGGAAGTCCAGTTTGTCCTTCACTAATCCCAACAGATGTTTTATCTTCGGAGGTGGCTTGTGGATGGTCCTGATGATGTATTTAACGAGAATTGTGCTGATTCTGCCGGATATATTGCCGGTAAACGGGACGGAGGCTGTAGCGGTAGGCTTATCAGACGCTTGCTGTATTACAGATTTCCCTTTCCTATCTTTGGTGATCGAAGCTACAACGTCATATTCGGATAGCCATTTTGACGGAAAGAGAGTCTCAAGTGCTGTAATTCTTGTTTTAAGTGGCTGGGATCAGAGGTATACAAAGCTCTGTGGGCCAGTGTATTGAGAACTCCCAGTCGTTGAGTCTTATGATGGAAACTATGAGCGTTCAAATAGAGATCGGTGTGTGTAGGCTTGCGGTATACTGCATGCCCCAGTGGAGCGTTGCTGTTTTTTAAAACAAGAATATCCAGGAATGGAAGAGTTCCATTCTTTTCCACTTCCATGGTAAACTGTATTTGAGGTTGAAGGCTGTTGAGATGAGCAAGATAGCTAGGCAAAATGTCTGACCCATGTAGCCAAATTAGAGAAGTGTCGTCCACGTATCTATAGAAATGAGATGGTTTAAGTGGAGCTGTGGCAAGGATTTCATGTTCTAGGTGTTCCATATAGAAATTAGCTATAGCGGTGACAAAGGGGAGCACATTGCTACTCCGTCTACTTGTTCATAGAAAGTGCCATCAAACAAGAAGAAAATGGACGTCAAGGTATGTCGGAAGAGTCATCGGTTTCAGCCGAAACAATTGCAAAAGTGGAGCAAGAAATGCTTAAAGATCGGCGTGTGACAGTTCACGAGCTGGGCGAGCTTATCCCTGAAGTCAGTAAGACCACGGTTGACAAGATTTTAACCAAACATTTGCATTATCGCAAGGTGTGTACCATGTGGATCCCCAAAATGCTGCACATGCAACGGCTGATCTCCTGGCCCAGTTCGGATGGGACATCCTCACCCATCCCCCATACAGTCCAAACTTAGCACCTAGTGATTATCATCTGGTTCCTGAGTTGAAGTCACACCTGGGTGGAACACATTTCCAGACCGACCATGAGCGCTACCTGCACAACTTGGCGGGAGAGTGCTATGAGAAGGGTATACATAAAGTGCCACAGCGCATGCAAAGTGCATTGATCTCTATGGTGCTTACGTTGTAAAATAGCTGTAACTTCTGCCTTTCCATCAATATAACATTCATTGACAATAAACATGTTATCTATATTAAATAAAATTGGAGACCATATTTTACGCACACGCTTCGTATATCTACAGCTGGTTGGTATTTAGCTCAATTTTTGTTCTTGACTTATGCTTTTGATACACACACACACACACACACACACACACACACGCACACACAGGGAGATCTTGTTTCTAAAAATACTTTTTTTAAATCCGGTGGGTAAAAATATCTCGGTATCAAAACATCGGGAGATATACAGGTGTTCATTTTTATCTGTGGCTTTACCGCGCAAAATTAGACGTCATCTTTAGCATCGCTGTTGGAACGAGTTTATATACGATTTCCCTAGGGGCTTGTAATCGTACTTGATCTGCTGACAGCAGCTTATAGGCCTCCCTCTACCAGCAGGTAAATATACTATTTGAGGGGTGGGTCCCGCCCGCGTAATACGAGGTACGTCCCTAAAGTAAGTTCTGTTTGGTAATAAAATTAAATTGTGTACAGGTACAGAAAAACTATTTATTGCACAAAATTCTACGACTCTTAAGCTACTTTTCCACATAACTGCCAAATTTTGCAGGCATTTGTCATAGCGAGGTAAAGTTTTTGTATACTTTCTTCATAGAAGGTTGCCGCCTGTGTCTTCAACCAGTTGGAAACATTTTCTTTCAACTCTTCATCATTGTTGAAGTGTTGAGCGTCAAGGAAAGATTTGAGGTGCAAAAACAGATGAAAGTCGCTAGGAACGAGGTCAGGGCTCTACGGGGTTGATCAAACACGTCCCAGCCAAATGCCTGTAGGATGTTTTTCGTCGCATTTGCATTGCGTGGTCGTGCGTTGTCGCGAAGAAACACAACACCTTTTCACAGCATTCCTCGGTGCTTATTCTGTATTGCGCAGCGCAATTTCCAAAGTGTCTCGCAATAAACATCTGCTTTCATTGTTTGACCACGCGGTAAGAAATCAATGAGTAAGACGCCTATCCTGTCCCAGAAAACTGTGCTCATCATTTTTCGTGGTGTCAAGATTTGTTTCGGCTTAACCTTTGCTGGGGATGAGGTGTGTCGCCATTCCATTGATTGACGCTTAATTTCAGGGATGTCGTAGGAAGCCCAAGTTTCATTTCCTGTGACTATCTGTGTCCGAAATTCTTCACCGCCTTCATACTAAGGGGCCAAAAACTGAAGTGCACTACCCATCCGTTTTGTTTTGAGTTGCTCAGTAAGAATCTTTGGCACCAAACGTGAGTAAAGTTTACGAAATTTCGGTTTTTCAGTAACAATTTCGTGAACTAGTGATCATGATATTTGGGGAAATTCCATTGCGAGAGCAGTAATTGTAAGCTTGCGGTTTTCCTGGATCTTGTCATCAATTGCGTGAACCAGTTCTTGTCTAACCAAAGATGAACGCCCGCTTCGTTCTTCATCGTGACTTCACTACGTCCTTAATTGAACTGTCGGACCCATCTTCTCACTATTGTATCACTCATCGCATTTTGTCCCTAAACATCGCAAATTTGCCGATAAATTTCAATTGGTTTCACATTACTAGCATTGACAAAACGAATCACAGATCTGATTTCACAAGCGGCGGGATTTTCAATCAACACCGACATTGTAAACAAGCACAACAAAGCGTACGTGGTTGACAGCGATCTCACAATGGCGCATGTTTCTTCTCCTTGATACAGAGCGTCTACCGCGCATGTGCGGAACTGCGATCGCAGCGCTGCAGCGGATATAAATAGAAAATTGTATAAAGGTGCGTAATTTCGCCTGGTGTGTACATACGATAACTGTTGTAGTTTGTTTTAATGAATGTGAACACTAAATGACGGATAAATATAAACAATATCTTGCAATTTGCAGTTTCTCTGTGAAGATATATAACTTAATATCATTTAATAAAGGAATATAAAATTTATAACAGTATTAGTTTCAAAATATTTTAGCTAAGAAACAGACTTTTCTGTTTTTTCCCTTGCAACACTGCACGTCATATCTAACAATGAATAAATGAATAAACGTATGAATGAAGTGTATGATATGATACTTAGATGAGTCCAGGGTCCCTGGAGCTCAGAGTTACCCGACATTTCTCTTCGTAGGATCCGGGAAACCCTGGAATAAAACCTTATCCAGGTAACTCATCCTTAGCGAGATTCAAACTCGTGACCTCTTGAGTGTGAGATACACACGCTACCTCACACCAAGGAGGCGGGCAAGAAACAGATTAATTATGTTATATATTTTAAATATTTACTTATTATGTTTATTACTTCTAAATTAGGACCGTCACTTTATAGCGTCGAGTAGTTCTCATTTTGCGAGTAACTGATCTTGTATCTTGGAAATGTTTGAATCACCTATTGATTTTAAAAGACATAAGGATACCAACATTAATAGAAACATTTTAAATAAGTGTGGGAGTGACAAAAAGTATTTCATATACTGTTAAAACGTAAGACGTTTATGTTGCAAACAAAAGTATGTCAATTTGACGTTACCTGGACACTTTTGACAATATTACACTCTGAGGAACTTGTCTGAATGCTGGATAGCGTTGCTTAAACTCCTCTATGCAGCGGTTTAATTTATATTTATATGTCGCAGTAATTTTAATGCCAGTGCAAAAGTAGCATTCAACCATGAAGACTCGGTGCTCTGTGTACATATCCACCTTTAGAGTAGAAACGTGCTACTTTACACATGTACTAGAATGATAATCCTGATTACTGTAAACAGGGGCGAAAGGCGAGGCCGGTTGTATTAGTTATTAGCGCAACCGCACTCACAGCATTGTAGTTAGCTACTGTTCCGCTAGCATTACCGCTTCTTATCCGTAGAGGGCACAATGATTTCAAGATAGTCTCACCAGTCAACTATGACGTCATTCTTGCTCAATCGGAGGGCGGGAAATAGCGAATAAAGATGAACACCGTGTACAGACCTTACTGTACTAACTGCATGCACTTTTGTATTAGAGTTAATCAAAGTGCTTTGAGTTTTATTCAGAACCTGAATTTTGGTTAAATGTTGAATTTAGTACTGGAGCCAAGTGTTGTATGTGGTACTAATTGTTTAACATTTTATGGGTGTTGACCATTAACCACTAGCGCCACCTGTGCAGCGAGAATGAAACCTCTCAGAGCAAAGTGAAGCTTGGTAACTAAGAATTAAAATGTTTATGAGTAAGAATAGAGGCAGCAAGTGGTTAAGGGAAAAGCTGAGCCATTAATCTGAAGTTTGGGTAATGAAGACTAATACGGCCAAGCACTCTGGAGCTAAGAGCTCTGTGTTTATGAAACAGAGCAGACGCTAATGGAAATGAGCTTCCATGTAAATATGGGCCACGCCTTTGACTGGTCAATATTGGCAACACCATTGCTTGTCTCATGCAGGGAAGTCATGCCGCGGTAACGAGTTCGATACCCGTTGACCACCCACCCTGACCTTGGGGTTTTCGTAGACTTCCCTGGTTCGTTTCTCCTTTCCGTCATTTCTCCGTTATTCCGTCTCCTTTTTAACTCTTAAGTCTGATTCTAGGTTACCTGGCGTAAGCGGTTCCGGAAAATGCTTGCTGGAAGGAGTACTCTGCTTGGTGGACAGGTCGTACATCGCCCTCTATGGGCAGCACCAGTCTGTAAATGTTACGGATTTCCTCGCGTCTGTGCGACTTGTAGGCCTTCTGTGGTTCATACACTTCATCGCTGCCTCCAATGCGGTTGGTAGCTACAATTGTATGTACAGTATGCTCGCGATAAGTAGAGCGATCGGGTTTCATGTCCTCATTCGTTAACTTTCGTTTAACTCCGTAAACATAGATGGCAACTTTGAAATTTGAAATGCGCTATACACTGACATCTAGTGGCTAATACGCTAAGCTTTATCATATCTACCATATTTCGTTTTGATCAATTTTGAGGTTAATTAGCTAACCAGTTTACAAAAATCGTATGTTAGAATTAAACTTTTAGTTCCTCTTTGGCAACATATACATATTATTAGACACGTCAAAATGTATAAATACAGTATATACATAAAGTCAAATTGATTAAATACAATATACACAGTAAGCAGTTTTTCTATGGTGCCATGTAAGGGCGCGCCGTGGCTCAGTGGCTAGACAGCTTGGCTCTCACCAAGGCGGCCCTGGTGCGATCCCAGGCAACAGCAAAGTGAGATTTGTGGTGGACAACACGGTGTTGTGGCGGGTTTTCTCCGGCACCTCCTGTTTCTCCCGCCATCTCATTCCACCGATGCTCCATCTTCACCTCATATATCATCAGTGTCACCACCTGCGGTGCCGTATGTAGTAAAAGCGGGCGTTAAACACTACACATTTCATTTCATTTATGGTTCCATGTGGTATTTTCATAGACTAATTTACTACAAGAAATGTCATAATATGAATATTACAGGTTTGTGAATGTACTATGCTCCCAGTGCTCATTTACATGGTTATAGTTCTAAAAATTCAATAACCGTATAAAAACAATGATGCAAACATTTCTTAACCTTATTCTTTAACTGTTTTAATGATGCAACTTGTTTAAATGAATTTCGAAGTTTATTATATAACATTATCACTTTGTAGTTAAAGCTTCCTTCATAAAGGCTCGTTTGGTGCGCTCGAATTGCCAGTTTATCATTGTTACGAGTGTGGTGGTAATGTGCATCAGCGTTTACTTGAAAATTATTTATATTTGTATTAACAATTGTGGATGCTATATCTCTCAAAAGGGGACACATTATTATTCGTCTACCTCTGTATAACTGTAATCTGAATGCAATTGAGCTGTTGTGGGCAAAACTAAGGAGTGTTTTCAGAGGATGTAAAGTTACTTTGATATCTTCGCTTATCTTACACGCTATTTTGCTGAACTGTGCTTTTTAAAGGTTGACCACACTGTAGTAACAAGCGAGCGTTAGCTCTCGCTTCTTCCTCTCTGCCCGCACCACACCGTAAATCCAACGCTCAAGAAAACACGCGCGTACTGTATATAGACTTAAGTATACCTGACGCCGTTTCCTTAGAAACAGGAGCACATGCCAAAAACTTGGTGTCAAATAACTACTCATGAGTTATATGCAACAAAATATAAGTAAACTCAACATTCCCATGAATACTAAAAGCTTTTGAAAACAAAGCAATTACAAAGTATAGTCCATTTTATAACTTGACTATCATAACAACTAAGGAGTAGACTTCATTACTCTACGTGGAGGCATACTCTGATGTCTCTGTCTGGTTAACTTTAACTGGTTACATTCTTCATTCATTGGCTGGAGTAAAGTTTGTTACTACGCCGCTTCTACCCATTACGAATCCAGTCAAATCTTCAGTTAACAGCTAATCGGGAGTTACTCTTAGTTACAAAACTAACCTGGAGTTAACCACAGAATATGGCGAATCTACGAGGCCACTGACCCTCGATGCTGATTCAATCATCACGTTTTGGATCAGTAGTTATCTAATAGGAAGAACATCAAAACAAATGCCCTTCAAGGGAATTATCTCAAGGCTTGGGTCGAGGAGATCCAATTAAAGCTGAACCATTTCAATATGCCATAACTTTCGAACTAATAATAGGACACACGTGCAACTTTTGGAGAATATAATTCACAATTTGGAGATTACATTATACTATTTACATCTCAGAGAAAATGTTGGAGGTGTCCTCCACCAGCATCTATGTGTCGTTTGTCCCATTTTTTTGATACGACTGTAGACATCATCATCATCATCATTATAATCATCACCATCATCTTATTCAAGGATTGGACCCTGTGACCCGTTCCGTTCTTTTCAAGAGTTTCCTGATCCTTACAGCGTAGAGCTGGGTGTCCCACATCTCTCCTTCCCTTCGGCATATAATCCAAAACTCTTCTTGGAAGTCGTTCCGCGTCCTGATTTAAAATATTATTTTTCCATTCATTTTTCTTCGTTATTATTTTACTGTTTAAATTAAAAATCCCAAGATCTTCTCTTAATTTTTCGTTTCTTACGTGGTCTATTCCTTTATAACCTGCCACGCTTCTCAAAAATCTCATCTCTGTCGATTCTAGCTGTTTGCGTTGGTTCTTTGCCAGTGTCCATATTTCGGAACCGTATGTTAACTTCGGGACTGCCATTATCTTATAAAACTTCATCTGTGTTTCCTTTCGTGTGTTCCTGTTAAGCGTTCTTATTATAGTCCCACACATTTGATTGAATCTGTTTAATTTCAGTTCCATATCCTTGTTGTTATTTGCTACTGCTACTATGTAGCCTAAATAGTTAAAACTTTTAACCTGTTCTATTATTTTATTGTTTATAACTATTTTTGCTCTTATGTTGTTCTTTCCTCTAAAAGCCATTACTTTAGTTTTGTGTTCTGAGATTGAAAGGTTATATGTTTCCACTATGTTGCTTAAACTATATACTGCTCTTTGCATGTCATCTTCTGAGTGGGATATTATCACTTGATCGTCAGCAAATAATACTGTATTTAAAATTATGTTTCCATTCCGTACATTTTGTTTTATAATTTGCTGTCATTCTTGTACCATATTACCAATAGAGATACTAAAGAGTATAGCTGATAGAGGGCATCCTTGTCGTACTCCTTTTTTATGTCCACTGCTTCTGTTTTCCTTCCCTTGTAGACACTGAAAACTGTAGCCACTGAAGTTTATTCGAGAGTCTTGAGGACATTTGTGGAGCAGCTGGATAATATCCAATTAAGAGAAGGCTATTTCCAGCAAGATAGAGCAACGTGTCATACATCTAATGACACCATGGAACTTGTAACCAGTTTCTTTGATAATCGAATAATCTCAAAAGGTCTGTGGCCCCCTAGATCTCATGACCTAACCTCGCCGGATTTTTACTTGTGGAGGTATCTAAAGAATTGAGAGTACAAGAATAGGTCACGGACAACTGATGTTGTCAAGGAAACCATTCAAACAGAAATAAGTAACATTGGCGAGGATACTCTCCTTAAAACTTCAGCGAATATGGTGAGGCGAGTGCAAATATGTGTAGATGCTGGTATAGGACACTTTCAACACTTTCTCTGAGATGTAAATAGTGTAATGTAATCTAGCAATTGTGTATTATATCATCCCAAATGAAGCAAATATATTGGTGAGCAAATAGTTCTACTTTAACCGGACAGTTTGAAACAAATAGTTTTTAGTTCAGGGTAAAGCAATGAGGTTCATCTCAGGGTATGCGTGGGTATGGATGAGAAGAATAGTTTTACTGACACTGGAATGCCCGTTTCACACTGGTTTATTGACTGCTTCTTTTGATCAGAACATCGAACCTGAAGTTGCCGACCAAGGGTTACCAATATCACTGTTTATAGTTACTGGTTATGAAATTCTTATTACTCGATAAAACTGAATTCATTCTTCACGTACATATGAACCGATAAATATCTTCTCTAATGACTACTGATCTCCTTTGACCAAGACAGAAGAAGAGGACTGCCCTAATCGGCTGTACGTCACGGACTTTCTTCCACAGATGCGCGTGGGTGTATAGCTTTCACTTTCTGGAAGCTCATTATTCAACCAAAGATCCCCTTTGTGACTATTTTGTCATGCCATTAAGAAGAATCCGAAGAATACCTTTACAAACAAAGTCAAGTGCTATCCATTCAGGATTATTACTAAGAAAACCCTATTTCTCCCGTGTCTTTTGTTAAACAACCTAACCAACTCCGTTGCTATTCAACCCAACTGCACCTGCACGTGTTCCACACAAATATACATTACTTTGAAGTCCATTAGGATTCTTTATACATCGCATCCCTTAATTTAGGTATCACAAAGTTGCATGTGTTTCCTATTATTAGTTAGAAAGTTTTGGTCTAGTGAAACGGTTCAGGTTTATAAGAATCGCACTAAACCTAAAGGTAGTTTAAACTCTTTCTTGCAGTACTTTATTTGTAAATTAATTATCATGAACATGTATTTGGTTCTGTAAGCTACAATTACAATAGATTTGTTAATTGTCAGGTTAACAAGCATGAAACAAGTCAATAATATTTACAGTTCTAGTTCTCAACACTTAAATTACTAGTAGGAAGTGACATAACACCCAACAACACACTAGCCTAAAATTAGTTGGGCACTTATCCAAACTTTTGTCTCTTCAAAAGTGCCTTCAATTTCTCACATATGGATATACAAACATTATCATTTAAGGATATAGTCGTCCGCAAAATAGAATAACTGCACCATAAGCTCACTGGAGATGCATATTTTTAACTGTTCTTATAAAAATATGGCAGTAAAACTGTCTCACTGGTATAATTGTTAACGATTTTTATGTTACTTCAATTAATTCATTAAAAAAAGAGTGGATAAGAAGCCTTTACCCATTTAATTGATATGTAGTTTTTCATTTGTTCACATTTCAACTAATAATATTTCCCTTATGTCCAATTAAATGTGGAAAAGTAATTTTGTTTATTATAGCATTTTACAGTTTTTTGAACTATTGAAAAATGTAAATGGCTAGCAACGACCTGTAAGTCACTTCTAAGATCTCCAGTGTTTGGGAATACGCGGCTCGCAGAATTATCGACCTGCTAAGTATAACTATATATACATATTTTGTCACCCGAACGTCGAAACTCCCGATAGAACCAGCCGGCAGTAGGGCCAGACGGGAAGTATTCAGATCACGCCTACCCATTTGTCTCGTGTCACTAGTTGAAGGGATGATTAGGAGAGCGGCACGAGCCCTGTACCGTCTCTTTACCCACCCCACAGACGTCTGGAAACCTCGGGATAATTGTGAGCGCCGCGAACCTTACTGAAACGGCGATCTTCCCTATATAAGGCCTGCAGCTGGAGAGTTAGTTCAGTTCTTGGCGAGCAGCCGTGAGGAGCGCCGGGGGAGTGGACAGACTGGAAGACGGTGTACGTATATCAGAGGAGTTGTAGGCAATTGCGAGTGCAGAGTGGACCTGTGACAGACGAACTGGTGAATTTCAACGATAATGCGGTGGAATTAAAGAACATTTTGAGTTTGTGCAATTGGACTTTTAATTTCACGAAACCACAAAGTCACGATATATATAGCTGGAAGGCAATCACCCTCTTGGCTAGAATCTCCCAATGATTCGTAACACTTTATAAAGTTTACTCTTTCCTTCCGCGAACTTGTATTATTTTTCTCAATTGGATTTGGATTATGTTTTAGCTACTGTGTTATCATTCAGAGTTTGTGCCTGATTTGCTACAGTTTTAAACTTCTTTATTTCAGGCTTTCTTTCTGTTATTCCTTTTTTCTTTCCGTCTTGATTTCTTCCTTACTTTATTTCTTTCCTTCTTCCAACTTTTATTTCTCTCTTCCTTTATTTGCCTCCTTCATCTTAACGACAGTGAGATTATTTTGGAAATAGATATTCATTTTTCATTCTTTGCGCTAGGCGAATTAGCATTTTATGAAAAGAAAAGTAACAAAGATGTCCCGGAAAGTTTGTATTCCGAAAATTTTGAATGCATTTTTTTTTTCTGTAGGACTCCACTTTAGACCCAGTTAGCGATTCAGATGAGAGATCTGCATAATTTTTTTGCTATTTGTTTATAGTGATGATGCAGATATCAGTAGAAAATATCTGGAATAATAGGGAATATTACTCAAAACTAATTCTGGATTGTGCACTTCACCATTGGTAAACGGAACAAGAACATTGCAGTAAATTTTGGTTTTTAAATCACATCCAACATTTGCTTGCAGTTGTTTGTTTACGTTATGTTAATTGTTTACATTTTTACTTTACTTATTTATTTACCACCTTAATTGTTTATTTACTTGTTATCTCCCAAGATAGAAATTACTGAAACGCAATCAATCCTCTTTGCTATGAGCCCCACATAATAAAAAGTTCTTCGTATTTCTTTAATCTTTTCTTTCTCGATATTCAACTGTTTCAACTCGCAATGCAATGGCAACAGAAAAACAAAGCGTTTACCTCGTATCATTTACAGTGTTCCAAACTAAACCAACTTACGTCTTTTTTCACTTTACTTCTTTTTATTCCTCGTCTTCTTTTTCTCCTTATTCGACTATAAACTGCATCTTTAAGTACAACTCAAAGGTATCATGATAAATTTAGGTAGTATAGAAGCAGATGAAGTATTGTCCGTAAGAGAAAATCTGAGAGGATAGGGAACAGTTCTCAGAAACAACTCCAGATGTCGCTAATTCCCTATTCTTAATCGAAACTAGATATTCGCGGTAAATTTTTATATTTACTTGATATTTGACATTTTGGTTGCGGTTTAGTTTTAGGTTATGCTACATCATATGTTCATATATTATTTGTTTGTTGTTTCTTGTTTATGGTCATGATGCTGTCATGAGAAGAAACAATCTGGAGGAATAGGGAGTAGTACTCAAAATTAAATCTAGCGGGCGCTACCTCACCATTCGTAAACAAAACATGGTCATCGCGGTAAATCTTGATATTAAATTGACAATCGACACTCCCTACGAACCCAAAAAGCCTCATTACCTTTCCTTCGATTTAGCTGATAAAATGTTTTTATGCTTTACAATCACCAACAAAAATCGAAAGATTCAATTCGGCTACGGTAGCAAATAATCTAAT
The DNA here is from genome assembly GCA_030765055.1 of Mantis religiosa. Taxonomy (NCBI): domain Eukaryota; kingdom Metazoa; phylum Arthropoda; class Insecta; order Mantodea; family Mantidae; genus Mantis; species Mantis religiosa. The sequence goes on along the minus strand of JAUKNK010000237.1, from coordinate 4,865,606 downwards.
AACAAAAACATGTGTTACTTCAATTAATTCATTAACCAAAGAATGGATAAGAATTCTTTTTCCATTTAATTTAGATGTAGCTTTTCATTTGTTCACATTTCAAATCATTATATTTTCTTTATGTCCAATTAAATATGGAAAAGTGATTTTGTTTATTACCGCTTTTTTACGTTTCTTACAGTTTTTTGAACTATTGGAAAATGTAAATGGCTAGCAACGATCTCTAAGTTACTTCTCAGATCTCCAGTGCTTGGGACTGTGCGGCCCGCATATCTATCTATCTATCTATATATATATATATTATTCGACTTTAAACTACACCTTTAGGTACAACTCAAGGGTAACATGATAAATTTAGGTAGTATAGAAGCAGATGAAGTATTGGTCGTAAGAGAACATCTGAGAGGATAGGGAACAGTTCTCAGAAACAACTCCAGATGGCGCTTATTCCCTATTCTAAAGCGAAACTAGATATTCACGGTAATTTTTTATATTTAGCTGAAATTTGACATTTTGGTTGCCATTTATTTTTAGGTTTTGCTACATCATACATCTATATATAATTTGTTTGTTGTTTATGTTTATGATGCTGTCCCGAGAAGAAACAATCTGGAGGTAAAGGAAGTAGTACTCAAAATTAAATCTAGTGGGCGCTACCTCGCCATTCGTAAACAAAACAAGATCATCGCGGTAAATCTTGATATTATATTGACAATCGACACTGCCTACGAACCCAAAAAGCCACAATACCTTTCCTTCGACTTAGTTGATAAAAAGTTTTTCTGCTTTATAATAACCACCAAAAATCTAAAGACTCAATTCGCTTACATAAACAAGTAATCTCATTACCAAGACATCTGTTACTTCAATTAATTAATTAACAAAAGAGTGGATAAGAAGCCTTCACCCACTTAATTTAGATGTAGCTTTTCATTTGTTCACATTTCAACTAATTATATTTTCTTTATGTCCAATTAAACATGGAAAAGTAATTTTGTTTACTAAAGCTTTTTTAACGTTTTTTACAGTTTTTTAAACTTTTGAAACATGTAAATGGCTATTGACGAACAAGCCGGCCCTCGTAGCCATAGTCGCTAAAGTGTATGTCTCTGGCGTTCCGCCGCGTACAGGGTAGCGGGTTCGAGTCCCGCCTGGGGCATGGGTGTTTATGTGTATAGTGAATATTTGTGACACTAGGAAAACAGATCAGAAAATAAAATGAAATAATGAAAAATCGGTTAAATAAAAAAGAATAATAATATATATCTATATACATAGATATATATTTTTTAGAAAGAAAAAAAACTGTAAGTTACTTCTAAGATCTCCAGTGTTTGGGAATACGCAGCCCGCCGAATTATCGACCTACTAAGTATAGCTAAAGGGCAATCACCCTCTTGGCTAGAATCTCCTAATGATTCATATCACTTTATCAAGTTTACCCTTTCCTTCCGCGAACTTGTATTATTTTTCTCAATTGGATTTTGATTATGTTTTAGCTACTTTGTTATCATTTAGAGTTTGTGCCTGATTTGCTACAGTTTTAAACTTCTTTATTTCAGGCTTTCTTTCTGTTATTCCTTTCTTTCTTCCTTTCCTTCTTGATTTCTTCCATACTTTATTTCTTTCCTTCTTTTAACTTTATTTCTGTCTCCCTTTATTTCCCTCCTTCATCTTAACGCCAGTGAGATTATTTTGGAAATAGATATTTGTTTTTAAATCTTTACGCTAGACGAATTAGCATTTTATGAAAAGAAAAGTAACAAAAATGTTCCGGAAATTTTTTATTCGGAAAATTTTGAATGTGTTTTTTTCTGTAGAACTCCACTTTAGACCCAGTTAGCGATTCAAACGACAAATCTGCATAATCTTGTTGATGTTTGTTTATAGTGATGATGCAGTTATCAGTTGAAAAAATCTGGAATAATAGGGAATATTACTCAAAACTAATTCTGGATTGTGAACTTCACCATTGGTAAACGGAACAAGATCATCGCTGTACAATTTGGTTTTTAAATCACATCCAACATTTTGTTTGCAGTTTTTTTGTTTACGTTATGCTAATTGTGTACATTTTGACTTTAGTTATGTATTTACGACCTTAATTGTTTATTTACTTGTTATCTCCCGAGATAGAAATTACTGAAGCGCAATCAATCCTCTTTGTTACGAGCCCCAAATGATACAAAGTTCTTCGTATTTTTTAATCTTTTATTCCACGATATTCAACTGTTTCAACTCGCAATGCAATGACACCATTAAGACGAAGCGTTTACCTCGTAGAATATACGGTATTACAAACTAAAGAAACTTACGTCTATTTTCACTTTACTTCTTCTTATTCCTCGTCTTCTTTTTCTCCTTTTTCGACTTTAAACTACATCTTTAAGTACAACTCAAAGGTATCATGATAAATTTAGGTAGTATAGAAGCAGATGAAGTATTGGTCGTAAGAGAAAATCTGAGAGGATAGGGAACAGTTCTCAGAAGCAACTCTAGATGACCCTAATTCCGCATTCTTAAACGAAACTAGATATTCGCGGTAAAATTTTATATTTACTTGACATTTCGGTTGCGGTTTAGTTTTAGATTTTAGTACATCATATATTCATTTATTATTTGTTTGTTGTTTCTTGTTTATGATCATGATGCCGTCATGAGAAAAAACAATCTGGAGGTAAAGGAAGTAGTACTCAAAATTAAATCTAGGGGGCGCTGCCTTGCCATTTGTAAACAAAACAAGATCATCGCAAAAATCTTGATATTAAATTGACAATCGACACTCACTACGAATCCAAAAAACCACTATACCTTTCCTTCGACTTAGTTGATAACAGGTTTTTCTGCTTTATAATAACCACCAAAAATCCAAAAATTAAATTCGGTTGCGTTAACTAATAACCTAATAACCAAGACATGTGTTACTTCAATTAATTCATTAACAAAAGAGTGGATAAGAAGCCTTTACCCATTTAATTTAGATGTAGCTTTTCATTTGTTTTCATTTCAAATAATTATATTTTCTTTATGTCCAATTAAATGTGGAAAAGTAATTTTGTTTATTATTGCTTTTTAGAGGGTTTTTAACTATTTCAAAATGTAAATGGCGAGCAATGGACTGTAAGTTACTTGTAGGATCTCGAATACGCGGCCCACAAAATTATCGACCTCGTAAGTACCACTTACAGTTCTTAGTACAGAGTATACTATATTTTTAAATTAAAACCTAACAGCATGCTACATTGCACCAGCAATACTACAACCCTTGTACATTTACATTTAACAGTTTTACACTACAAGGGTGGTCTGAAAAGTTTCCGACCCCAACATGAAGATGGCAGTATCTACTCGTAAATAAAAGCTAGTGAATTTCGTGACAATTACTCCTTCAGCTGTTTTGGACGCTCAGTTGTTATTCAGATGTTTGAGCGAGTTGATGTAAGTGTTTTTATGAAAATGGACAAAATCGAGTATCGAGCTGACATTAAATCTTTGTCTTTGAAAGGCAATACGCCTACGTAAATCAAAGATGAGTTGGATTCCGTGTATTGGGACTCTGCACCATCATTTACCACAGTGAAACTTTAGGCAGCTCAATATAAACGTGGCAGTAAGAGCTTGGGAGACGATGAACGTTTGGTACGTCCAAAAACAGCAACTACCGACTAAAATATCGCCAAAGTTCACCAAATGGTGGAAGACAACCGCCGAATTAAAGTGAAAGAGACAGCAGAAGCTATGAACATGTCAAAAGAACGTGTTTGTCACATATTAAATCAACATTTAGACATGATAATGCCGTCAGCGCGTTGGGTGTTAGGTATTCTCACGTTAGACCAAAACCGTGTTCGAATGAACATTTCCAACGCTCTTTTGGCGCAGTTTAGGCGCAGTGAATCCGAGATTTTGCGCCGACTAATTTCTGTAGATGAAACTTGGATATACCATTATACGGCCGAAACAGAAGTACAGTTCAAACCGTGGTCTGCAAAAGGAATCCGACACCAAATAAAGCAAAAATTGTATTTTCGGTTGGGAAAGTGATGGCGACCGTTTTTAGGGATACTTAATGAGTTATTTTAATCGATTATTTTCAAAAAGTAAAGACCATTAGAGAAGCATACCACGCATCATTACTTGAGTAGCTGAAGGCCGAACTTGCGGAAAAACCACCACATTTACAGAAAAAGAAAATCCTGTTTCACCAAAACAACGCACCGTCTCACACCTTGGCGTTTGCAGTGGCGAAATTCCACAAATTACGGTTTGAACTGCTTGACCATCCGCCTTACTCACCAGATCTAGCCCCAAGCGACTTCATTTTTTTCCTTCATCTAAAAATTGCGCTCGGAGGACAGAGGTAATCACCTCTGAAAAGGCAATCACCTTCGCAAACAATTATTTGCAGAGAAAAACTCCGAGTACTATTTGGACGGGTTACAGAAATGGGAACATTTCTGGGAGAAGTGTGTAGAGCTACAAGGACACTATGTTGAAAAACACCGAGTTCTATTTGGATGGGTTACAGAAATGGGAACATTTCTGGGAGAAGTGTGTAGAGCTACAAGGAGACTATGTTGAAAAACGCCGAGTACTATTTGGACGGGTTACAGAGATGGGAGCATAGCTGGGAAAAGTGTGTAGAGTTACAAGGAGACTCTGTTGAAAAAAAAAGTTTGAAAAAAAAAGTTTGAAAAATGCCTTGTATCTTTTTATGACGTAAACTTTACAGACCAACCTCGTATATAGGCAAAGTATAATGAATAATCTGATCGTTCCTGTCTGTTTTTACACATCCCGTTAAAGTATGATTACTGCAATAGACAAGAGAGAGAAGGGTTAGATTGGATGAGAACAGGAACAATACCTCTAAGAGGGATAAGAGGTAGGAAACAGGAAATTTGTGAATTGTGTGGGGGAAAACAAAGCATAGAACACTATGTAACAGAATGCGAGGAGTTAGCAATGTGGAGAAAAAAGGTTTGAGAGAAAATAGAGATGATAGTAGCTATAAAAATTTTAACGGGAAAGGAGGGCTAGAAGGTAAGAAGTATTGGTGAGTTCTTGCAGAAAGTAAAACAAAAGTGGGCAAGAAATGTAAAGAATATAAGAAAGGAAGATGAAGCGGAAGAATGGGACTAATTAAGTAACAAGGAGGCATGGAGGTTAAGAGCTACCTGGCAGAGCAGAAGACCTGGGTGTTATGTAAGCCAGGATAGCAACAAGATAAAGACAAATAAATGTAGCCTAAAGCTGTAAATTGTAAAATTTTGGAATATTCACAATAAAAGAGCTGGCCCCGTAGCATAGTCGGTGGAGCACCTGTCTGGCGAACTAGGGCACCAGGGTTCGATTCCCCGTGGTGAAGGTGAAGATTTTTCTCCGACCAGGATAATTCCTCATCTTCCCCAGAGTCTGGAAGTATGAATGAGAGTACGAATATGTGTGTGTGTGTTTGTGTGTGTGTGTGTGTGTGTGTGTGTGTGTGAGATCTAATGATTGGCTGCCGATATGACCATTGGAGTTAAAGGGGTGTATATGGACCAAAAGGTATGAAACAGTATCTGTAAATAGTAATGTAATCAATTTACAAGTATATAGACTATTCGATAATTTGCCTAATCCTGCATAAAAGATTTGCCAATAATATACATATGTACATACTAACTTGTATATTCCATTACTATGAATAGTTATGTGGTCCACAAATTTTACTATATTTCTTATTAATATCAGTTGGCTGCTAGTCTTAGTTATATTTAATATGTAACTTGTTTGTCCTATTTCTATCCTTGCCACTGTTTATACTGCACTTATATTCACTTGCCACGCTGCACTTCATTTGTCTTGACAACTTGGTGGTTATTATTCTCTAAGCAAAAATGATACTGTAAGTCTTTGGTGTTAATTGGACCATCGTATAAGCTTATTGATTTCGTTAAGTGGTAAAAGGCTCTAAGGTAATTGTTTATAAATCTCTCATTGTAACTGTCGAATGGTCTCCTTTCTTCTCTATTTCCTTAATTATTGTTGTACTCTGTAGCTTTTATTTCCGGACATTCATATGTTATATTGTCAACAATCGCATTATTTCGTTGGAGTGGCTTCAAAGCTAGAGCTACGCGTGGGCAGGAACGAAAGAGACAGATAATGTCCCGTAGAATGGACGCTTGCCGAGAGAAGGAAAGAAACAGTGATGCCTGGACAGTTCCGTCTTTCTCTCGCTAAGTAGCGATTGCTATCGATCGAATGTATTCTAGAACAACGACTGGATTTCACTAGGTGTTTGGTCTCATCCAAGAATGAGGATAGGAATAGAAGCAGAGGGTTTACACACCCAATGATGATGATGATGATACTTGGCGCTACAGGATACAGGCGCTACCGTCTTTCATTCTACTCGGTCCTCTGCTTTCCTTCTCCAGCTTAAAACCTCCAACTTTATCAAGTCATCTTGTATATCATCTACTCATGTTTTCCTGGGGCTTCCTCTTCTCCTTCTGGCATCCAGCTTTCCTATGAATATCTTCTTAACTACATTGGTTTCCGGCATTCTCTGCAAATGACCAATCCACCTTATTCTTCTTGTTTAATTTTCACTACTATATTTGGTTATCCAAACAGGCACTGTAACTCCAAGTTAGTCCTCATTCTCCATCCGACCAAGTCCCTTTTTACTCTAAATATATTCCTCAATATCTTCCTTTCCCATGGTAATAACCATTGTTCTTCTCTGATTGTCAACACCCACTTTCTGAACTATACTTTATTAGTGGTCTCACTACAGTTGTATATATTTTAAGTTAAGTATTCCTACTGGCGTTCCTTGATTTAAACATGTTCTGCAAGGCATAGAAACATCTGTTACCACTTGCTAATCTTTCTTGAATTTCCACTGATGTTTTATTATCTACCGTTACTGTAGGTATTTAATTGTTTCCACTCCTTGATATTCCTTCTCATGTAATTTAACTGTAGGTTCTCTTCTTCTTGCATCTCCGTCACCTTCCATATTCATAAATTTGGTTTTACTAAAGTTCACTGCCAATCCTAGAACCTGTACTTTCTCTTCCAACACTAAGTAACCTTCCTCAAATGCTCATATATTTATTTATTATCCAATTTTTTTGATTTCTATTTTACCCAAAGGTATATCAGGAGTATAGTTTACAAATTTATGAATATAATACAATTTACAAAAACATAACAAATTCAATATCTAGCTGACAACGAGTAAACTTCAAGATGAATCATTTAGCTTAAGAAATAATCTGTTTAAGAAAGCCATGAAATATTGAAAAGTTTTGTAATTCATCAGAATATGTGTAAGTGGTTTTGAGAAAGTGTAACCTAGGGATGGAAGCAATAATTCAAATTCGTATCTTTCAAAACAGAAAAGCGGGCAATCACATAAAATGTGAGGGACATCTTGAAGATGATTTCCACAAATACAATCACCTGTGGGTTTGATTTTGAATCGTAATAAGTAAGCTGAAAATTGGTCATGTCCAGTTAAGAAGTGAGTGAGAACATAGTTAGGATTAGCGAATTTACACTTATGTCTGTCAGAAACTGTTGGGAAATATAAATCCTTAGTGAAAGCACCACAATCACTTTTTAACCAGTATTCATTCCAGTCGTTGTTGAAAATCTCCATTAATGTTTGCTTCACATAAGAAATGGGGCATTAAGTGTATGTCTCAGGAAGATCTGAAGTCGCAGCTCTCTTTGCAAGCTCATCTGCACGTTCACCTCCGGCAACACTACGTGTATTCTGACTCACTTAATACACAGATGAGAACTACATAATAACTGATTCCTTATTTCTTGTTTCTAATGCTCTTATATTCCTTGCGAGAATTGCCAATTCGTGAGCATATGCCACTATTTGTGCTGATCTGTAAAGTATGGTTCCTCCAGGGTTTATGGGTAATTGTAGGATTATTTTTTCAGTGCTAAATTAAACAGCAGTGTGGATAGTACATCTCTTTGTCTCCACCTCCTCTCCACGGTAAACATACCTGATAAATCTTGTTCCATTCTAACCCTGCATCTTGTCAATTCTATAGTCATTCTTATCAATCTCACCAATATATGTGGTATTCCGAACTCTCTCAGCTCTATCCAGGCTATCGTACGCCTGTTTAAACTCTACATAGAGCTGATGAAGCTATCTGTTATATTCATAAAACTTTTTCCAGTATTTGTCGTAATATAAAACTGGGGTGTAATATACAGCGTTTTTTCCTAAATCCTGCTTGGTAATCCCCAAGTATCTTTTCTAGCCATTGCTCCAGTCGTATGGCAAGTATCTTGCCAAAAACCTTTACAGGTGACTTTGTGCCATCCATGCGCTTAATAAGAAAGCAGTGACGAATTGGATTTGAAAATGCCATAAGATTATAGTAATACTCGTAACACTTGCATAAGTGTTGGCACCATCTGGTAATTATGTTATAAACTGCTTACTCTTTAAGGTTGGGTGCATTGTGAAGATTTGTGGAAACGTGTCTGCACATATTTTTACTGAAGTCTGTATAATTTCAGTTGGATCGAGGTGAATAATTTTATGTTTCAAATTAAAGGTAGGTTTGTTTGCTTAGAATATTATTTGGCTATTGATAACGAAGATGTAAGCTCTGTGGCAGATATAGCGTTCTTTTGAATGAGGTAGAAACTTGAAAATAAGAAAATGGCGGGTAACTATGAGCCACCACAAATCATTGCATTTTACTCACATGCAAGCACATAGTGCAACGCTCGCACCACGGCAGCTGAAGGGGACGTGTACCTTCCCCTACGGAGCGTATTTTACTACAGACAGCTTTACTTTCATTACAGATAACGATAGTAAATTGTCATAGACAAAATGCCAAGAAAACACCGAAGGGAGCCAGGAAACCGGCCATATGGCAATTACAGCGAATCTACATTAGAAAACGCTAAAGAAATTAGATAAAAAACTCTCTCAATACGCTCTGCCGTAAAAAGGGTAAAATATTCACAGGAACACATTGATGTCAAAAGTACAGAATAGGCATTCCGCCCCGTGTTTTCTGGACCATCAACATCAAAGTCTACAGCAAAAAGAATAATCAAGAAAGCCAGAATTTCAGATCATAACAGCAGCAGTGATGATGATGTCACCATACATTATCAGGAGAGCTCCAACAGTCTATTTTCCTTTGATGACAGTGAAGATCCTCCATCTCCGTTGAACCAGAAGGGAGCATCAGCACTAAATCCAAGAAAATTGGTTGATGATTTCGTCACTGTGCAGTATGAAGGGGAGTGCTTTCCAGGAATGGATACTGACGTTCCTGAATGCAGAAAAGCTTGGGAAAATATAACATTTTTGAAATTCATATGAAGTGCAGTTCAGAAGTTTTTGTAACCATAAAGAGTAATAATTTGACATAAAAATGTTCGTTTCCAGTTTTATTGGAATAAATACTCCCATTCCATGGACTGATAGTACTTAATTTACAGATGGCACAAATCCGCCTCATCTAATGGGGTGAAATTGGACCATGATTGCATAGCCTTTTTGGGAATCAGTTAACAGCTAGGAATAACTTGACTGCAATACAAGGTTGATGTTTCTGCTACTATGTTATAATTAGCAAGCGTTTCTTTATTAACGTTAAAATCGATGAAAATATTTCTAAAAACTGCAAAAAATTGGCACCAAGTCACCCGAGATGACGGTACATAAATACCGGAGTCTTTGGCATTGAACTCCTATTGAGGAATTAACCCTTTCTTAAGTGATCAGAATTGATCCTCTTAAATACATATCCTGTATCTGGGTGTTTTAATTAATTAGAGTCAAACTGAAAAATGTAATGTCATGGATCTCCTGGCTTCCATCCAGTGGCTCTAACTCATTGAGTTAGAATGCATTGACTTTTTCAGTTTGACTCTAATTAAAACACCCATACACAGGAGATGTATTTAAAATGATTAAATCTTATCATTTAAGAAAGAGTCCATTCCTCATTATAAACTTAATCCTATATACTTATCTATAACCGCTCGGCTATCAGTGCACGTTTAGTACCTGAGACTCAGTTATGAGAAGATTTAGTAAAACGAAGCTATAGAGACTCTTTGTAGTGACACCAATGTAAACCGGTCGTGGAAACAGCAGGAAAGATAGGTAGGGGTGGTGTGACGTCAGCTCCGTGAGCTCTCACCGCCAAATATGCTCCCGAACGCGTGCGACGTCACCACGCGGATTTCTACTGTCCAAGAGGAAGGATATGTTGGGATTCCGACAGCGTAGGCAAGACAGGAAACATTTCGGGTATTAATAATATGTACAACTTACATCGTGTGTGTTGTAACACTAATGTTGGCTGCTTTAATTACACAATTGGCCATAGTTTATAAACAATTACATTTTGGCTCTGTGTTATAAGCAAATATATATAGAACTTCAAATTGTAGTTTACCTGAAGGTCAGGCATGTTATAAAGTAAATAAAATAAACACAAAGTAATTTTCTCTGCAAATTAGAGGATGCCCTTTCACAACCAAATTACGTGGACATTTTCCGACATTTTTTGTTTCGTTTTACCTTAACTAGTTTATCAATATCAGGACGTAATGTCTGAAAACTTTGTAATCGAAGGCTGCATGTTAGATTGTTGACCGACAAGGTAGTTCGTTGTTTGGACTTAGCTAATTTCATAACACATATGTCAAGCCAAACATACATAATGTCGGTGCGGCAAGTGAATACAACCTGGTAAATCTGGTGTGGGGGACATTCTTGTAAAAATAAGTCAAGTCTTTCTTGTCTGTATATTTGTCCATCAATAAATCGTCACATTGTAAATTTAACAGTTCGGTTAGGTACGTGGCAGCTACATTGTTGTCATCGAGTGCGCTACACCCGACTGAACCCTCAGATTCTGTACTTACAGCGCCATTTATATAGGCAACTTGGTGCTACACGGTTCTTGCCTGACGTCACTCGCGCTGTAGGCCTCACTCACAACTGAAATACGTTACAAATCTCGAAGATGTCTTCCTCTGGCATACGATTTCACAGTCTCCTTTGCCACCCCCCCAAAGGGTGAAATATCTATACTGCTCTCCTTTTGAAAGTACGTAGTAAAAAAAGGAATTAAACGTCTACAATCACATTTTGTAGAATAAAGTTATCGAAGGTGAAGAAAGTACTATGATTTTAATTTAACGGATTCCGACTAAGTGGTATAATTGTCATATTTTGGACGCCTTGCTGTCTGAGCTTTTAAACTGATATATCTAAGATAAATAGTAACCATGATTTAACATACCGCATTGCGACAAAACCGCTTTTCGTCGTGATCCTACAAAATGATACACAAAAAGGGAAAATATGGTATGTGTGTAAACTGAGGCACTTATCTGAGCTTGCTTGAAACGTTACGGGGTAAATATGCAAATAACCATTTAGATATCTTGTCCAGTCTCGAATACACCCCGAGATTGATAGTTCAACATGACTGAGTGGCCTTTGTTTACATAAAACATTACAAAATTTCAAGTAGCACTAACACCATACCAAATTTAAAATCGCTACATAAAACTTCCTAAGAATTCACATCATGCAAGCAACATTCAGATGCATCTGAGCTCCGCTTTCTGACACATACTTTATCAATATTTTTTTACTTGTTCTATTTGTACCCCGCCTTTAACTCCAATGGTCATATCGGCGGCCGTTCTTCTTTGGAACATACCGAAGGTGTTAAGTCGAATTCGTTGGGTTTTAATCATTACATCACGCACACATTCACACTCTCATTCATACTTCCAGACTCTGGGGAAGATGGGGAATTATCTTGGTCGGAGAAAAATCCCCACCCCCACCTCCCGGAACCCCTAGCACGGCAGCCAGGTGCTCTACTGACTGAGCTACGGGGCCAGCCTTTTTCAATCGTATACAATCAGCTTTATTGAGTCCATAACACTGGGTAACAAAAAATAACCTTTGAATATTTCTTGCACTTTATGAGGCAATTCCTACTAATTTTGGGTTGAGAAAAACAAATATGACAATGAAAAACTTCTATTAGCTCTAGTTTCTATGATATACACAAGGTGGAGGTATTACATTTTAACGGATTGAGAGAAAAGGATACATTTTAATTGCATACATGTTAACAACAATGAAAGTGCATTTGAGTTCTTTAACTGGTAATTACATACTAAGAGCTCTAAATTGCTGGAAAAATACTTCGCAGATAGTCGTGTCTGAAGATAATCATGTGGTGGCCTATTGACTTCGTCGTCTTTTAGCTTGCCTCTTGTGATGGAGTTCCGCAGAATTCCTATACAAAGACAAACAGTAATCCGCAAGCATTACTTCATTCGAACGGCCCTGATATCTTTGTTCCATAACAGAAATGTCCTGATGGAATGTCTCCCCATGTTCATCACTAACGGCTCCACAGCTAGGAGGGAAAAAGTCTAGGTGGGAGTGGAGAAAATGTATCTTAAGGGACATGTTGCATCCAAAGTTACGGTATTTTTGCAGGAGCATTGTCACCAAATGCTTGTAGTTATCATCTCTTTTTTGCCTAAAGATCCATGAACCACACCCTTGAAGGCTTCCCAAGCTTCCTTTTCTTTCCCCTCCAAAATTTCGTCAAATGCAGGATCCTTTACAGGTTATCTTATTTGTCGTCCGACAAAAATGCCTTCGTTAACTCTTGCATAACTTAATTTCCAAAAATTTTCTCTCATTGTGTTTTGTTATTTGAAAGGTGTGTCAACTCCCAAAAACAATCCGACAAATTTAAAATCTGCGGTTTGAAAATCGAAATGTCACTTTATCTTCAAAACAAGAGCTGATCTACAATTTTTATGGAGATTTTTTAATTCAGCGGATGGAAATACATGTAAATTCACTATTTTAAGCCCGAAACATTTTCATTGTTCCCGAGTGTAATCTGTTTTGTGACTTTGTGGGTTCGCGAAATAAAAATTCCAGGTTACAGACACTAAATATTGCTCCAAACACACTTTGGTAAACCCCTTACAGTAGCAGAATTACGTCACATACACAATAAAACTTGCAAGGTCATCGACCACATACAGTTGTTCACGCACATGAGTTTAATTAACAACTGTCCCCAGTGGCAGGCGACGGCTCCTTTTTTAGCTTACTCACTATTCCAGAAATTCGTGGAATGTTCTCAAACAATTAAGACGGCGATAGAAGAAAGACGAACTCTCCAGAAATCCGTCTCCTTCCCCCCACCGTTTCGGCGAACTTTTATCTACGCCCTGCGTTGCCCGTCTCTTTGAACTAGTCCCTCGCGCCGCCTCGCCGCAATATTGCGTTTGCGACAATATTAATATAATAAAAAAAAACATTTGTTTAGTTACTTAATTTCAAAAGCTACTCAATCCATTCTGATAAATATTTCTACTAGGGATGGGTCGATATCTGCATTTTTGATACTCGATTCTGGATACACGAAATCTTCCACGATACCGATACTTCGATACGCGATACCGCTATTTCTACTTGTAGTTTCAATACAAATTAGAATGTTGAGAGAACTGTGTAACACCAGTTAAATTAATTAGGTACACATTATTAATCGGATAAAACTTCAAATCATCAGTATTCTTATTTATTAACTCTACATTAGACTAAAATAAAACCTGGAGCTTTCCTGGCGACGAATATGCTCACTTTCTTCTCGGCAGCAAGCCAGGTGAAAAGACGATTAGATATCAACGTTTCGGGGGTGTGCATCTCTCCCATCATCAAGATATTTATTAAATATTATAACCACAAATGAAACACAGGATGTAATACCAATATAAACAAAGACAAAGCACTATCAAATTTCGCATTACAGAACAAAAGATGGTTTACAGTAAATTAAATACCAGGGCAAGAGATGACGTGAGTATAGAAAATTGTGTCAAAGAAGCGTAACAACTTAACTTGATTATCAAGCTGTATGGATCTTTGCTTCTTATATCGACGGCTTTCCATTTTAAGGCCGGTTTCCAAGAGGAGCTGAACTGTGCTACCTTCAGAGGAAATCGCTAAAGCCTCCTTAATTCTCCGGTCCCAGTAACTGTTGCATATTGCCAAGATGGTCATCTCCCGAAAGTTGGCTCTATGGTCGTTATCAAACAATGCTCTGCCAGCCCAGACTTCTCAGGTTGCATTAAACGAATGCTCCGTTCATCTTCGATTATTCTAGTAGCAATGGTCCTTCCATTTTGTTCTATATACGGTGTCCCACATTCACAGGGAATGCGGTACACTCCCGGAACCTGGAAGTCTAGTTTGTCTTTCACTGGTCTCAGCAGATATTTAATCTCCGGGGGTGGTTTGTGCATGGTCCTGATGTATTTGGCAAGAACTCTGCTGATTCTGCCGGATAGATTACCGGTAAACGTGATGCAGGCTGTAGTGGTAAGCTTATCTGACGTTTGCTGTATTACAGGTTTCCCTTTCCTAGCTTTGGTGATCGAGGCTTCAACGTCATATTCGGAGTAGCTGCTTTGTCGGAAAGTGAGTCTCAGGTGCTGTAATTCCTGTTTTAAGTGGCTCGGATCAGAGATAGGCATTTAAAAGTAAAACAGTCCACCTTTGTAAGTTTTTGTTAAAATAAATACTAGCATGTTCACTCTTTTGGAGTTAAGTCTATTTCCTTTTCTGTCAGATATCAGTCCTTCTGTGCTAAATAGCCCTTCAGAGAAAAATGTTGCAGGTGGAGTACACATCTATTTGCGGGAAGTTCGGGAGGTTCGTCTTCAATTGCTGTGGCTGACCTATATTGCCCATAGGTTTCTTTGGGTGCTTTCCCAGGTCGCTAGCGAATGCTGGGTAAGTCAATTACTCCCCCGAAAATCCTCTCCCTCCATTTCATCTCCTTTATCATTTCATATCATCTCTCATCTGGTGGTCTCTTTCAGGGTAGAAATGTCCTGTTGTGAGTCTCTACGCTAAAGTGGCAGAGCGTCCTCTCCAACGTCGGCGGGAAGTCCTGCTAAGTAATTATGACTGTGGGTTATATAGTATGCCTTTGCATCCGACGTATGCACCCCTTTTAGACACCTTATACGACGTACGTTATAGGAACACACGTCTTAGTCTCAAGCCGCCAGGTTTTCGCTTCCGGGAACTCCTTAGGAGACGTGCTTTTGACATGCCTAGGATGTTCCCTAAGGGTGAAAGTTTGTATCTCCCTTGGTTGTGTGCAGCAGCTCCCGTAGATCTTCGTATGAAGCTGCATAGAAGTCTACGGCACCCACGATTATTATCCGCATCTTATTTTTTGAATTTTTATCGGGGTATCAAGATTTTAACTTAATTTTTACCAACGGGTCAAAATGTTCTAGCGGTGATGGAAGTGCGTGTGTCCATGGAGCCGAAGCCCTTACATTCGATCTCCATTGCAGCACTTCCATATACAATGTAGAGCTCTATGCCATTTACCGAACCATTTTACATGTTCACTGCGGAATTTTGGGTAATAGCCTGGTCCTGAGTGATTCCCTTAAAACACTCTACAGACCACGTGCGCTGTACAACCATCATTCTATTGTACATCGTATCCGGGACGACATCCACACCTTACACTCCTCAGGCGTTAGCGTAGTGTGCGGAAGGGTCCCTGGAATCATGGACTTGCAGGGGAATGAACTTACGGATTCGGCAGCCAAGATGGCAACAACACAGCCCCAGGTCTTTATCCGACTGGTCTTCACGGAAGATTTTAGCTTTCAGTTGCGGAGAGCTGCGTGCTCCTCCTGAGCCGCAGAGAGAACCCATCTCCGCAGCAACAAACTGATATCTGTAAGGGCACTTTTGATTCCCTGGGTGACCTCCTGCCGTTCCTCTCGTTGGGAGGAAGTGAGGCTGGCTCGGTTAGGAATTTACCACTGTTTTTTTACCGCTAGTTTTAAATTCACAGGGGACCCTGCTCCAGCTTGCCCACTCTGCGCTGGCGCTCTATCTTTCCGTCAGGTGTTTTTGAACTGTTTTAACCTTGCGGATCCTTGCCAGTCTCTCCAGCTGCCTACCACCTTGGCAGATATATTAGGGGACGACGAGCAAGCAGTGGCCAAAGTTGTTAAGCTGTTTCTAAAAGCAAGTTTTAGAATTTAGGATTCATGCTTTTTAAACCTTTTATGCCTTTAGCTTATTTTACCTCTTGACTACCATAGTGTTTTGTCATTTTGTCTGTGATTTTATTTAGAAGGGTTGCTTTTTTGAAGGTTCTTTTATTCCGTTTTTAGCATGATTTGGTTTTTACGGGAGCTGATTACCACGCTGCCATCTAGAACTGTCGGCGGATTTCTAGGCGGTGCACAGCAGGATGGTATTGCCAACCGAACATCGGAATTCCCAATAGAACCAGCAGCTGGCAGGTAGTGGCCAGAAGGGAAGCATTGAGACCACGCCTACCCATTTATTTTGTAGCGCTAACGAAGGGGCTGATTAAAAGAGCGGCACGAGCCCTGTATCGTCACTTTCCCCTCCCCTGAAGTCTGAAAGCTACGGGATGATTCACTGAACCGCGAGACTTCCAGAAACAGCGATCTTCCTATTAAAAGGGGCTGCAGTTGGCGAGTCAGTTCAGATCTTGGCAAACAGCCGGAGGTGCAACGTGCTGGTGAACAGACTGGAAGACTTTGTACGTGCATCGGGGGAGTTGTACGTAATTGCGAGTGCGGAGTAGACCTGTGATAGACGAACTGGTGAATTGTAATTGTGTGCGCTACGTAATTTTATGTAATCGGCAAGTGTCCCAACTGTAATTCGGTAGAAACAAAGAACATTTTGAGGTTGTGCAATTGGGCTTTTAATTTCACGAACTCACAAAGTCACAATATGCTCTGAATGAATCAATTCCTCCTCCGGTAGGACTATTGTCGTGTTCCGGACCCAGGTATCGAAGGCAGCCTGGGTTCGATCCCAGGCGACTGCAAAGTGACGTTTGTGATGGACAACACGGCGTTGGGGTGGGTTTCCTCCGAGACCTCCGGTTTCCCCCGCCATCTCGTTCCACCGGTGCTCCATCTTCATCTCATGTACCATCAGTGTCACCACCTGCAGTAGTGTATGTAATAAAAGCGTGTGTTAAACACTACACACACACACATGACCCACATTCTTTCCGAAAGATAGTAGTGAAACACGATTATCGACCCCACGATGATGCTACGCCAAGTTATAGTTGAGATCTTGCTTAAATCTCGTGCTGAGTCCACACTCAGGGATGCGTGGGTGTGTGATAAAAGTAAGGATAGCACTGGAATCGAAGTTTGAAACGTTTAATAACTTTTTAAGTCTTATACTACGTGGTAATACGTGATTTCAATTACTGGGGCAAGAAATGTCGCCTTATTCAGCTACATCTTCCTCCATCAGCGAGAAGCCCTGAAGTGTTCAAGATTATGCATAGAACGTCCTGCTCAGCTACCAAAATTCCTCTAAGCTCCCCCCCTCCTTCTGCTGAGAACCCAGTATAGCTTAAAGTACGTTACCACTTCATTTCTTTATGACTGAAAATTTGTTCTTTCCATCCCACCATAAAACGAATTAAACAAACAGAAGAGAATTAATAGTAACAAATATGAACAAAAATCTTCCTATCAAATCACTTCAAGAAATGCCAATAAAAGTACTTGCATCAAACCTAGTTTCATTTGCTTATAATATTATATGTAAATTGATTGGTAGTAAGATAGAAGCAGGCTCGTAGTTAGTGAGAAGGAAGAAGTGATAGCATTGATGGTAAATTGATTTAGACAAAAAGTATAAAAAGCTACGTAAACAATATAAGAGAATGGAAAGAAGAATCAACAGCGTTGAGGGAAAGAGAACGCCCCATGTAGGTCTTCCTAAATATAATTAAAGAAGTTTTGTTTTAATTGGCAAAGTGAGGAAGACAACAGAAGCCAGTTAATTTGCATTGCTACAACCGTGGAGGTAGGAATATCCCACTCAGCCACTTGTATCAAGTGTAGAAATTCATAATTGTCTCATCTATGACAAAACAACAGCGTGATAGAGGGGTCGGTTCCGGTGTACTCCACGATTACATAAACAATAAAGTTATGCTTATTATTATTATTATTATTATTATTATTATTATTATTATTATTATTATTATTATTATTATTATTATTATTATTATTATTATTATTATTATTATTATTATTATTATTATTATTATTATTATTATTATTATTATTATTATTATTATTATTATTATCATTATTATTATTATTATTATTATTATTATTATTATTATTATTATTATTATTATTATTATTATTATTATTATTATTATTATTATTATTATTATTATTATTATTATTATTATTATTATTATTATTATTATTATTATTATTATTATTATTATTATTATTATTATTATTATTATTATTATTATTATTATTATTATTATTATTATTATTATTATTATTATTATTATTATTATTATTATTATTATTATTATTATTATTATTATTATTATTATTATTATTATTATTATTATTATTATTATTATTATTATTATTATTATTATTATTATTATTATTATTATTATTATTATTATTATTATTATTATTATTATTATTATTATTATTATTATTATTATTATTATTATTATTATTATTATTATTATTATTATTATTATTATTATTATTATTATTATTATTATTATTATTATTATTATTATTATTATTATTATTATTATTATTATTATTATTATTATTATTATTATTATTATTATTATTATTATTATTATTATTATTATTATTATTATTATTATTATCATTATTATTATTATTATCATTATTATGATTATTATCATTATCATCATTATTATCATTATCATCATCATTATCATTATCATCATCATTATCATTATCATCATCATTATCATTATCATTATCATTATCATTATCATTATCATTATCATTATCATTATCATTATCATTATCATTATCATTATCATTATCATTATCATTATCATTATCATTATCATTATCATTATTATTATTATTATTATTATTATTATCATTATTATTATTATTATTATTATTATTATTATTATTATCATTATTATTATTATTATCATTATCATTATCATTATCATTATCATTATCATTATCATTATCATTATCATTATCATTATCATTATCATTATCATTATCATTATCATTATCATTATCATTATCATTATCATTATCATTATCATCATTATTATTATTATTATTATTATTATTATTATTATTATTATTATTATTATTATTATTATTATTATTATTATTATTATTATTATTATTATTATTATTATTATTATTATTATTATTATTATTATTATTATTATTATTATTATTATTATTATTATTATTATTATTATTATTATTATTATTATTATTATTATTATTATTATTATTATTATTATTATTATTATTATTATTATTATTATTATTATTATTATTATTATTATTATTATTATTATTATTATTATTATTATTATTATTATTATTATTATTATTATTATTATTATTATTATTATTATTATTATTATTATTATTATTAGTAGTAGTAGTATTTGTATTCTTTTTAGCATTAGTATTCGTAGTATTAGTATTATTATTAGTAGTATTAGTAGTTTTAATATTCTTTTTAGCATTAGTATTAGTGGTATTAGTATTTTTAGTATTAGTATTAGTAGTATTAGTATTAGTATTCTTTTTAGGATTAGTATTAGTAGTATTAGTATCCTTATTAGTATTAGTAATTATTTAAATGACTTTTCGTTTCCTCTTGCATACAATATGAAGGAAATGATTGCACAGTAGCGCGTTTTTTTTGCGTATCGCATGCATGAAACGGCTTAACAATTTTGATGACTTTGTTAAACCATCACAGTTATTCCTATCCTGCTAGAACTTTAAGGAGATTAATTCAGCTAGTTATTATTTTTAACTTTGTAATTTTTGTAGTAAAAACAGCTAATGTGCTGTTCTCACATGTCATTCACCACTCACTCTGGTACAAACGATACTTACAGACGCGTATTGTGTACAAGCTAAGGCTCCAATGGCTGGCGTCTTGAAAGTAGAACATATTTCCCGGGGTTGTAAAGCGTGATCTCGGCTTTCAGATCTACCGAAGACTGTACTTAGCAGTGCACCTACTCTGAACTTCATCTTAAACGTCTGCGGGGATGGATTTATTATCTAATATTACAGTTAATTATTATTACAAATTATTACATATTTGCTTATAGGTATTGGAGAAAAAGTAAAAATCAGCATGCTTAAGCGATAGGTTAATTTATTTATTTCTAGAAGCAGATTGGTTCAGTTTTAAAATTCCGGTATCTTCACTGATCCTTAGAGGAAAAATGGCAAAACGGTACACACAAACACACACACACACACACACACACACACACACACACACACACACACACACACACACACACACACACACACACACACATACACACACTGACACACACACACTCACACACACACATATACACACAAATAGTTTGACACAACGTTTGTGCTTTAAGTCTAATGTTTTATCATATGAATATTTTTGGACTACGGCACGCAAAACCCTAATAAAGCAGAACTGGGATTAGAAGATCAACCCGCTAATACTAAAATATGAACTCCAGCTCCTCAGCTATCTTTATTTGCTGGCCCTTTGTGTACAGAAGCCGCGCTATTATAGATAACGGCTTCGCGACACTGCTCCCTACTTAAGGCTGGTCGTCCCGAACAGCACCATCGTACGGGCCAGACGATTTAGGTTTTCAACTAACATCTCCCATAGGGGCACCTTCTCGATGTGGTAGACCACGCCGTTAATCCCCTTCACCATCAGGTACGGTCCTTGCCACGAATTGCTGAAGTTTCGGGCAGCGTCCCTTAGTCCAAGTAGAGCGATACAATAAGACCAGTCCCCTGCTAGAACCCTTGGCTCTTGGCTTGCCTGTCGCATCGGGTCTTCATGCGGTCGCTCGCCTTCTGGTAGTACTGACGAGCCATCTGATGCATATCGTGGAGGTGGTCCACCAGGTTCTCCACATACTCGGTTGCTGGCTGCTTTGCGTCCTGGGGACTTCCAAAGGCCAGTTCACAAGGGAGGCGTAACTCTTAGCCGAACATTAAGCTGGCTGGCGTCATCCCAGTGGTGCAGTGTGTTGACGAGCAGTAGACCAAAAAGAACAGTGGCAGTCTCTGTATCTGTCCCAGTCTCGCTGATGGCTGGCTACGACCTTCCTCAGGTGCACTTCTAGGGTCTTGATGTATCTCTCCAACATGCCGTTCGACTGCGGGTGTAGGTTAGTTGTGCGGGACTTCTTAACCCCAAGACTTTCTAGTGCCTCCTTCATCAGGTTGGAATCAAAATTGGTGCCCTGGTCGCTGTGGAGCTCTAACGGCACCCCTAATCGGCAGAAAACTTAATCCACGAAGCTTCTGTGATTGTCTTTGCCTCCTGGTTCAGGACGGCATACACCTCCGTCAACTTTGTGAAGTAGTCCACGACCACCATCAGGTAGTAGTTACCTCGGTCGGATACTGGCAATGGTCCAGCTATGTCGACGGCGATACTTTCGAATGACGCTCCGACGTTGTACTGCTGCATGCTACCCCGGCTCCTAGTGTGGGGACCGTGACTCGCCGCGCACGCGTGACATCGAGGGCACCAGCTCTCATCATCTGCTCGGAGCCTCAGCCAGCAGTAGCGCTGCCGAAGTTTGCCGATCCATTGGTTCGCTCCCAGGTCTCCACCTGAAGTACCGGCATGCATTTCCTCTAAGACTTCCGGGACCTCACTCCGGAGAAGGCGTCTTCCCATCAGGTGATTTCCATACCAGCACGCCCTCTCTGATCTTCAATGAGTCTCATTGGGTGCAGTACGACTTGTAGGTGAAGCTACTTGATGTAATGTCCTCCCAGGTTGGTCTTATCCTTTCCTCCACTTCCTTCGAGAGTGACTCCAAGTCTGCGTCCGCCAGCTGCTCCCTCCTCAGGCCTGAGCTATCCCATCCCTTCGCAGTCAATACAGTGACCACTCTGAGAGCTGCGCCACGCTCCATCTCTTCAACTCTTGTGCATTGCTCGCACTCTTCTGTACAGGGTCTTTGGGACATGGCGTCTGCGTTACCGTAGTTCTTCCCTCTACGATTTTCCGAGGTGAAGACGTACTCCTGCAGCCTCTGTACCCAGCGTGCTGTCTGGCCTTCCAGGTTTCTAAAGCGCAGTAGCCAGGTTAGGGCGGAGTGGTCAGTCCTCAGGCGGAATGGCTGACTATACAGGTGCTTATGGAAGTACTCCAATGTCTTTACTACTGCCAGCAACTCTCGCCGGGTGACGCAGCAGTTCTTCTCTGTCTTGGATAGCGTCTGTTTTAGTGGGCTATCACCCGTTCATGGCCGTCCTGAATTTGCGATAGGACGCTTCCAATGCAATGATCGCTGGCGTTGGTGTCCACAATGAAGATGGCGCCTGACTGTGGAAGTCCCAAAATTGGAGCACGGCACAGTGTTTTCTTCAGGTGCTGGAAAGCGTCTTTGGCGTCCTCCGTCCACACATAGGGCCAATGCTCTTCAGTCAGGTGGGTGAGGGGTTTATCGATGTTGGAGAGCTCCTAAATAAAACGGCGGTAGTAACTGTACAGCTCCAGGAAACTGCGCAATTCTCTCCTATCTATCGGCCGAGGCGGTGACTCCGGTTGGTAAATGTATGTGTCCCAAGTAGTTGACTTCCTTGCAGAAGAGCTGGCACTTCTTTGCGTTTAGCTTCAGGTTAGTCGCCTGCAGTCTCTGCAACACCTTGCTCAGGTTTTCCATATCGTCTTTGAAGGTCTTACCGACGATGACGATGTCGTCCAGGTATAGCAGGCAGGCGTCCTAAGTTAGTCCTCTCATCAGTGACTCCATGATACGTTGGAAGGTACCTGGTGCGTTGCAGAGGCCAAAGGGCATAACAGTGAACTGCCAAAGTACTTGACCTGTCGAGAATACATTCTTTTCCTTGTCTCTTGGGTCTAGAGCCACTTGCCAGTAACCCGACTTCAGGTCCAGGGTTGAGAACCACTGTGCACCAGCTAGCGTGTCCAGGGTGTCGTCATTCCGTGTTAAGGGGAAACAGTCCTTCTGGGTGACAGCGTTCATTTCCCAGTAGTCCACGCAGAAGCGTAGCCTGCCGTTCTTCTTTGTCACCATATCAACACTGGAACACCAAGGTCTGTCAGACTCTTCAATCACTCCCCTGGATTTCATGTCCTCTAGCATATCCCGTACCGCCGCTTGTTTGGGCAGCGCAACGCGTCTAGATGGTTTCTGAATAGGCCTAGCGTCTGCGGTGTCAATGCGTTGGAGCACTTGGTCCGAGGGGCCGTAGTCACTGTCGCCTTGGCTGTAGACGCCCTGGTATCGTCTCAGCAGTTGTCGAAATTTCACCAGCTGTTCTGTGGTCAGGTGGTCGGCCGCCCTCCCCAGTAAACATTTCAGCCAGGGCCCCAGCTGTTGCGTCGGCTCCGGCTCCTCGGTCATAACGATTGCTGTCACGCTGGGTACGAGCTCACACGTTCCCAAATCCGCCCCAGCCTGGATGCTGTTATCGGTGTCCGTCAGGTTGAGCATACTCACTGGCACCTCCTCTAGGCACGGCAATAATATTCTGCCTACACATAGCACGTGGAAAGGAATCTTCTGGTCCAGCATCATGTTCCTGTTTCGCTGGCCTTCCAGTCGCGCCGTCACCACCACCTCGCTTCTCGCGGGGACAACCACGTCCTCCTTCAAGATGACCCTGCAGATTCCAAGGCCCTCTTCGGGTTGCCGGAGTATGACTTCTTCTCTGTTGAGCCGCAAGACCTTCCTACCGACGTCGACCGTCACCTCGTGGCACCTGAGGGCATCCAGTCCCAGTATTACCTCCTCGGCCATATTAACGACGAACACCAACAGACGCACGTCACTTCGTCCCATGGTCAACTTCAATAGGACCTCGTTCTCCACAGGCAAGTTGCCACCCGATGCCGTCACTATCTGGTAGGGTCGCCTTGGTTTCCTGGACGGCAAACCATTGGCTGTGTTAGGTCGGATGATGGTCAGGGCTGCCCCGGTGTCCACCAGCACGCGGCACGACTTCCCTCTCACCCAACCGTCCTCGATGAGGCTGTCATCCATACGCCGGCTGACGGCGCGCATTGTCACTGGAGGGGATGGTGGTGAAGGCGCCGACGTGTCCCTCGCCACGCCGGTCCTTACTCGTTCTGGCTGGCGGCATCCACTGCACACGCCACTTGGTCTTCGCCAGCGCCCCTTAGCTGGTCTTCAATCTCCCGTGTAGCGGATATTTCTGGTCCGCGACGTCGGGGTAGCCATCACCTTGGCCGTCTCCATCCTTAATGCTGTCGTTAGTGCCAGGTGGATGGTTTTGTAATTGCCGAGCATTAGGAGCTGACGTATCTCGGTGTCTCGTACCTCGTCAACAAAGGTGTATGCGGCTTTTCGGGATACGAAGTCTGGTGGGAGGTCAACTAATGCATTGCTAGCCAGCTGTTCAATTGCCAGGGTGAACCCCTGCAGCGTCTCCCCTGGCTACTGCGACCTTGATTTTAGCTGACTTTAGTAGGCTGCTGCTAGACGGTGGTTCCCGAAACTGTTCCCCAGGGCCTCCCAAATGTCCTTGGGTACCGCCGCTGTCTGAACCGTGTTCAGAGTTTATTAATTATTAAAGAGTTATCAAATTGAGTACATAGAATAGCTCTTTGTATCAGCGGTCCGTCCGTGGATGTTGGCTATTAGCTGTGCGGCCTCTTCCTCTGGTGACCACTGGTTGTGTTTGGCCACTGGCGGCGGAAGACCTTGAAAGTTGTCGGGTCGTGGTATTTAGGAGGTTTAGCTAGCGCAGATGTTGTGTTGCGTCCCGGCGCGTCGACCCTTAGATCCTTTAACCTCCTGCCGAAGATGTCCTCTACCAAGGCGTTCAGGGACTTGGTGTTACTGTCGGCCTTTCCCTCCAGGTCGTTAACGCGGCTCGCCAGGTCTTTGACGCGCTCGACGAGCTCCGTGACTTCCTCGTTTAGGCCGGCCAGCTGTTGTTCAAAATTTTCGGCGAGGGTCTCATTCGCTGCTTTCATTTCCGTGGTTAATTCGGTCATCTTCGCAGTCATTGTCGTAGCCAAATTGCTATTCGCTGCTTCCGTCTTCGTTGTTAATTTGGCCTTTATTTCTTCCATTTTCTCGGTGATGTCGTTAGCTGCCTTCATTTGTTTCAGCTCTGCGGCCAGGTTGTTATTTGCTGCTTCTGTTTTCGCAGCGAGGTTGTCCTTCGCCGCTTTCATTTCCGAGGTGAGGTCGGCCCGCATTTCCATCATCTTCTCCAAAACCTTTTCCAAGGCAGCCTCCATTTCGTGTTATATCCTACTCCTGACACCAATTGTGACTATGTGGGTTCCTAGAATATATAGTCCGAGTAAAAGGCGGGATAAATGGAACAAGCAAAAAAAAAAAAAAAAAAAAAAAAAAAAAAAAAATATCAGAGTTGAAGATATTCTAAATGTTCTTTATTACCGTAGAATTACACTGTTCAATTCTCACGTAAC
This sequence comes from Mantis religiosa, assembly GCA_030765055.1. Taxonomy (NCBI): domain Eukaryota; kingdom Metazoa; phylum Arthropoda; class Insecta; order Mantodea; family Mantidae; genus Mantis; species Mantis religiosa. The sequence goes on along the minus strand of JAUKNK010000237.1, from coordinate 4,839,985 downwards.
AATAAAGAAACCGAATAATCTAGCACCTTCCAGAAGCGTAAATTAATCAATGCCGGCAAGTGCTTTATCTCAGCTATCTTTATTTGCCGGGCCTTTGCGTACACTAGCCTCGCTATTGTAGATAACGGCTTCGCGACAGTAATTTCATGAAGTTTTTATTTCTGAATAACGTAGTTAGGATAAATAATCCTAAGATTTTGTAATTTCATGTCTTCTTTCTCTTCTTGAACATTTTATGCACACAATATTTTCTTCTCCCATCCGATTTACAGCAAACCCACAATTTTCCTGCTGCCTAGGCTGTGTGTGTGTGTGTGTGTGTGTGTGTGTGTGTGTGTGTGTGTGTGTGTGTGTGTGTGTGTGTGTGTGTGTGTGTGTGTGTGTGTGTGGTGTTTTAGGGCCCGTCGACAACAAGGTCATTTGGGCCCGCCCTGCTGCCTAGGCAATTGTTATTCCAATTGTGTCACACAGCCTGCCATCTACAATCATCTACTGAACTCTTTCAACTAGGAATGAATATAGATGGTAGCACTATATTTTTTCTGTTTATTGTTTGTAAAAATAATATTAAAATAGGAAGATGGGAAACCATAATTAAAGATACCTGTTATCTAAATATTACAAAATTATACAAACCAAGCAATTCTGTTCACCAAATTTAACGTGAACATTATTTCGTATACAAATGTTCTTAAGGCTTACGGCCTAATGGTCTCCGATATCAGGAATAAATCTAATGTAATGAGAGTGAGGAACTAATATTTCAATGTAATATCTAACCTCTTCGCAACTTTAATATACAAAAGTTTTTAAGGCATACGACAGAATTGCCTATGATATTAAGAATAAATCGGATGTAATGCCCGTGAGAAACTTGTGATTCGTTGATAATAATATTACATTAACTTCTAAAGTGTTTTGCTGGTGGAAGAAAACAAGTGAATCAGTCCTAATTTGAGTGTGCTGATTACAGATAGAAGTCTTGATTGTTCTACCATGTCACGGCATCTAAATAATTGCGATTTACTTGGCGTGTCATGGCTGAGTAGTTAGACCACTTGGCTCTCATCTAGGAGGTACGGGTTCGATCCCAGACACCCACAAAGGGAGATCTGTGGTGGACACCATGTTGCTGGAGTGGGCTTTCTCCGGCTCCTCCGGTTTCCCCCAACATCATGCGAGGTCACTTTAAATAAAGGTAATTTTAAGGAACTTTAGGGATCATATACAGAGGAAAACCCCATCGGAATTCAAAACCACTATTCCAGTATAAAATTCGCTTTTTGCGATGCTGATTTTGCGAATTTAGTTTGAGCTAATTTTCCGAGTCACTTAAACAATTTGCCCAGAGTCGCCCCTGGTGAGTTGTAAAGTGGTATCAGAAAGGTACAACATCGGATTAGAACCCAGATATCATTACAAATGGGGAAGCCATTGGAAGAATATTGTCACCCAATTATCGATAGGCACGATACCAGCTGGCAGGTAGGGTGGGGGGACAGAAACCGTTCAGGCTACGCCTAACCTTATGACGGGTTGGTGCTCGCTGAGGGGGTGGTGGAAAACTAGCACAAGTCACTGGACCATCCCTTTCCCCTCGACGACCAAGAGTAAGTGAAGAGACTGTTGAGCGAGTGAGAGAGTGGTTCACTCGAAGCCCAAAGAAATCAGTCCGGAAGGCTAGTCGTGAATTACATGTTCCTGAGTCGGCTCTTTGGAAAGTTGCAAGAAAACGTTTACGGCTACGTCCTTGCCGTTTACAGCTACTACAGCCTCTAAAGTCGACAGACCACACATTACGTGCCAACTTCGCAAAAGACATGTTGTTTCATGATGATGACGATTTTATAGATCGTGCTGTCTTCAATGATGAGTTGACCTTTCACTTTAGTGTACATATTAACACTCATTATGTGCGCATGTGGCTCAGAAAATCCTTAAGAGATGGTACAAATGCAGCGATATTCCCCTAGAGTGAATATTTTTTGTGTCATATCCCGGCGAAAATTTTGAGCCCTTATTTTTTCTTTTTTTGGGGGTGGGGGTAAACCTGCTGTTACTGGCACTTCTTACCTTGATTTACTAGATCAATGACTATTCCCTCAGTTGGAAGAAAATGAGCCACAGAACTTTCCTTTCCACCAAAATGGTGCGCAACCTCACTGGCATAACAAACGAAGTACGCGATTGGTTGAACGTCACTGTACCCGAGCGCTGGATATGCCGCAACGGCCCCAATGACAGGGCCTGCTATGCATGGTCTCCTCGTTCTCCTGAGCTAACGCCATGCGATTTTTACATTTGGGGCTTCATCAAGCCTCCGCTACCAGCTTACGTCCCTGAATTAAGAAACCGGACTGAAGCAGCTGTTGCTACAATTACTGAATAAACACTTATCAACGTTTGGGAAGAACTCAGCTATAGACTTGATATATGCTGTGTGACAAAGGGTAGTCACATTGAACATTTATAAGGCTCTTGGTGAAACTGTTTGAGCTGCCTTTTCATGTGGCATATCATTTATAACTGTAAGTTTAATGTAATAAATATTATAAAGATTTAAAACCCCGATATTCGTATATATATATACTCTGTACTCTAACACCGGACATTCATATAGTAGTTTAGGAAACTTCTCCGCTTAAGGGTTAAAAGTTTCGAAGTCAGAATCAGTGTCATTCTTTCATTAAATAATGCACACTCACGTATACCCTGAGATAGGTTACTCATAGCTTGAGTAGATAGCAAGAATTAACATCGTGATGCAACATTACAGCTTCAGGTTGATGCAACATCGCGAAGCAGAAGTTATTGCTTCAAAAGTGAAGTGAAATGAAAGGACAGGAAATCTGGAGGAATAATAGGTACCTGAACACCCTGAAAAAATTCATGGATCACGAAGACCGGCCCCAGTAATCGAACCGAAAACGACCTTCATATATTATCACCAAACAGTCTCGTTCAGTGGAATGTAGAAAGGCATAAATTGGCCAAGCAATCACTAACGATCGTATCTGTAGCAGCAATTTGCTCAATAAGCCAGTAGAAAATAAATAATGTAGCAACGCCACCAGGAAAGGCATTCCTTAACTTGTTATCTCCTACTTATGACAAAGTTAACGCATTACACACTTTGCTCGTCCGAAAGAAGATAAGGAAGAGAGAAGGAAACATTACCGAGATCCATCTTCTTGCGGACAACAACAACGAAAAAAATGAAACTAAGGTATCTTAGCCGCAAGAAAGTTTATGGAGCGAGCAGCTATCACTTTCATTAAAACTGGGAGGCACGGAGGACGCAGCCATACATAGCAAAAGCTTTTCTTCCTGTTCATAATCTCAAAAATGAACCTCACTTGAGCACAGAATAACTAGAGATCATTTTTTATCCCTTTTCTATAGCAGCGTTCACTCACTAGTGGCAATTTTCTTAGGAAGAAAAGGAGCACTGTGTTAGTAATTTATTCATTCTGTTCTTAACGAGAACAAAACTTTGAGTTCGACTGAAAGGGTATTTTTGCCATTAATATTTAGTATTACATTCTCTTATTGGAGGATACACTGTGCATTAAATTTTATTTTTAAAACTGCACATTTTCTTCTTCAGCATTCATTACTGTGCATATGCATGCCATTGAGGCATTAAAAAATTCAACGCTGTAATATTCTTGTGTTGTGAAGACAGAGTTCAGCTTAGGACAATTTTAAATTAATGATACAGCTTTAATGTAATTATTATTTTTCATTATTTGTTCTGCACTTGTGAATGATAATTGAACCAAAGTGATTAGAAGTATATAAAATAGTGTCATTTCTGAAATTTATGTCACCAGTTGCTGACTCCGACTCATGTAGTAGTTTGGCATTATTAAACTTATATGAATTGATCACAAATTTCAGTTTTTTCTCTGAATATACTTTAATATACTTGTGCTGAAAATAATATATGTACTATTGAGCTTTTAAAATTCTTATTAAATATAACCATTAACAGAGGTGCTTTGTTGTCATTTGAAAGAAATAGTGCTACTTTTGTACATAGTTGTTGGTATCATTTCAAATTTATATACTTATTTCTTTAGGGTTTTTTTTCTCACTGTTATTCCAGGGAATTTTTCAACATTCGGTGTACTAAGAAATTGCATTACACATAACATTATGGTAACCTTTCCTGTTTTCCCGTATCTACAGAATCATTATTTTAGTGTTCAGTTATCTTTATTTTAAGTATTACACTAAGAAGCTTGAGGGAAAGGGGATACAGATTCTTGTATAACCTCAACAGCATCTTAAGTAATCTCACTCACTCGTTTTTAAAGTTTTAATTGTTTTTAAAGACAAAATTATCAATTTGCAACAGGAATAAAGATATAATGCTTTGTGGAAGTCAATTATCCATATTTAACAGGAAAAGTGCAAGTGGATTCTTCATATTTTTTTCACAAATTGGACAACTTCATTTCGAAGTCACATTTCGCACACTGATGAAGTTAACCGCACATTTCCTCACGTATTTGACGCGTATTATGCTAAAATGCGATAGTTGAAATGCGCGTAAACTATTCATGTGTGGCGAGATGTGATATCGAAAGAAGTTGAATTCTATCAATGGCTGAACACGGGAGGGGTAGGGTAAGGGAAGCGAATGCACCATAGCTCGGTCGCAATAGAAGCTTACTACATTACCGGCCGTAGTACCCATGGTCGCCGCGGTCTAAAGGTTCAGGAAAGAGCGCCCTATGCGGCTTCAAACTTTAACACGGAGTTGAGCATCTGGTATTAATCTGTGGTTTCACCCATGTGGAAGGAACTAAGACTTTATCCATAGATCGTTCATTTTCTCAATATTGCCAAAAACTGTCAATAGACATGACAGAGCGCCCTGGTATTGGGAAGTACAGATAAACTGTCTGAAAGCGCATTTGAGGAATGCCTAATATCTAAATGTCTAATTTAAAATATTTTGACAGCTGAGATTAAAGAGCTTGGGAGACAACACCAAACGGCTAATGCGGCAACTACGTGACTTAACATCTAACTCGAAAAGGCTGACAACAACTTTTGGAAATTAATTGTTCTTTCACAATCGCCGTGTGTAGCCTAAGTATGAAAAGATTGAGCCAGACTGAAAATTCCAATTCCATAGCCTGGATTTGAACGACGGATCTTTTGGTTGCCGTCCAGCCGCTCTAACGCTTGAGCTACTATGGCCAACGTGACGATATGGCGTTAAATTCTCCAACTGACTCGTGGTTTTTTCAGCCTGAGTTTATCTTACCATACCTTAGCCTACACGCGGCCAGTGTGAAAGAACAATTATTTCCATTAATTGACCTAATACTGGTTAACTATAAAGCCCGGACCTTATAGTACTTACAGCACAATGAGTCGCCATTAAGGTAGATGTCTCATGTGTTTATGAGAACTGGTAAGTGGTTTACCGGAAAAAACACGAGTCAGTTGGAGAATTTAATGTCATGTTGGCAAGTTGGCCGTAGTAGCTCAAGGGTTAGAGCGGCTGGACGGAGACCAGAAGATCCGTGATTTAAATCCCGGCTATGGCATTGAATTCTTCAGACTGACTATCTTTCTTAACAACACTTATTTCTGAAATTGATGCCCATTCTACATGCCAGGTTCATAATATGTTCGACCTAACATATTTCACAGCAACAAGGTCACTGATGCGGTACACAGCTATTTTGAGGATCATGATAAATCACACTACTGAGATTGTTTAATTAAATTAGAACATGGATATGACAAATGTATTAACCTTTCTGGAGATTTTTTTTGAGAAATAAAGGAACAAAATTAAGGCCCGGGACTTATTAACCAACCATCGTATAACATCATTCTACTTGTGAACAATACCAATAAGACACAATCCCAGGAAACATTTTTATCAGTATAACACACTCGAGCTTCCAACTCGGGAGCTCCTAAAGGCAAAAGCTCTACCCCACATAACAGAAGTGTTTCGTATTTTGTCACGTATTTCGCGCCTGTTAATTTGTTAGCGATCGTCATCTGTTTATCCATCCTCCTGCCGCAACGCACCAACCGCCGTGGCCTGGTTCTACAGGGGTACGATGTAACATCAAATGATGACATTGGCCTCATTAAGGCTAGGTGAAAAAAGCTATGAATCTAACTGCTGGTGTCAATTACATAGAGAAGGGTTACGTCACGTGGAGATGAAAGTGACAGAAATACCTGTTATTTAAAAATCTCATGACCTGAAATGGGGAATTCATTAAAGTGTTAGCTCTTCAGGCCAGAGTGCGTTAGGTACAATAACAGACGGAAAGAACATGATATCCTAATATGCAATTCAAATGAGGCAAACAGCCAACTTTGTTTGTGCTTTCATCAAATAGATTTCACGGAAGTTCTGTCTGCTGAGATGCTTTCGCACGAATTTCTCTGCAAACCAACGTTTACTTTTTTTTTATCCAACACTTACTTATACAGTCATATTGTTATATAAATTAACCTACTAAAGGAACACTTTAATATTAAGAGTGGATAAAATGTCACTTTAACTACTGTATCAATAAAATACAATCACAAGGCCTAAACTTTAAGTATAATATTTATGGTAGTTTTAACATTTAATAATGAAATTTACAGCTACAACTTGTATTCAGTCAGTAATTAACAAATATTTTCCTATATGTTCACATTCTACTGACAATACGTTGGTCAATGTAGCCTTCTGAAATGAAAAACAAATTAACCTAGGAACGACTAGCCTTCATCGATTGCCTCATATTAACAGCCGGCCTTGCTCTAAATAGCTCTATATTCCGGAAAATAGAATTACAAATAATTTGACTGATTATACTTTAATTAAAGAGTAATATGTCTTTTTAATGATTAGGGTAAGTGATGGATAAAACATTGTATGGTACAGTGCGATCCATATAAAGCTGAACCATGTTAATATGACGTAACTTTTGAACTAATACACGTGCAACTTTGGGAAAAGCTGTCGCAACTGGCAGCGTACGCACAAAAACGGATAGTGCCGCTCGGAGACAAAGAGTTGCTCAGACAGATAAATATAGCGCGGAGATAAAATGCTTGCCGAAACAAATAAAGTTAGATAACTGGAAAATTCTAGTGACATCGTGATTGACAGAGAAAAGTTCAGAAATATCAATGGACATATAAAAAGGAAGCCGCAGTTAGTCGTAAATGGAGTCGGAATGGAACTTGATTCGTGAGCGTGCAGCTGTGTTTTTAAAGTGAACGCTTTTGTTTGTGGACGGCGACCTTGAAATATTTTAATTGTGTATGTGACGTATTTGTGCTACTGTAAGAGTTGACCAAAGTGTATTTCTACGGAAATAAATAACTTTTTGAATTTCTGCAAATTGGACTTTTAATTCTACGAACCCACAAAGTCACACAAATGGCAGATTACATTACACTACTTACATCTCAAATAAAATGTTGGAAATGTCTTCCACCAGCATCTATATATGTATACATTCGTCTTACCATATTCTCTGAAGTTTTACGGAGATTTTTTTTTATTTACGTCCTCCAACGTTAAGTCATATCGGACGATAAATGAAATGGATGAAATGATGCTCAAATGAGTCCGGGGTCCATGCAGCATAGAGGTACCCGAAATTCATGTTTCAGGGTAAGGAAAAAACCCGGAAAAAACCTTATCCAGGTAACTCACTCTAACCAAGATTCGAACTCGGGACCTCTTGATCGTGAGGCAGACACGCTACCACCTACGCTATCGAGGCGGGCTTTTACGGAGATGATATCGAATTGAGAGAAGATTATTTCCAGCAAGATAAAGCAACGTGTCATACATCTAATGGCACCATGGAACTTATAACCAGTTTCTTTGATAATCGAATAATCTCAAAAGTTCTGTGGCCCCAGATCCCCTGACCTAACCTCACCGTATTTTTTCTTGTGGGGTATCTAAAAATAGAGTGTACAAGAATAGACCAGGGACAATTGATGTTCTTAAGGAATCCATTGAAACCAAAATAAGTAACATTGGCGAGGTTAATCTCCTTAAAACTTCAGAGAATATGGTGAGAGGAGTGCAAACATGTATAGATGCTGGTGGAGGACACTTCCAACATTTTCTCTGAGATATAAATAGTCTAATGTAATTTCCCAATTTTGTGTTATATTCTCCCAAAGTTGCACGTGTGTCCTATTATTGGTTCAAATGATATGGCCTATTGAAATGGTTCAGGTTTATATGGATCTCACTGTACAAGACTAACTTATACACTCGCGGAAATTAACAAAGCTTCCACTCGTCGATAAAACGCGTCTAGATGCACTACTACCATGCTGTACACCTCAGTGATGGTAGAGAAAATGTAACTGCTTAGCTATTGCTTCGCGTTATTCTGTATTCAAGTTCAGTGGCACATGAACCCTGATATACCCACCACCTGAGGCACACGCTGCATGACTCAAAGGGCAACTGTTAACAAAACTAAATTTCCTTTACTCGGCAATGCAAACAACGGTATCTTCAAGAAAAACAAAATAGAGCAGGAAAAACGTCACAAATCGCAGTCTAGTGAGTCTGGGTGGCAGCATGACCACCAAGGGGAAAACAGCCCTTATGATCTATCCCCTCCTCCTCAAGCTATGCTTCACGATACTCGAGATATACCGTATGGAGAAAGGGTTCGTAATATATTTGCTACGAAGTTTTGGGGTGGCGTAAAATGGCTTTAGCGACTTTGATTTATATATAAATATTAATTTTTGTGTCACCTTTTACGAAATATTTTGTAGAAATAAACATTTCTAATATATTATTTAAGTTTTAAAATATTTATGCTTTATTGAAATGAAAATTCCTATTCATTTATTTTCATATTTCCTGTGGTTATGCAAAACATGACGAACTCAAAGCTTTCACATAGAAATCATCTTTTAAACGTTTTAACCTTAGGTTTCATTGACTGTATTTTTATGTAGGCAGGCAGGCAGGAGCTGAACTGATATCCAGCATCACGATTAAGTGTCCTCCTGACGGAGGAAATGGCTAAAGCCTCCTTAACCCTCCGCCCCCAGTAACTGTTGCAATTTGCCAAGATGGTTGTCTCCCGAAAGTTGGCTCTATGGTCGTTATCAAAACAGTGCTCGGCCAGGTCCTCTTGGAAACCGGCCTTAAAAATGGAAATCTGTTGGCTTAAGAAGCACAGATCTATGCAGCTTGATCATCCAGTTAAGTAGTTACGTTTCGTTGACCCAATTAATTTCCTATACTCACGCCATATCTTGACCTGGCATTTAATTTACTGAAAACAGTCTTTTGTTCAGTGAAGCGAGTATTGATAGTGTTTTGTCTTCGTTTATGTTTGTGTTATATCCAGTTATACATTTGTGGTTATAACATTTATTAAAATATCCTGATGATGGGAGAGATGTACACTCTAATCATCTTTTCACCTGGCTTGTTTCCCGAGAACACCTCCAAAAAATTCGCCGCCAGGAAAGCTTCAGATCTTATTTTATCTATAATATTATTTTTAGAAAGCTGATAATAAAAGTGGACCGTTTTAGTAGTTCACGACTATGTTAAAGGTTTCTCTCAGTACACGAAAGCTTTTAACACGCCGGCAACGGCAGCTTTGGTTTGTTGTGACAATCAACTCATTCAAGAAGTCCATGAGTTAAACAATACTTGTATAAAATGGCGAGTCATTTGAATGTTAATGTGGACTATATTGACCTGTTGACATTTTACAAGCAGCAGAGAGAGTTGTTCTTGTGGCATCTGCTAGCGTGTCTCGGTGTGACGGTTTGGATGCAACATTTATCCATAGAGTAAAGAAATCACTTGACCTCATAAAATACTATTGCTTGCATTAACTTTCTTTTAAACAAACGACTAGCAGAGACTACATTATTGCTATGCTAAACAAATGAGTGGCAGTGTACGTAACCATCGCTAAATACGGACGTCTGAAATCTTGCAGATTCTTCTAATGTACTTAGCATTCATGGTTTGCGTGTGTCCGCGAGTATATTAAATAGCTAATGTATCAGGTGTTTCCTTAGGAAAGGACAGCTTAACGATTATTTGTAAAGTATAAGAGAAAGCTGATTTAGTAATTTTAATTGAAAACTGAATTGTATCGACTAAAAGGGAATTATTTTGTAAGGTGTCCACAATAATTTCCAAGTATTTTGTTATAATTAAAACATCATCTCGCAAAGGAAATAAATCAAATGAAGAGTAATTATTACATTATCCCAAAAGTTTTATTATTTCTCCGTTCCCAGACTACGACCGTGGGTGCAGAGATCGTCGCTCGAGAGCAGCCGTGGTGAACATTAATTCTGCAAGAAATTCACCAAAGGTGAGAATGCCATCATCAAACAGCTTCATCACTCAAAATAAACCACTGCAGAGTGAAATTAGAATTGTTATCTAAAAACTGCAGAAACCAATACGACATTGTTCCTGGTCTGCTAAACAACATACAAAATAATTATACCGAAAATGTGTTATTCTTAAATTTTTGTGAGGTTATTTTCATCGTTTAATAGGGAGTTGTTGCCCATATTCTTGGCAGTTACCACAAACGTTACTGTCACGTGAGCGATGTTCTGCACATGCGCAGATAACCGATAGCCGCACTCGTTAATGTAAGGCTTTACAGTTAGCACTACTTTTACGAAATGACCCAAGAAGGATTACGATTTACCATTAATGATGATCTAATATTTATGTGGGAGGTAATCTCAGCCACCCCATATGAAGATCCAACTGTGGCAAATATGATAGCTGCAACTGGAAAAAGTTTTCCTTCCGTACATTAAAGGAGCGCATACATCACCTTCTCAAGCTGTACTATCTACCTGACAGACCCAGCAATTCCTTATAGGTGCTCCCTTTAATGATACAGCATGTCTATAATAATGCATTTATTTCTGTTAAGCCATGTTAGGTTAGCCAGATTTGTTAATAAGTGACCTTTATTTCTATCCACTATATTGTCTATTGCTGATAAATTTGAAGAAGATACGCGAAAACCTGCTTCCAAATCAGACAGCCTGTTGGAATATGCTCAAACCTTCCACTCCTGAAATAGTAAATGTACTGTCAGTACAACATAACCTAATATTGTGACTTTGTGGGTTCGTAGAACTAAAAGTCCGAGTTGCAGAAATTCTAAATGTCCTTTATTTCCGTAGAAATAGACTGTTCAATTGTCACGTAACGATATTACGTCACACACAGTCTACCAGGTCGATGGCAATAACAGATGGCGTTCTGATTACATTAGCTCTCGTTACAACCACATTCTACAGCAGTTTACTGCTTACTGTTTACGACTCTCGCAACTCATTCTAGGCGAGTGGTCGCCTTCTTAAATACCTCAATGATAAATTCTACATATTTCCGGAACAGTAAATAAACCGAATAATCTAGCACCTTCCAGAAGCGTAACTTAATCCATGGGTGTAGGCGTGGTTTTGATCTTATCTGTCTGTTTCTTTCCTGCCATCTGGTTTTGTCGCTGCTTCCACTATCGGATGAAAATATATATCCATATGAACGATGTAAGTTGTTTATTCATAGAATAAAAAGTAGAAGTGATAAAGGATTATTACTATTTAGGTGTAAGGATGTGTAGCAGTGGAGGGTGGGACGATTTGTCATGATCCTCAAAATAGCTGTTTACCACATCAATGACCTCCTCGTTGCTGTGAAATCTTCCTCCTCCAAGAATTTTTTTTGTGGTTCGGGAACAGGTGTTCCTCACTGGGTGCTAGTTCTGGCGAATAGAGTAGATGTTCAAGCAATTCCAACTTGAATTCACACATTTTACCCATTGAAATAAAATGAAACTTCTACACTTTTCTTGTTTGAAATGCTGCCATTCAAACCTGTAACTATAGATACAAGGTAGTCTATGATGCTATCCGTCAAACTGGCCCAGTGGCTTCACCTCTATGTGAGGCCGGGAGCTTATCAGTCAACACTCAAAAGATCCAGTCAGCATTTCAAATTAGATGCTGCACTTCATTGCATTTTGAAAATAAACTGCAAATTAAGTAAACAGTCGAAATATATATATATAACTTTTACGACTGTCAACAAGGACCCGAATATTCAAAACAGCGGATATGGAAACCTACCTGAGGAACTGTGCACCAAAAGGATAGAATAAAGGGTTTGAAAATCGGATGCAAAAAGTCCTCAAAATTCAAGAATTCCGGTTACTTTTTGATTTCACCTCGTAAATTCTCGTTCTCAGATGCCTACAGGCAAATATAAAATAGAGCAATTTCTACATATGTTTTGGTTAGCGTGGATGAACAGAGTAAGAGAATTTTAAAAAGAATGTTCAAGAAGAGTAACTAAACCCAGGTTGGGTGTAAACACCTTGCAGCAAGAAGATGATGTCCTTAATGAAGGAGCGACTCTGCTCGTTTTTCTCCCCTAAGCCAGCCAATCTCGTTCGCGCAGAAAACAAAGCTTTTCTCTCAGGCAAATTGTGCAGCTTTAATTTCGCAAGAGGCCGGGCCAGATAACAGGATTATATAAAATACCACACGCTTGTTGTTCACTTTTATCTCTCTAGGGGTTAGAAATTTTACTTTTCAACTCTCCAGTCTGTCCGTCAGACAATTACAGTTGAAAATTTAACATTCGTAAGTAGGAATTAAATGTTTCAGCATTATTAAGCTATATACATAATTATTTACTGCATTCGGCTACCGTAGAAGATATCTGTCTCTATTCCCCTCTTCTGTATGTTTGCAATTTACATAACCTATCATAAATATGATATAATTCAAGTAAAGGATCTCTTTGCTAAAGATTGCCCGAACTTATCTAATTAATATACCAGGTCGGTTAGCTGCGCCATATTTTTTGGAAGGTAGGCCACCCATAAAATGTTATGTGAGTCTTAGTCCAGTTTTGCGCTTGCTAAAATGTATTGCTTGACGTTCTTAGAGAGAGGAATGCGTAAAATTCAAAGGAATAGCGGTTTAAGGGACAAAACGTACTGCTCGCTGAAGTACGCCTCAAAAACATACGACTCCTTTACTGAGAGCGAATTCCGGTTACCAGGCGATTTTACAAATTTTTATTAGAGTATTGTAACAAGTGACTGTATTAATTATTTCAAATAATAGTTCATGTGAATTCAGTAGTGAGTGTTACGTCACTCCCCCACTCTTCCAGCTCTGATATAACTGAATGTAGAGAGCGAATCTCATTCTCTTTGTGTGCAGGTCATCAATCTAGCAGATCAGAATGCCCTGACTGTGAAAGGTATGGGTCCGCGCGACCAGTTTTGCTGACGCCGCTAACGGCGTAAACGGTGATTTAAGCCATGACATCACTTATTGGCAAGGCGTGTTACATATGACCCGCCATCACACATGCTACATCATTAAATCTAATAAAAACCTATTTGCTAAAACTATACCTGGCAAAGTAATTCAGTAAACGCCTCGGAAAAATTGGACCTATCATATAAGTACACTAACAACGTCAGCTAAAAATAAAATGGCGGATTCTTGTACTTAGAGCAGGGGTTGGCTGTCAACAAATTAGGCAAAAATTATAGACACGTCTCATCCATCATGTACCCGTACAGTCTAAACGGCCATATTATTAAACAACGTTTTGTTTACATTTTTCACAAACTAAGTCTCGTGTTTCTCAATTAACATGCATAAGAGCTTTTACCATTTATGTAATGATATTAAAATACCCAGGAATTGATGAAAAGTGTCTTAAAAGGCTAAATTAAGCACGAGAACTCGTGAGGTGGCAAAGGTATAGCGCCAGGCATACAATTCCTACTACTGAACCCTGATCGCGCTTTCAGGCAAGTCTCGAAATAGCTCAGTGGGATTATGACGTCTCCTGTACCCTAACACCCAGTGACGTAGGTTCGAGTCTCAGCAATATAAATACTCTTTTTATGTTCATCAAAACTTGGAAACCAAGTTCACAGTAATTTAATTATAAAATACCTGAGGGCGTGCATTACCCAAGAAGGTCATCAGTTCGAGCAGTTGCTTCGTTAGAGGAGTCGTGTTCAAGGAATAGAAAAAGGGTCATTCCAGCGACACAAAACAAACCAATTTGAAACGACATTTTTAATAGCACAATAATTCTATGTCTGCAAAATAATGTTTAACTTTCATGTTAAACTCTAATACTGTAATTTCCTTATTTTCTGTGTTCAAATATGTATAAATGATCCTTATTTCAATTGCACCTACCTATAGGTGTGCTTAAAATACGACCTACTTGTAGTTCACCAACAAAAAACAACCAAACAATGCCATTAAACATAAATAAAACATAAAAATAAAAATAATAACAGTTTTCAAAATAATACTTGTGAATTACACGGTATAAAAGTAAGTATACCTAGACAGAGGATTCGAATCACCATTACAACAGACAAATGAGATTATAGTTCTGTGCTTGTTCCAACTGAGCTACCCAGTGACGTGTGACATAAACATTCCGTTTAACGTATAGTATTTGCTAGTTCCAGTGAACATTTGCAGACGTGCAAATGTCAGCTGTCTAATTACGAATATATTACAGGCGATGTGATAACATCAATATTAGTACTAACTTTATTGAGTGTTTAACATCCATGTGAAGTACGCGGGTAGAACCTAGTAATGGGGTCGATGTTTTCATTTGAGAGTATAAAATACGGATTGCATAAACCTCGAGAATAAGGGCAGCTGACTCACCTGGTATTTAAAGGAAAATTTTAGGAAAAAGTAAACAACTTTCCAGCTATTATTCCATAAGGTGTGAGGTCATCGGCATATTTATCTCTTTTAGTTATAAAATTACATTTCTTTGCTACCAAATACCTATTTGGTTTCAAATTTTCTTGAAGATCCTGATGCGGCCTCCTGAGAAGATGATGATTTAACCTCCTCCCTTATCGAGCTGTAGTACATCTTTGATCGCGTAGTGTTTTACACTTAACTAACAAATGAATCGCTTGGTGCAGAAACCCCTCATGTCCATATTTATTAGATATCAGATTTGTTGATAAAGCGATATTACGAGGTAAGTTCAATTTGTAACACCTCCTAATTTTTTAAGGACTGGGACCAGATAGGAACTTCTGTTTACTTTTTAATACACTTAGAATCTTTGTGAATAGACGGAAGCACTGTACATTGCATAGAACTCTAATGGGCCCGACGAGAGTTAGGACAGTTTTTGATGCTTAAAATTGTGACGTTTTCATTGCAAGAACAGCGTGTAATCATTCGTTTTCTCCAGTTTCGTGTCTGACACCGATTGTAATTCATCGTCAGTTGAGTGCGACATGTGGTGATGGTACCATGTATGTGTGTAATGTGCGTTCCTAGGTATGACAGTTCAATGAATTCAGAACACCGTGTGACAACAAACCAAGACAGTAACGGCCTCGCACCAGTCAGTCTGACGACATAACCCAGCGAGTGGAGAACGTTGCTTTGGAAGTTCCCCGATTCAGCATTTTCAGATCTTCGTGCAGGATTGTGTGCACAGATCCCACAGAAATGCCAATTTTGCAGTCAATGTCTGCAACGCTACAAAATTTGTATACCAAATATATGTATACCCACTTATATGTCTGAAGAAAAGTAAAGTAAGGTGTATTGGACAAAACTGTATACTAATGTAATTGTTTTTACATCTAATGCACTCTCTAGTCTGATGCCATCTGCTAGAATTCATTCTCAGAAGATGGCATCAAAATGTATCATCCATTTTCGCATAGTATCTGAGAGTTTTCCTATTTTCTTGAAGAGAGCTTCATTCTTGATGTATATTATCTTGTTATCTTGAAATTTTGGTACTATGATCTTTCTTAATGTGATCCATTCTTTTAATTCGAGCTTCTCTATCTGACCCTTGAAATTCATGTTAATGTAACGTGTAGTGTTTAACGCCCGCTTTTACTACATACGGCACCGCAGGCGATGACACTGATGAAACATGAGATGAAGATGGAGCACCAGTGGAATGAGATGGCGGGGGAAACCGGAGATCCCGGAGAAAACCCACCCCAGCGCCGTGTTGTCCACCACGAATCTCACTTTGCGGTCACCTGGGATCGAACCCGGGCCGCCTCATGTGTACACTGCTTCTCGTTTAATCACTATTTTATAATGTTTAATTTTGGATCCCTATGGTAGTGATGTCTTGCTATAAGTAACTTTGGTAAGTTGGAAAGCCAGTTCAAATTTATTTTTTCCAATGCTTTAATTTCCTTAGTATTCCAGCTAATCCATTCTCCAAGATATTTGAACTCTTTTACTATTTCAGCCATTTGTTCGCAGACTTTGATGTATTTACGTGGGTGCTTGCAGTTTGTCGTGATTTTGCTTTTTTCGAAAGAGATTTGAAGACCTATTTTACCTGTTTGTTTCCCTAGTTCAAAGATTTGCTCCTTTTCATCCTATAATGGTTTATATAAGAGTTATAAATACTTACTTCTGTTGCTAGTGCATCAACACGTATTTTGCCGACGAGTGGAAGATTTGTTAATTTCCGCGAGTGTATAAATAAGTCTTGTACGATACAATGTTTTATTCAACACTTAAAAAGCCATACAACTTTTCAATTAACCTATAACAAAATAGTAAAATTATTTGTAATTTTATTTTCTGGCTGTTGGCTCGATGTTGGCTAGTCGTCTCTATGTTAATTTGATTTTCATTTCAGAAAGCTACATTGACTAATGTATTGTCAGTAGAATGTGAACATATAGGAAGATATTTGTTAATTACTGAATGAATACAAATTGTAGCTGTACATTTCATTACTAAATGTTAAAACTACAATAAATATTATACTTGAAATGTAACTCTAGTGATTGTATTTTAGTGACACAGTGGTTAAAGTGAAATTTCATCCATCCTTAATATTAATCTGTTACTTTGGTAGTTTAATTTATATTATTAAAGTATAACCATACAAGTTAATGTTGTATAACATAAATGCTAGTAAAATGCGGATTAGTAGGACACAGCTCTAGTAAGTACGTGCCGCTGTAATGGTAAACACGCCCTAGATAAGACGCTGTTCATTATCCTGAGAGACATGCTGAATTGGAATAGACTTACTTGCCACTGTACATTTTGCTGAATTGCCAATCGATCGATGCATTTTGAGGATTTCCCATTCAATACACGCAAAGTGGTTGACATCCCGTAATGGACATAAAAACCACATAAAACCCTTTTAATTTTCAGGTCTGTGCTTTGTGTGCACCTTGAAAGCCGTAAATAGGAATTAACATTTTATGATCATGCATGTGTCCCTTTTTATAGGCTCACCATTAGATGGCATTATGGCCTATAGCTTATGGACGGTCTTTCAATGGCTCAAGTAACCATGGATGTGTCTATTAATACGTCAAATGTCCTAAGGTATTAAGTATGTATACAGTGTTTCAAAACGACACCGAACGAACATATACAAGTAGTTGCTTACCTTCTGTGTAACAAATATACTAGTTTTATCGCCAGCACAGCCACATAAAAATGCTCCAGAATGAGTGGCGATTAGGCAGTGACAGGAACAACGACGCGTACCTCACGCTGTCGGAGTTCGCAGGTATAGGTCACACGCCATGCCGAGTGCTGTAGCTGTTTGTAAACATACCGACATACTCCGCAGTAGCTTGCTACTATTAAGAATTTCGTTGGCTTATGAAACCGCAATAAAGAATCTATTGCTTAATAATTGCTTATGAGTGCTTAAAGTGCTCCAGAATTCTGTTATAGCAGTCCATAACGGCAAATAAGCTGACGGACATATGCAAATTATACTTTTAGGGGGAAGTTAATGTTAGTGAGGTTGAGGATGGAAGCACTAAATGATAAACAGAACAGAAAACAGCATCAAAGATGTATTAACCAAAACCAAATTCCTTATGCAATGAGACGAGAATTTTATTTCAGGTGTTTGATAAAACTAAATAAAGCATTTGTAACTGAAAAGGAAGCTGTTGATATTTACAGTAGGTGGTTGAAAGTACTGTACAATTAAGGTCATAACAAAATGCTCTGAAGTTAAATAACTAGTATCATTTATGTAACTTTTTCTAATGAAACTAAATTAATCGTGCGTTCTTTGAACTCCATTTAGCTCTTCCATCCATCAAATCCATATCCATTATTTCGGCGTTCGTATAGCGCTCTCTATTGCTTGGATTTGCTATTAAAGTATGCGCAAAATCCTCCCTGTTAGGCCGGAATGTGTAGCTTTACACAGACGAGTAACCTTACAACTGTCCGAGTTATTAGTCGACTTTTGCACAAGTAACTACCCTTTGCCACATTACCTGAAAGATAGGTAGGGTCACTGATAAAGAGCAAGGAGTAATGTTTTTGTTTTCGTTTCCGGTACGTCCCAATAGCAACTTTTGAGGTTCGCACACCATCATTATTGCGCTGCCTAATCACAAAATCATATGGTATTTAATGCTGCATTACATTATATCTAACTGAACTTGGAAGATGCGACACCGAATTTCGGACTAGTTAAGTTATAAACTTCGCAATGGCTATAATTTTTGGGTGTCGTTTATAGACAGCCTGCATAAAGTAAGACACTTAAGTTAAAATCCCCTAGCTCAAACTATCCTTGAAATACAAATTGTTTCTTATTTTTATTTACCTGCATGTCTATTTTTATTAAGAATGCACAGTAAATATCTTTAATACTTAAAATAATTTTATATACTCAATCATCAATAATTTTGTGCTGAATCTTGAAAACTTTAACCTTCATTTGTTCCCATAGCTGTGGACTAACAACCGCAGTCCCAGGAGTGGCACTGATCTCGGCTAGCATTCCGTGTCAGGGAACCAAAGCATGATGTCTCAGCCCACTACGCCACAGCGCAGGGCTGATCAGAGAAACATGCTCATTTGTTCTGAAAATGCTCTTTTTTCTCGTGGGTATTCATGGTACCTCAAAACGTGTATTTGTGATGAAAATTTCCGTATCTATCTACTACGTACATGACAAAGTAAACATTTAATATGTAGATCTGAGGTGGAGAAATTATATATTGTGAAATCTGCATTACTGCCATCTGTGGTACTGCTCTCAAACTCGCTCAAAGTTAGTATTGAAATTATTGCTTTCTAGCCCTCTACCGTCAATTGTCAGTGGCTAAGGACTTATCAGAGTTGTCTGTGCAGTTTTGGAGATAACCGCACGTGTTATCTAGATATTAATAAATTATCCACCCAGAGAGATTGTCTTCAGTCTGAATGCCGAGCTCTGTGTATTGCGAGGGTGGAAAAAGAAGATTTATTGTTTTCCGAGAAAAACTCGCCACAGTTGGCCGATGGTCACACCGTCTAATAAATACGAATGTTAGATTGTGATGCAGTACCTATGCTGTAAATATTGCGTGATAGTGGCGCCACCCCCACTTCCTGTAACGTATTAATTCTAAAATAATGGATGGGATTTGAATTTTGATTTTAATTATGGAAGTACATTGGAGTAATATTTCATACTTATTTGCTTTAGTCGCGGGAGGGAAGTTGCGGCGTTTCAAAGGTTAACATGTTTTTCCTTCTAGGTTCGGAGTGCTTTGAAACTGTTTTATGAAACGGTCAACCTTCCAATGCTCTTATGCCGCTGCATAAATCGTTGTAATAAATACCAAAAATATGCATTTATGTGAACGGAAACCATGTTTCATTCATAAGAAATTCCCTACTCATTCTTTTAGCGCACACTTTACTTGTCTACAATGTTAAACGAGATAAGCTATCTAGCCCTTCATGTGGCACGGTCAGTTAGCTAGTTAGTCTTTAAACTTCAAAGATTATTTATTTAATTCATCTCCACCATCATTTACAAAATGACTGAAAACAATTATCTATAATACACTCCTGGAAATGGAAATAAGAACATATTGACGGCGGTGTGTCAGACCCACCATACTTGCTCCGGACACTGCGAGAGGGCTGTACAAGCAATGATCACACGCACGGCACAGCGGACACACCAGGAACCGCGGTGTTGGCCCTCGAATGGCGCTAGCTACGCAGCGTTTGGGCACCACCACCGTCAGTGACAGCCAGTTTGCCGTGGCATACGGAGCTCCATCGCAGTCTTTAACACTGGTAGCATGCCGTGACAGCGTGGACGTGAATCGTATGTGCAGTTGACGGACTTTGAGCGAGGGCGTATAGTGGGCATACTCGCCGAGGTCTACTTCCCATAAGCCCCAGCCCCGTAGGACCGGGAACCCGGGCCTCATCTGTTATTTCCATTAGGACAGCACCTGTTTTATAAGCTGCCCCCCCCCCCCCCGTCTGCCTTACGGCAAACAGGACGGATGTGGATACGCCACATACGCGCCAGTCCTTAATGAACCAGCTACCAAATAACCTTGGTAGGGCCGCCAGTGTCTAGCTCACCAGCTACTAGCTCTGCAGGCTAGTCCCCGGGACTTATAGGACAACCCTCTGCCCCCTCCGGGCGGCCCTGGCGACCTGGCCGGAGGTACCCAATTGCCCGTGGGTGACGGGAACCAACTGCCCCCTCGAGACCAACCCAATCCGAACAACTCCCATGCGGGAGGGGCTCGTTATGTTCGGCCCGAGGTTCCTCTAGTAACGTCAGAGGTACCACGAGTGCTAGGGGTCCGTAGCGCCCGCACTTTGGCAGCTAAAAGGGACGGATCCCTTCCCCTACGGGGGTATAGTGGGCATGCGGGAGGTCGGGTGGACGTACCGCCGAATTGCCCAACACGTGGGGCCTGAGGTCTCCACAGTACATCGATGTTGTCGCCAGTGGCCGGCGGAAGATGCACGTGCCCGTCGACCTGGGACCGGACCACAGCGATGCACGGATGCACGCCAAGACCGTTGGATCCTACGCAGTGCCTTAGGGGACCGCACCGCCACTTCCCAGCAAAATAGGGACACTGTTGCTCCTGGGGTATCGGCGAGGACCATTCGCAACCGTCTCCATGAAGTTGGGCTACGGTCCAGCGCACCGTTAGGCCGTCTTCCGCTCACGCCCCAACATCGTGCAGCCCGCCTCCAGTGGTGTCGCGACAGGCGTGAATGGAGGGACGAATGGAAACGTGTCGTCTTCAGCGATGAGAGTCGGTTCTACCTTGGTGCCAATGATGGTCGTATGCGTGTTTGGCGCCGTGCAGGTGAGCGCCACAATCAGGACTGCATACGACCGAGGCACACAGGACCAACACCCGGCATCATGGTGTGGGGAGCGATCTCCTACAGTGGCCGTACACCTCTGGTGATCGTCGAGGGGACACTGAATTGTGCACGGTACATCCAAATCCTCATCGAACCCATCGTTCTACCATTCCTAGACCGGCAAGGGAACTTGCTGTTTCAACAGGACAATGCACGTCCGCATGTATCCCATGCCACGCAACGTGCTCTAGAAGGTGTAAATCAACTACCCTGGCCAGCAAGATCTCCGGATCTGTTCCCCATTGAGCATGTTTGGGACTGGATGAAACGTCGTCTCACGCGGTCTGCACGTCCAGCACGAACGCTGGTCCAACTGAGGCGCCAGCTGGAAATGGCATGGCAAACCGTTCCACAGGACTACATCCAGCATCTCTACGATCGTCTCCATGGGAGAATAGCAGCCTGCATTGCTGCGAAAGGTGGATATACACGGTACTAGTGCCGACATTGTGCATGCTCTGTTGTCTGTGTCTATGTGCCTATGGTTCTGTCAATGTGATCATGTAATGTATCTGATCCCAGGAATGTGTCAATAAAGTTTCCTCTTCCTGGGACAATGAATTCACGGTGTTCTTATTTCAATTTCCAGGAGTGTATTTTGTCTATCAGGCGCATAGTAAAGAAATAAGGTATTGGATTCCACCCTAAATATTTATATGAAGATTTCAACTGAACTTCAATTAAAAACACCAATTTTCAGGAAAATACTTTAATATCTTCGTGTATATCCGAGGGTGGTCTGAAAAGTTTCCAACCTCAACATGAAGATGGCAACACCCGTAAATAAAAGCTAGTGAATTTCGTTGTTCATCTGTTAACAGTTACTCACCAAAGTTTCAGCCATTATGGACGCTCTGTTGTTATTTTACAGTCGTTTGAGTGAGTTGATGTAGGTATTTTTATGAAAATGGACAAAACCGAGTATCGAGCTGTCATTAAATATTTTTTGAAAGGCAATAGGCCTACGCAAATCAAATATGAGTTGGATTCTATGTATGGGGACTCTGCACCATCATTTACCACAGTGAAATTATGGGCAGCTGAATTTAAACATGGTCGTAAGAGCTTGGGAGACGATGAACTTTCGGGACGTCCAAAAACTGCAACTACAGACGAAAACATCACCAAAGTTCACCAAATTGTGTTAGACAACCGCCGAATTAAATCGAGAGAGACAGGGGAGGCTGTAAACATGTCAAAAGAACGTGCTTGTGACATATTAAATCAACATTTAGACATGAGAAAGCTGTCCGCGCATTGGGTACTGCGTTTGCTCACGTTAGACCAAAAACGTGTTCAAATGAACACTTCCAACGCTCTGTTGGCGCAGTTTAGAAACAATAAATCTGAGTTTAAGCGCCGATTATTTTCTGTAGATGAAACTTGGATACACCACTATACGCCCGAAACAAAAACCCAATGCAAACAGTGGACTGCAAAGGCGGTAGAGGCTCCGAAACAAAAGCAAATACTTTTTTCGATTGGGAAAGTGATAGTGACTGTATTTAGGGATAGTCATGGAGTTATTTCAATAGATTATCTTCAAAAAGGAAAAACCATTACTGGAGCAGGTACTCATCATTACTTGACAAGCTGAAGATAGAACTTGCGGAAAAACCGCCACCCTTGCAGAAAAAGATAATTCTGTTACACCAAAACCACGCACCGTTTGACACCTCAGCGGTTGCAATGGGCGAAAATTAACAAATTACGGTTTAAACTGCTTGACTCACCAGATCTAGCCCCAAGCAACTTCTTTTTGTTGCCTCTTCTGAAAATTGGGCGCGGACGACAGAGATTTTTGTCAAATGAAGACGTAATCATCTTCGTGAACAATTATTTTGCAGAGAAAAGCCTAGTACTATTTGGACAGGTTACAGAAATGGGGGCATCTCTGGGAGAAGTGTGTAGAGTTAAAAGGAGACTATGATGAAAATAAAGGGGGAAAATGCTGAAAAAATGTCTTAAACCTTTATTGGTTCCGAAAAATTCCAGGCCATCTATGTACGTTTCTGTTTCACTTGAATGTATTTGTTGTATTTTAATCTGTCTTAAACTGCCCAAAAGAATTATAATAACAGAGATACACAAAGCGGGCTCAGTTGTGCCTGAATAAGAAACAATAATTTTAGAATCTGCGATACAAAGCTGTCACACTGTTCTTATTTGACTTAAATCACGAATGTTTATAATATTGTTTAGGTTTCCATATCGAATCAGCCATGTTTAAAAATGGTGTTGAAGTGAGCAAAGCGACACCCGTGGCCGTGTTACAGAACCTCCCTATTGCGTTGTACAAAGAGAAAGCCGTATTTCATTAATCCAAAACTGCAACACCATTCCGTTTATGTATGTTGCACAAGGTTAAAAGTTCTACACCAACAAATTTCCGCCTCAGGACAAAATAAATAACAAATCTGCGATAGATACATGATACCAACTTACTTGTTGGAGGCAAAGATGCGGAATGAAAATAGGAGCAAATAAGCATGTCACAACTGAATACAAACAACTCAAACAAAAGTGCGATATTCATATAGTGCGTGATTAAACAGCAAAACAGTAATTTATATAATTATTGTATTTGGTTTTCTGCATATCTGGATAAGTATTAACCGAGGAAAAATAATCAACATTCATTTGTTTTCAATAGTAGGTATAGCGCCTTAATCTGGACGAGTGATAAAAATTAGAAAACTAATTCTCGTACAGAAGAGATTTGCAGATTCCCTGCTATTTGTGCACCTCCAGCTTTCTTTGAGGATATTTCAGGAAACGGGATCTCTTCTTAATAAGAAACGAAAGTAATTGGCCATGTTTTTACAGACGGTAACTCTATGACTGCGCAGGAAAGTCGAAACGAAGTTTAAGCAAACCTATGAAAACACTTCCATAGGAAATATGCCCACCTCTGTAGCAGAGGCAGTGGCACATGCGCCCAGTTTAATAGGACTCGACTTTAAAACCTGATCAGGGTGAATTACTTGGGTAGCTTTACCAGTGACTTAACGTTGCAGGCACTCTCTTACCTGAAAGATGAATGTCTGGTAACTCTATGCTCTATGCACCATGTGCTCATACATGATTTCATTCATCGCCTGATATGACTTAATGTTCGAGGTTTTATCCTGAAAGTTTAATGTCAAGAAACTCTAAGCTCTATCTACCCTGTACTCATTTGTACAATATTTCATTCATCGTCTGATATGACTTAATGTTGGAGGCTTTCTCTTACACCAAAAGATATATGAGTGGTAAATTTAAGCTCTATGTACCCTGTACTCATTTGAACATTATTTCATCCATCGTCTGATATGACTTAATGTTGGAGGTTTCCTCTTATCCTGAAAGATGAATGTATGATAACCGTAACCCCTATGTACAATGTACTCATTTGAACATCAGCCCGCCTCGGTAGTGTAGATGGTAGCGTGTCTGCCTCACGTTCAAGGGGTCACGAGTTAGAATCTCGGTCGGGGTGAGTTACCTGGATAAGGTTTTTGTCGGGGGTTTCCGTTTTCCTTCGAGGCGAATTTCGGGTAAATGTTCACCGCCCGATATGACTTAATGTTGGAGGACGAAATTTACAAAAAAAAAGAAAAAAAAACATAAACATCATTTTATTCATCGTTCGATGTGATTTAGCGATGGAGGTTTTCTATTATCCTGAAAGATGAATGTCTGGTAAACCTAACCTCTGTGTACCGGGTACTCATTTCAGCACCAGTTCATTCACAGGCTTATATGACTTAACTTTGGAGGTTTTCTCTTATCCTGAAAGATGAATCTCAAGTAACTCTGAGCTCTATGTACCCTGTACTCATTTGAACACCATTTCATTCATCGTCCGATATGACTTGGTGTTGGAGGTTTTCAATTGTCCTGAAAGATGAATATCTGGTAACCGTAAGCTCTATGTATCCTATACTCATTTGAAAATTATTTCATTCACCGTCCGATATGACTTAACGTTGAAGGTTTTCTCTTAACCTCAGGTAACTCTAAGTTCTATGTACCCTGTACTCATTAGTACATCATTTCTTTCATCGTTCGATATGACTTAACTTTGGAGGTTTTCTACTGTATTTGAATTATCTATTTTAATTTTCTATTAGCCTTGAATCTATTACTATGACTTAATTTTGATGTTTTCAATTATCCTCAAAGGTGAAATTCCGGTAAGTCTAAGCTCTATGCACTCTGTACTCATTTGAACATCATTTCATTCATCCTCCGATATGATTTAACTTTGATCCTAGGAGTTGCCGAATGCGAGATCGCACTTTATCTCCATTGTTGTTTCTGATAATATTTCATAATGTAATTTTATTTGCAGTGAAATATCTCCTGTAGTTACTTTACAACATGACGGGAAATAGCGGATTTGGTGAAAACATAACTCCTCTGTGTTAATATATAAGTGGGCTGCAGATTAGTTAATCATTTTTACATGTAAATTTAGCGGTAGATCTAACAGTGTAATGGAATCATCGATTTTGATGGAGAATTTGTGTTCTAAATGCTCAGTTTTATTGCACTAGTAGTGTTGCTCTAACAGAGCTTTAAATGTATTAAGTGGTGTGTGACTTTCATGCAGTTTGGTAAGGCAAGATGACTCCAGAAAAACACCGCTGCCCAAAATAATCTCAGAGATTCCATTTTTAATTTATTTGCTTTATGAATGATGTACGCACATACCTATGTGTTCAATAAATACAAACCTTTTAAGTTCAACAACTTTCAATAATGCAACGTAAATATTTCATAAAAATCTTCGTTGACCACAACAAGGTGTTCACTTTCAAAGCACAACTGCACGCACTCGATTATCAATTTCCCATTCGACTCTGTCTACAGCTCTACCCTTGCTACTCCCGATAAGCTTGCCACGGCTTCTTTTATATCCAACCATTCATGATTCCAGACGGATGTGGAATGTTCCCTATCAATCAAGATGTCACTAGAACTTTCTATTTTTTTATCTTTATCTGTTTCCATATCCTTTTATCTCCGCATGGCATTATCTGTCCCATATCCACATGCTACACTATTTGCCCCTTTGTGAGCGTCAGCCGCACTTATCGAAACAATGGGCTCCCGTAAATATTTTATGCTAAATCGAAGGTATATCTTGAATGATTTGAACTACGTTCACTCTGAATGACCTTTGTACAATTGTTAGACCATAAAAAATAGGCAAACTGTTACTGCACAAATATAAGTTAACCACTGGCACGACAGCCCCACGAGAACCAACGCCTACCAACCCGACTGCCGGCCTCACGCCCATTTATGCACGGCAGAGGTGGGCGATCATCCAATCTATACGGGGAGGAGATGTGGTCAGCATCTCGGCATCGCCCAGCCGGAATGCTTGTTTTCGTGACTAGGGCCGCTTACCTAGCGTAAGCTACTCACCTTCCTCACGATGCAGAGTGTGCACCTCTTCTATACGGACTTAAAATCCGCACCCCATGGGTGGGATCGAACTCAGGCCGCTTTCCGTGGTGAGGGACCAAGCTTTAGTCCGCTACGCCACGGCGCAGGACACAAATATAGCTATTTGCAACAAAAACTTCGCTTATCTTAAAAAAACGGTGTACATTTTGCTTAATAATTGATGAGATCGATTTTTTAAACATCTTCAGCGATCAACTAACTTCGGTGTTATTAGAGATTACTATGTTTCTGTCAGTACTATCAACATCTGAAAATGAAATAAACTTACAGGCACAATCGACTGCCAATATTTCAAAATTAATTACGCGATGTTTATATCTTTAAATAAATATTTTTTCCCAAACCGTTAAATCTATCGGACCATTTAATTGTTTTACTAATTTAACTTCTGGATTTATTTAATGGTTAAAACTCCAAAAATGATCTGCTACGGCTGGTTTATCAGTCTGTTTATACTTAATGTTCTGAAAATGTTCTTGCGTTCTGTTTTCCAAATTACGCTTTGTCTTTCCAATATAAACTTTATCACAATCTAAACAAATAAATTGATAAATACCATATTTTTTATTATTAGGAATTTTATATTTTTTGGATAAATTTAGTTAATTTTTAATACTATATTTATTTCGTGGAACAAAAGTTATGCCAGAATCTTTAATTTCTTTTGAAAATGTTTATTAACACAAGGATGGCAGGTAAATTATAATTGCCTTTTATGTTTTTAAATTAAGGGTTTACAAAATCGGTCTCATCAATTAAAAAGAAAAATGTACAGCATTTTCTTTACATAAGTGAATCTTTTGTTGCAAATAGTTATATTTGTGTAGTATTTGTTGCTTCACTGTAACTAATTTCATTTTTATGTAGTTCTTAATGCATAGTTTATATTCAAAAACATATTTGGAATTAAATATTTCCCAGATATCCACTATGGTTGCTTTGAATTTTCAATGACATACTTTTCTCAAATATTAAGTAATTATTTTTTTTAATCTTCTGGCCATGAAAAGAGTGCTGAACTTAAAAGACATAATTTAGCAACCACGTCTTAATGTTTATTTCTGGTAGTGGTGGAGGTAGTAGTGGAAGGTTGGTTAATTTCCGCTAGTGTATAAATAAGTCTTGTACCATACAGTGTTTTATCCAACACTTACTCTAATTATTAAAAAGATTTACTACTTTTTAATTAAACTACATTAAAATAGTAAAACTATTTGTAATTTTATTTTCCGGAATATAGAGCTATTTAGACCCAGACCACCTGCTAATATGAGACAATCGATGTTTGCTAGTCGTTTCTAGGTTAATTCGATTTTCAGTTCAAAAGATACATTGACGAATGTATTGTCAGTAGAATGTTAACAGAAAGGAAAATATTTGTTAATTACTGAATGAATACAAGATGTATCTGTACATTTCATTACTAAATGTTAAAACTACAATAAGTATTATACTTGAAATGTAGAGCTAGTGATTGTATTTTATTGATACAGTGGTTAAAGTTAAATTGTTTACATCCCTAATATTAAAGTATTACTTTAGTAGGTTATTTGTATTATTAAAACAGAAGTTTACAAGTAAGTGATAGATAAAAGCATTACACGTTTCCATCATTAGAGTCAGACTGAAAAATTAAATGCCATAGCCGGGACTTGAACCACGGATCTCCCGCTCTCCGTGAGGTTGCTCTAAACCACTGAGCTACTATGACCAACATGCCGACATACGAGGGCTATCCAGAAAGTAGATTACGTTTTCGTCTGTTTCCGCTAGGGGCGGGGCTAGCGCGGCCATCTTGGGGTCAGAGCGTTGCGCAGCTCAGTCGGCATCTAGCCGTGCTAGTGAGAGGTTCGTGCTGTGTTCCGTTCAGATACTGTGACAGTTTGAAATGTCTGCGTTAATTGAAAATCCCGCGAGCTGCGAGGTGCGTGCAGTAATAAGGTTTCTGACTGCAAAAAACTGTAAACCGATAGAAATCTATCGGCAGCTTTGTGAAGTGTATGGGGACAACATTATCACTGAAGGCGCAGTGCGTCAGTGGGTCATCAGATTTAAAAATGGCCGAACCAATGTTCACGACGAAGATCGAAGTGGGAGACCCAGCATAGTGACTACCGAACTTGTCGAAAAAGTGGATGCTAAAGTCCGTGAAAATCGAAGGTTCACAATAACGGAACTTTCTTTGAGTTTTCCACAAATTTCGCGAAGTTTGTTGCACGAAATCATCAGCGAAAAGCTTGGTTACCACAAGTTTTGTGCAAGATGGATTCCAAAAATCTTGACAGAGGACCACAGAAATCAGCGAATGGCTGCAGCGTTGAACTTTTTGGACGTTTACCATAAGGATGGTGACTCTTTACTCGATCGCATCATTACTGGTGACGAAACATGGGTGAAACACGTGAACTGTGAAACGAAATTGCAATCAATGCAGTGGGGGTACACAAGTTCTCCCCCAAAACCCAAGAAATGCATGCAAACAATGTCGGCAAGGAAGATGATGGCGACTGTTTTTTGGGACAGAAAAGGTGTGATTTTGGTGGACTTCCTGGGAAGAGGCACTACAAATAAACTCTCAAAGGTATTGCCAAACTCTCCAAAAGCTCAGAAGAGCCATTCAAAACAAGCGCAGAGGAATGTTGAGCTCTAAGATCTTGTTGATTCACGACAACGCCCGGCCCCACACGGCAAATGTCACTCGTGAAGTTCTTGAATCTTTTAAGTGGGAGCTGTTTCCTCATCCGCCATACAGTCCCGACCTGGCACCGAGCGACTTCCACCTATTCCCAGCAATGAAGAAGTGGCTGGCTATGCAGCGTTTTGATGACGACGCACAGCTGCAAGAAGAGGTAACGAAGTGGTTGAAGGCGCAGGCGGCCGAATTTTTCGACGAAGGAATTTCCAAGCTCGTACATCGCTACGATAAATGCCTTAATTTGAATGGTGACTATGTCGAAAAGTAGTATTTGAGTGTGGCTTTCATCTGTATATAACAAAATTTGTTTCCTATACTTTGTTTACTTTTTATTCCAAAACGTAATCTACTTTCTGGATAGCCCTCGTATAAACTCGAGGGTATCTACCAGAGCAGATCCTCACAGACTGAAGACTGACCCCCCACTCTGACAACCGGGAAGTTACCGAGCTGTCCCGAAAGGGCGCCCGGCGCCTCCGTGGGGTTTTCCATAGAGTAAGACTTAGAGACTATCAGGCCCCCCCACCCATCTGGTCATGTGGGCTTAAGACGGGATGGAAGTGGATACGCCACTTGGGCGCGCCAACTCCAAAATTAGAGGGCTACGGATATGACCTCGGTGGGGCCGCCTGTTGATTTGCACACCTTCTACTAGCTATGCTGGCTAGTCTGCAGAAATAGTATGGCTTCCCTCAACCCCGTCCGAGGACGTAAGCGATCTCCCGCGGGTATCGGGAACCACTGCCTCCTCGAGTCTAACCCAATCCGAACAACTCCCAATCAGGGAGAGGCTCGAATGTTCGGCCCAAGGATCCTCTAGTAAAGTCAGAGGTACCACGAGTGCTAGGGTTCCGCAGCGCCCGCACCACGGCAGCTGAACATGACATTAAATTCTCCAACTGACTCGTACGTTTACTGGTTGACCACTAGGGGTTCTCATATGCTATGAGACACGTATTTTTTGTGGTGACTTACTATGTTGTAAGTACTTAAGTCCCAGAGTGCATAGTTAAACCATTGTGTATTTCAGGTAAATTGATATAAATAATCGTTACTTCCACACTAGCCGTGTGTAGACTAAGGTTTACATGAAGCGGGAGATCCATGGTTCAAATCCTGGTTATGGTATTGAATTTTTCAGTCTGGTACTATTTATGGAAAGCTTAGCCTACACGCGGCTAGTGTGAATGAAATTTTCATTAGACATTTCCTTTCACTCATGTTAAAACTATTAAAACTCCATATCAGACATTTCCTGTGCCATAAATTTAGTTGATTTATAAAAAACTGTCAAGTACCCATTATTATTGTATACATCGTGCTGTCTAGTAATTCACAGACAAGTGACAAACGCTTTAAAGCAAAAGTTGTTCTCGTTGTTGTAGCCGATTAAATAGCAGTGTTCTATTTCGACTAATATCGAACAATAGCATCAATCTAAACGAATAGATAATATTTCATGGACAAATGAATGCCACTTGGAGACAGACGTAAATGCCAATGCAGAATTTGGTCGATATCTAATCCGAGGGTTGTCATTCAAAAAGGATTACACAATGTGAGCTGGTAATGTTTGGTGTGATACTGTTTCATCGTCATTTTAAAATGTTGCAAGATTATTCACTCGGCAGTAATTGTACCTCGTAGTTCATTGCCTCCAATACGTAAAGTGCGTTAAAATTATTACATACTTTTTACTTAGTTGCTAATAAGGAGTACACTATTACTGGAATGTTTAACTTTAAAAATTGAATTGTAAAATTCACATAATTTATATTTTAAAATATTTTCTTATACGTACGAGGGAAGTGAGGCAAATCAATTGACTTAAGCGAGAGTCTAATGTCTTACGATTTCATCGATATGTGATAGCTCTGAAATTACGTTTCTTTCGCACGGCCTAGAGATAAAAAAGCAACATAATGTTTGCAGTTGAAAAATTATGAGGCATTTAACAATTCTTGGAGGTGCGTTCAGGTCCATCCACCTCCTTTTTTCAGCACTGGGACCAGATAGAAACTTCTGTTGTTTTTTTAGTATACGTGGACTCTATGAGAATGAGTGACAGAGAGGGCAGCACTGAACAGTGCATAAAACTCCAGCGGCAGGGACGAGAGTTAGGACTGCTTTTGATACTTGAAATGCCAACGTTTTCATTGTAAGAACAGCGTGTAATCAAATTTCATGCTGGGACAACAATTCAAATTCATCGCTCGTTGAGTGAGACATGTAGTGATAGTAGCATGGATGTGTCTACTGTGCGTTCCTGGGTGCGACAGTTCAATGAAGGCAGAACATCGTGTGACAACAAACCAATTGAGTTAAGCGAAGCATGTGGTGATGGTACCATGGGTGTATCTAATATACGTTCCTGGGTGCGACATTTCAATGAAGGCAGAACATCGTGTGATAACAAACTGAGTCATGTGGTGATGGTACCACGGATGTGTCTGTTCCTGGGTGCGACAGTTCAATGAAGGCAGAACATCGTCTGATAAAAAACCAAGACAGTTGAGTGAGTCATGTGGTGATGGTAACATGGGTGTGTCTAACGTACGTTCCTGGGTACGACAGTTCAATGAAGGCAGAACATCGTCTGATAACAAACTGAGTCATGTTGTGATGGTACCATGGGTGTGTCTGTTCTGGAAGCAATAGTTCAATGAAGGCAGAACATCGTCTGATAACAAAATGAGTCATGTGGTGCTGGTACCATAAGTGTGATTAATGTACGTTCCTGGGTACGACAGTTCAATGAAGGCAGAACATCGTGTGACAACAAACCAAGAGAGTTGAGCGAGGCATGTGGTGATGGTACCATGGGTGTATCTAATGTACGTTCCTGGGTGCGGCAGTTCAATGAGGGCAGAACATCGTCTGATTACAAACTTAGTCATGTGGTGATGGTACCATGGGTGTGTCTGTTCCTGGAAGCGACAGTTCAATGAAGGCAAAACATCGTCTGATAACAAACTGAGTCATGTGGTAATGGTACTTTGGGTGTGTCTGTTCCTGGAAGCGACATTTCAATGAAGGCAGAGCATCGTCTGATAACAAACTGAGTCATGTGATAATGGTACCTTGGGTGTGTCTAATGTACGTTCCCGGGTACGACAGTTCAATGAAGGCAGAACATCGTCTGATAATAAACCAAGACATTTGAGTGAGTCATGTGGTGGTGGTACCATAGGTTTGTCTAATGTACGTTCCTGGATACGACAGTTCAAATAAGGCAGAACATCGTCTGATAACCTGAGTCATATGGTGATGGTACCATGGGTGTGTCTGTTACTGGAAGCGACGGTTCAATGAAGGCAGGAAATCGTCTGAAAACAAACCAAGACAGTTGAGTGAGTCATGTGGTGACGGTACCATGGGTGTGTCTAATGTGCATTCCTGGGTGCGAGAGTTCAATGAAGGCAGAACATCGTCTGATAACAAACTGAGTCATGTGGTGATGGTACCATGGGTGTGTCTGTTCTGGAAGCAACAGTTCAATGAAGGCAGAACATCGTCTGATAACAAAATGAGTCATGTGTTTGATGGTACCAAAGATGTGTCTAATGTACGTTCCTGGGTACGACAGTTCAAAGAAGGCAGAACATCGTCTGATAACAAACCAAGACAGCTGAGTGCGTATTGTGGTGATGGTACCATAGGTGTGTCTAATTTACGTTCCTGGGTACGACAGTTCAATGAGGGCAGAACATTGATAACAAACCAAGACAGTTGAGTGAGTCATGTGCTGTTGGTACCATAAGTGTGATTAATGTACGTTCCTGGGTACGACAGTTCAATGAAGGCAGAACATCGTCCCATAACAAACCAAGACAGTTGAATAAGGCATGTGGTGATGGTACCATGGGTGTGTCTAATGTGCGTTCCTGGGTGGGACAGTTCAATGAAGGCAGATCAACGTCTTATAACAAACCAAGACATTTGAATGAGGCAAGTTGTAATGGTACCATGGGTGTCTCTAATGTGCGTTCCTGTGTGTGAAAGTTCAATAAAGGCAGAACATCGTATGAAAACAAACCAAGAGAGTTGAGGGAGGCATGTGTTGATGGTAACATGGGTGTGTCTAATGTACGTTCCTGGGTGCGACAGTTCAGTGAAAGCAGAACATCGTATGTCAATAAACCAAGACAGTTGTGTGAGACATGTGGTGATGGTACCATGGGTGAGACTAATATACTTTCCTGGGCACGACAGCTCAATGAAAGCAGATCATTGTGTGATAACAAAGAAAGACAGTTAAGTGAGGAATGTGATGATGGCACCATAGATGTGTCTAATGCGCATTCCTGGATGTACACCATTTCATTTATCGTCCGATATGACTTAATGTTGGAGGTTTTTACTTATTCTGAAAGATGTATGTCAGGGAACTCTAAGCTCTATTTATGGTGTACATATTTGAACATCATTTCATTCATTGTCCGATTTGACTTAACGTTGGAGGTTTTCTCTGGTCCTGAAAGATATGTGTAAGGGAACTCTAAGATCTATGTATTGTGTACTTATTTGAACATCATTTCATTAATCGTCCGATATGACTTAACGTTGGAGGTTTTCTCTTATCCTGAAAGATGAATGTCTGGTAAATCTAAGCTCTATGTACCCTGTACTTATTTGAACATCATTTCATCAATCGTCCGATATGACTTAACGTTGGAGGTTTTCTCTTATCCTGAAAGATGAATGTCTGGTAAATCTAAGCTCTATGTACCATGTACTTATTTGAACATCATTTCATTCATCGTTCGATATGAGAACTCTGGAGGATGGAAATA
The DNA here is from genome assembly GCA_030765055.1 of Mantis religiosa. Classification (NCBI taxonomy): domain Eukaryota; kingdom Metazoa; phylum Arthropoda; class Insecta; order Mantodea; family Mantidae; genus Mantis; species Mantis religiosa. Next base: position 4,805,782 of record JAUKNK010000237.1, on the reverse strand, counting down.
ATGATATCGAGCTATTGTTTGTTATGGAATTTAATTTACAATAATTTATACTTTTTAGAAGATAGTCGTGTTCGTTGATTTATCTGTTAGCTATGTAAGCAGAAGGAAATGTAGAATTTGTATTTAGGCTTTTATTTCCTAAACAATTGGACCATTTCTTAATGCTATTGTTAAAATTTATATTAGGGGTATTTGTACAAAAATTAAAATGTCATTTTGCGATCATGGTGCAAAGTCTGCCATATTGTCCATCACATGGTTCACAGATAAATAGTTGGTGTTAGGAAATAAAAGGAGATAGGCTATTTTCTTTGTGGTGAATTTCGTGAAGGACGCCTATGAACTATTCTTACTGCTGAAAATATTGCCACTTTTCTTAAAATCTTGAAGAATCTCAATGGATATGTTATGAAATTACTCAAATATGTGTGATATTGGGCATTGGAATGACTCCAGTCTAGAACATTTTACATCAGCAGTTGGAGGTGAGAAAACGTTGCCGTCAATGTACTCCAGAAAAACTGATTCCCGATCAAAAGCAACAACTCACCGGTTTGTGCAAAAAAGCTCTAGAAACATTCCAAAAATTTCCTTCGGATTATCATTTCTAGTGATTAAACTTGGATTTATTAATATGATTCTGAAAAAGGAAAGTCAATCAGTGCAATGGTTCTTCCGAATAGAACCTAAACCGATTGTGGTTACCACCCTCCTAGAGGAATGGATGAATTGAAGGAACTACAGGAAGCTACGGATCACAAAGGTGCTTGAACATCTCCAAAACTTTTGGATTCAAAGACCCGTCTCTCTGTGGCAGGAACTGCTTAGAGGTAGATATGAATGAGCTGTCTTTGGTGTCGAGAAATACTCTTTTTTTAAGGAAGTATCTGCGCTCTCCACACGACCCCAACATTCGCCATGAAAACAAGGAGCTTATCTGAAATATAAGAAAACGGAGGTAAGGGAATGTAAAGAAAGCTCCTCAGCATTGGCCCACCGACCAGGAAAAAGCCATAAAAGCCTAAGGTCAGAATGGCCATGAAACCGAATGCCAACCTCACGCATTAATTCTAACTAATCTCGCTCAGTAGTTTACTTCCAAATATTTGTTATTCTGTTGCAACACTATTTAATTAAAAATTATTAATTTTATGACAAATAATTGTTTCTTAGAAGGAAGTTCTAAAAGCTGCGAATGAGCAGAAACTGAAATGTAACGACTGATGTTTTGCATCGGTATGAAAAAGTTTTTCCTGATGAAGTTAGAGTGTAATTCATTTGTCTGCTACATAGCCACATCAAATAGATGGTGTATTCTAGTGCATCCAAAAATTCCTCATCGGTATTTCGACGGTGATACGTGTTTTGAGAATCACTGAATCCAGGAAAGCAATTTTAGAAATGGAGCCTCTGTGCTTCTGAGAACAGCTAGGTAAGTCAAAAGCGAGAAGTCGATTAAATAACAATTTTGTTATTAAATTCAGCATTTTATGAGAATAACACACGAACATCTACCAAGAAAGAAAATTTATTGAATGATTTATCTGATTGCAAAAATCACTACTTCCAGATGTTTAAACAAATTCACCTATTTGCTTATATAAGTGAGTTACTCATAATATAGACACATATTCAGATTCCAATGACAGCAACTTGTAATGGTTTTCATGTTATTTGCTCGCTCGCTCGCTCGTGCTGGCTGGCTGTATACAGCCAGAAGGGTTTTGCTGCGTGCCCACCCAATAAGGGTTTTACCGCAGGTAGGATTTTTATTGAAAGATGTAGGATGAAGGTCATGTAGGTTTTTCATTGGGAGTTAATTTTGAGGTTACCAAAATACCTTCGGGTTGAAGGGATGTTATTTGCAATACCAAGTATAAAAGAAATTCAAAATCTTGCAAAAGAGATCCAAAATCATGTTAATTGCAAGATTTTGAATTTCTTTTATACTTGGTTACTATGACACCTTTCCAATACACCACCAAGATCGCCCGTAATGCTTTTATGCTTAACACCAGGAGACGTCGTTGTAAGGTTTATAACAGACAAACATACAGAAAATGTACTGCAAAAAATATCAAATCAAATACTGTGTTTATAAATACTAATATTTTTGCGATTATTTGTAATTTCTTTGTATTAAACACTAAGCGCCATCTTTTAAACGGTGCCACAAGTTAGATACAAGTATTTATTCTTATAGCTATTTATTCTAAAGCCAATAAATTAATTGATATTTTCAATTAAAACTGATACAGTTTTCCTTATCTTCCGGTGTAACCAAAGGAATCTTCATTAAGTTTCGATTATGTGAATTACTTACTATTTTTCACTGTTACTTCGATGTTGTCAATGTCCAGAATCGAAGCAACAGAGATGGCGGGCCTATCGCGGCGCAATTACTATTTATAAGTGACTACTTCACTATGTCTGTATTCACCTCACTTTTCAATATTTGTTACTTGTACATCAACCTAATTCTAGCAGTCTATTTCTCTATTCCAAATTATTTAACTTCAATAACAGTATTATTTTCATTCCTTCTTCCATTTAACCTATCACTTCATCATACTTTTTCAAATCTGCTAAGCCTTTCATAACGCCGTTCTAATTTTTCTTCTCAGTCTGCAATTTGTACATCCGTATCACAGTTGCTCATATCTCTTCCTCTACCTCACACGGTCCTATTCTATTCATTCCTTTCTGCAATTTACCCACTAAGCCATATTTTTGACTATCTGATACGTCCATACATCTTGATATCCCCTGTCTAATTCTCATCCCTTTTTAACCTCTTGTAGCCCCGCTCTTGTTTCACCCTGCTGATCCCTAACCCCTTGTATGTATCTCTACACTTATTTCGCTTTGATTTTCCATTGTATACCCACACTTGTTTCACGCTGCACTTGCCGTAATGCAATTCTATGTTTTCTTATATTCTTCTTCGCTCTATTGACAGCCATTTGTCACATTTGCCCCCTCTTTCCTTCCATTTGCACTGTTCATCACATCGGCTCTGTTTATGTGTACTGCATGTACTCCACATGTTTTCTGAATAGTTACACCAGATATCGAAGTCATCCTGTGTCTGCTATGTCAGCCCACATATGCTGCATTTTGGATGTTGCTTATGCCACTTCTCTGCTCAATCAATCACTCATCAGTCCACAGTGTGCCGTTTCGTATAGATGCATTAAATTCTTGTTTCCTCGCCTTACTTCTTTCTTCAATTACCATCGTTCTTTGTTCTCTTTGCTCATAAGATAAATCCATATGGATACAGATAGATGTTACTCTCAGCTTTCCTTTATCTTGCAATAAAATTACAACTCTGGATTGACAACCCTTCTCCAAGTCTGTTTCATATACTTTACCTTGTCTCTCTTCACTGTCATATGTCTAGCCACCTTTCATTGGCTGTTGTTCTTCTAGTTCATCTGCTATGCAAAACAATTCTTTATTTGATTTGACTGTATATTTTAGTATATTAGAGGATAATTAGATTTATAATACACTAACACGCTAAACTAAATACCTTATGTAACGTATCATTTGCCCATTTTGTGACCAGTCCTATTTATAATTTAAATCAATGATCCTTCATGTTACCTGTTACCAATCAATAGTATTCCTTTTGCAGACGACACAAATTTTACTTTCAGAAATAATGATGAGAAATCAATAACTCCATTCCAGAATTTGAGAAATGGATGACAAGTAATAAGCTTCATATAAATATAAGTAACACAGTGATCCTTAAATTCAATCTACAATTGGGAAAAACAATTTGTAGTCGTATTTTTTAACACTTTATCACTTACATGTTTATATTATTGAGTTTTAGAAGCTGTTGCCAGTAGATAATTTGACGAAGATGTTTATAGCTCCAACACCTGAGAGAAGAAAGCAGATTAAAACATACAATAGTTCAATAGAGGTTGAAAATGAATGCAAGGGCTTAATATAATATAATATAAAAATAATATAAAAATGTAAGTGACGAAGTGTTAATGAAGCTTCAAAAGTCTGGATTGGCAGCGCATTGCTTTGATAAGGATCATAGAGCCAACTTTCGGGAGACTAGCATGGCGAAATGCAACAGTTACTGGGAGTGGAGAGTTAAGGAGGTTCTGGACATTTTCTCTGAGAGGAGCACGCTGAATCTTAATGCTAGATTTAAATTCAGTTCCTCTTGGAAACTGCCTTAATGGAAATCAGTCAGCTCAAGAAGCACGCATTTAGACAGATTGAACATCCAATTAAGCAGTAATATTTTATGCGAGGTCTGCCAACACTAACCTAAATGAATCACTCTAAATTTTCGATCAGGTCCATGGCGGCTACCTAGGCGGTCCATATATACTGGTTTTTTCACATATATTGTAATATTGTAATATATATTGTAATTTACGTCCTCCAACATTTAGTCATATCGGACGATGAATGAAATGGGTGAAATGATGCTCAATGCGTCCGGTGTCCATGGAGCTTAGAGTTACCCGACATTCGTCTTTCAGGAATAGGAAAACCCCGGAAAAACCTTATCCAGGTACCTCACCCTGACCGAGATTCGAACTCGGGACTTCTTGAACGTGAGGCAGACATGCTACCATCTACGCTACGAAGGCGGGCATCCTGATGATGGGAGAGATGTACGGTCCTAAGGTGCTGATGGCTAATCATCTATGCACTTGACTTGAACCCTTAGAGCATCTTGAATATAGTGTAATATAGGTATTTCTGGACAAGTTTAAATCAATTAAAACAATGCAGATAACAAAATAAGCTTTAGTAAGAATAATTTGTATACCCACCAAAATCATTATCAACACTGTAGAGCATGAAAGTTTCCTTTAGATGAAAATATGTGTTTCTTGTACAAGTATGGCTGAAAATAACGAATCTATGATTAGCTTTTGTCTAACACGCACCATTTTTCCGAACACCCACATTTAGTTTATTAAGTATTTTTGCGATAAATTTGCGTCCTTGTTCATTTAGGTCAATTTATTAATAACCTGCTTATTCTATTCGAAATTTACACTGTAGGTATATATGTACACATATTAAACAATGTATATCTATATCAAACCTTCACAGATTCCGACAAAAGGAAACGGTCAAAAAACTCATTTTAGTGTATGTGTTTTCTGTACTCAAGCCTCGTGTTTTATTTCTCCGTAATCAATCTGAATACTTATAAATTAATTGTTCTTTCACACTGGCCGTGTGTAGGCTAAATTGTGGAAACGTGGAGTCAGACTGAAAAATTCAATGCCATAGCCGGGATTTGAACCACGGATCTTCTGGTTTCCGTCCAGCCGCTCCACCATTGAGCTACTATGGCCAACGCGCCGGTATGACATTAAATTCCCCAACTGACTCGTATTTTCCCTGTAAACCACTTAGAACTCCATGGCGGTTATCCCACCTCCTAACACCAGTTGTGACTTTGTGGGTTCGTGAAATTAAACGTCCATTCGCACAAACTCAAAATGATCTTTATTTCCAGCGAATTAGGGGTCGGAAGTTTTGACAGTTAACCCCCTGTCAAGGTGACTAGTGTGAGATTACATCTACAGTGTCTTGAGTGTGTACGCGACTGTAGGTGGCTGTTAGGACTTGCTCCCGGGTTCACGTCCCCGACCTTGAGCTATAGAGTGAGTTTTGTACTCTATAGGCCGAGAGGAGCTTAAAAAAATGGACAGAGGGAAATTCAGTAAGTCACAGGATGCAATTGAAAAAGAAATCTTCACCCCCAAGAGGTCGTTGGTAAGATCTCCGGATGCCGCCTCGACCTCGGAAGAAATAGCCGGACATGACAAAGAAGCTAAAGGTATTGAAATTACTGTAGATGATGCAGTATATAAATATCCATCTGAACACGACATAACAAAGATAATTCAAGAAATGAATTGAATAGTAGGTGCCGACAAAATGTCTGTGAATGGAAAGAAAGCGATATTCAGTAACTTGGCAAATATTGTTGGGAAATTTGATAACTTAAAGGAAGAAAATATTAAATTGAGAACGGAATTAACCATTCGCAAAGAAACCACAGCAATACAACCTTTGGCTGCAAGTTTCTCACAAGTATTACAAAAACCGAAGACAGTTGAGAGTATAGAAAAAATAGAAAAAACTGCAAGAAAACAAAAACATACTTTATTTATCTCATCTGCAAAAGGAAAAACAACTAAAGAAGTTCAGGAAATAGTAAGCAAGAACTTAAAGCCAGCTCAGGAGAAAATGAAGATTAGCTTCATAAAGGCTACAGAAAGGACATTAATAGTGGAAACCGAAACTAAGGAGGATATTCAAAAGATAATGAATAGTAAAAATTTGAAGGAGAAAGACCTAAAAATGGAAGAACCCAAAAGGAGAAATCCTCTAGTAATAATTTGCGATGTACGAGCTGGAGTGAAAGAGGAGGAAATAAAACGAAATATGTATTTACAAAACTTTGATGATATGTCTTGGGAAGACTTCGACAGTAAAGTTAAGATTCAAAACGGGACCAAGAAATAAGGCAACAGTTCACCATGTCATGGAGGTCGAACCATTGTTAAGAAGGCGCATTGTAATGTCAGGAAGACTATATATTGGCTTTCAATCGGTTAGCGTAAAGGACTTTATAACAGTCCCTAGATGCCTCAAATGTCAGGATCTTGGACACGTAGCTAAGTTTTGCAAAAGTGAACATAGCAAATGTGCTCATTGTGGGGAGGAAGGGCATGACAGAAAGGACTGTGATAAGAAAGAGCAACAGAGGAAATGCATACCATGTAGCCTAAGAAAGAAGATTTGTACAGAGAACAAAGAAGAGAAACGACAATGTCCAACATATGCAATGCTGAGGGAAAGAATCATATCAAGAACAAATTATGGCTAATAATTATAATAATGATGATAATCAACAATGCAACTTTAATGAAACATCTCTAATAAGATTTGGACAAGTTAACGCTAAGCGTAGTAAAATGGTCATGTTGGAACTACGTAAATTGGTAGAAGAGCAAAAAATAGATATCCTTTGTATACAAGAACCGTACACCTTGCGAGGAAAAGTGGTACATATGCCAATTGGTAGTAGAATTATAACAACAGGTACAAGTCCTCAAGCTATCATTATTGTATTTAACAAACAAATACAAATAGTTAAAATAGCGCAACACAATGATGAATGGCTATGTTGTCTAGAAATGACCCACAGAGGTAAACCCAATATTCTGATAAATCAATATTATCAATATAAAGACAATATAGAACTGCACTTGGAAAAGACTAGAGAAATTCTGGACCAATACAATAGGGAGCCAATATTAATAACACTAGATGCCAATGCAAAATCAGTTCTATGGGGAAGTAAAAATCCTGACGAAAATGGAGACAAAATGGAAGAACTAATCCAAGAATATGGTTTGGAGGTCTTAAATCAAAGAAATAATCCTTATACGTTTCAAGGAAGGGCTGGAGCAGAAGAAAACATAGATGTTACCTTAGCTAGAGGATATATTGTATCTAAAATAATAAACTGGAAGGTGACACAACAACACACTTCTAGCGACCACAATCTAATATTATTTGACTATGTAGTAAGGATGAAAAATGAAGTACCATTACATACTGGACCAACTAGATACATAGTTAAAAATATAGATAAACAGAAGCTTATCCAAGAATTTAGATTACCGGTAATCCTAGATTATGATAACATTGACACTAAGGCGAAGAAAGTCACAGAAAGTGTGCAAAATGTTATGAAGAAAACTTTATTAAGGATAAGACCAAAGATTAATGAACGGAATTTATGGAACGAAAAACTTCAAAAGTTAAGAAGTAAATTAAGGAAAGCAAGAAGAATATATCAGAGAACAGTCATCTCAGAAGAGAGAGAGAGAGGGGAATCTAAATATCTTTAGAACAATAAAAAAAAAATATAAGATAACTCTAGAGGAATCCAGACAAAACTCCTGGGACAAGTTCGTCGACGAAAAATTATCAATAACGCATGGGGAATCCCATACAAGATTGTAATGGAGAAAGTTAATGTACCGGAGGTTATATCTACACTCAAAAAGGATGATGGTCAAATGACAAGAACGTGGCTAGAATCAACAAATCATTTATTGAACAAACTATTACCATTGGATATACTGGAAGGAAAAAACGATGATCAGAGAAAGAAAAGAGATGCCTTCAAAGGAAACTACAACGGAGAGAGGTTAATGTATCCGTTTGATAAATCAGAAGTTCGACTGGCAATCAGAGACTGTAGAACAGGGAAATCACCTGGACCAGATGGAATACCTTCAGAAGTCATATTGGCGTTGGAAGAACCACTAGTTCCTATTCTTACAGAGCTATTTAATGAGTGTATATACGAAGGAAGAATACCATACTGTTGGAAAAATGCAAATGTGGTAATTCTAAAAAAAGCAGAAGATAAAGATCCTACGGAAGTAAAATCATACAGACCAGTGTGTTTGCTAAACACTATAGGAAAGGTCCAAGAAAGACTACTAAGTAAACGCATACATGAGTTTAGGACTATGATTGGCATGACAGACACTCAATACGGATTTCGGAAGCACAGATCAACTGATGATGCAATAAATAAATCATTAGAGAACATAAAATCAAATCCCAATAATTATGTCATAAATATATTCTTTGACATTTCTGGTGCATTGGATAATCTGTGGTGGCCAGAATTGTTCAAAATTATGAGAGACAAAGATTATCCAAGATGTTTATATAATATGTTGAGGGACTACTGTAAAGACAGAACCGTAACATTAGTAGCTGAAAGCAGAAAATTAATCAGAGATGTTAATAAAGGATGCCCTCAAGGGTCACTATTGGGTCCTATCTTTTGGGATATACTAACTGAAACAATTCTGGAGAGATTAAGACATTTAAATTCCACATCAGAAGTTATAGCGTATGCAGATGATCTGATGGTAATTATAGATGGGAATAATCGTAGAGAAATAGAAAACAAGGCTAAGAATATCACTGAGACCTTGCAAGACTGGTGCAATGACGTAAAACTAACCATAGCATCCTCAAAATCAGCTTACGTAGTAACGAAAGGTAAACTAAAGAGGAACCCGGTAATTAGAATAAACAATGCACCGATACCAAGAAGGCAAAGTTTCAAATACTTAGGTATAATTGTCGACGAGAATTTGACTTTTAATACGCATATTGATTACATAAGACACAAAACTTCAAAAGTGATGGGAAAGTTGACGTCGTTGTTTCAAAGGAATTTTAAATTACCCACTGATATCATCAAATTGTATCATACAAGTATTGCAGCTGGGATTATGGGATACGGAGCAAGTACATGGGCTCAAAGGCTTTGCAATAAAAGAAACAAAATGCTAATAAGAAGAACACAAAGACAGATACTTTTACGGTATGCAGGCGGAACTAAGACTACCCCCACGATGGCTCTATTCGTAATCCTAGGGATATGGCCGATGGACTTCATCATAAGATATAGAGGTGCAGAATACTGGAGAAGAAAGAATAACCGGCAAAAAGTACGAGAAATAGTAGGTGTAGAATGTGAGACAAGGATGCAAATTAAAAGGACAATATTACAGGAATGGCAAAACGAATGGGACAGCATAGAGGAAGGACGTCGAGTTTATGAACTACTTCCAACAATAGAAGAAAGACTAAGGATGAGCCACTTCAAACCGACTAAAGGAATAATCCATTTTATTAGTGGACATGTACCTTATGCCACCTACTTTAAGAGGATAGGAAGACGAGCGACAAGTCTCTGTACAGCATGCAGCATAGAGGACACACCAGAACACCAAATTTTCGAGTGTCAAGAGCATCGAGAAGTGGATAATTTGAGACAATAGCTGCAAGGAAAGACAACATGGGAAATAATAAGAGATGCAGAGGAGTTCAAAAAGTTAGACACAATAACAAACATCATTTCAACAAAAGCTTGGGAACAATACATAACTTCTAAGAACTCGACACCAATGGAATTGGCTACACCTGCAACTCTTCAACAAATCAGACGATCAACTAGACTCCAAAGACGAGAGATGGAAGGAAATATGAACATAGGAAGAGATCCAATTGAGGAAGCAACACCAGTAGGAGAAGAGGAATAAAGAGATTTTGAAATTGAACATATTCATGATTTGGGAGGAGAAGAGCTAATAAACCAACAAGGTGATATAGACTGAAATCGGACTGACTTGACAGCGATATATATAACTGAAGAGAGAGACTAACTTGGAAACAAAAGCAAAAAAATAATTAGGATAGTTAGGTTAGTTGACTGCAAAGTTTAGCAGTCACTTAGGTTATTGTTTCTGCGAACAATTAAAAAGTTATTCTTATAATTAATAAATGTATAAATGAAAATAAGACATAGTTAAAATGTTCCGATATAGAATCTAGGCATCGGAATATAAGAAAGCAGAGTTTATTTTTTTATTATTTTTTATAGTTTTTTATTTATTTTTTATTTTTTTATTTTTTTTATTTTTCCAGCGAATTACAGTTGGTACAGTTGCCGATTACATAGAATTACGTAGCACACACAATTACAATCCACCTGTTCATCTGTCACAGGTCCACTCCGCACTCACTAATATGTAACACTGCACTCTCGAGCTGACTAAAGGCTCTTCTGATACACGAACGTAATCTTCCAGTCCGTTCGCTAGCACTGCGCTCCTCATGGCTGCTCGCCAAGAACTGCACTTTCTCGCCCACTGCAGCCCTTATATAGGAAGATCGCTGTTTCTGGAACCTTCGCGCCTCGGAAAATCATCTCGAATGTTCCAGACGTCGGGGGGTGGGGAAAGAGATGGTACAGTGCATAGTGGCACGATCCTAACCATCCCCTATGTTAGCGCTACAAGATAAATGGGTGGGCGTGGTCTCAATGCCTCCTGTCCCCTACCCAGCTCCAGTTGGTCGTACCTTCCGATAATTGGGTGACAATAGTAGCAATCACAGTATTATAATTAGGTGTAGAAACACGTTAAATAAGTTTTAGATAGTTCTAATAATACGAAGCGGGAACGTTTTATTTCCTAACCGCTGCTAAATAATCAGTTGAGGTTGTATTATATCCTTATAAGACAAATAATAGTGCTCCTCTTTAGTATTATTCTTAAAATTAAATGTTTTAAAAAGTTTTAGCAGTGTTTAGCTATGTTTTCATTATCAGTCGTTATCAACTGAATCGGAATATTGAGAAATCCCGCATGTCCAAAATACTAACTTTTTCAGGAGATCCAAAAGACTTTCTAGGTCTTAAAATTATATCTAAAAGTCGGTTTTACCCTCATTTCTCGTTGAAGTGAATGTAGAGGGGAGCATGCCATTGCTGTGTAGACATTCTCATTTTCTTGAAATTATGTTAACATTCATTTAGTGAAATTGTGGGTTTTCTTAATATTTTGTAATAAATATGCAAAAATTATTACCTAGCCCACACTTTACGGCTGACAATGACAAAAAAATATCAAATTGTGTCAAAGATAACTGTTTATATTCTACACAAGGTTCATTCTTTTTTGACACAAGTTCACAAATTGTATATGTCACCGTCGAAACTCTGAATGATTTAATGTTTTGGTATGAATGACACAAATCTACACAGCTTTTGCATTTTCTTCTCATTTATATTCACATTTTCTTGATAAACCTGACATAGGATGTGGTGGATTAACAAATGGTTCAGCCAACTGGAATATATGGAATGTTGGATTTTTTCGGGAACACAGTGTGTGTGTGTGTGTGTGTGTGTGTGTGTGTGTGTGTGTGTGTGTGTGTGTGTGTGTGTGTGTAACGACAATGAAAATCCCAGCACGTAAGGGATTTTTCCACATTATGATCGGCTTATATGTTGAAAGTAAACTGTCATAGTTAATTCAATTTTGTAAAAACTTGGATATGTGGGGTTTCTCAATATTCCCATTCAATTACTCATATTTCTGCATTCCGGCACTTTGTGTTTGCATTGTACGTATAATGTTAATAAAAGATGTTAGATTGCCAGAAGTACCTTTCAGCTATGATCTTTTCCTTATGAGGAGAACAACTAGAAGCCCTCTCTGTTCACTGCCAGTATCAATGCAACATTAAAGAGAAATTCACAGCATTCATGGGCGAAACACATGTTTTAGAAACGTAGACTATATCTTAATATATGCGATTGTCTCAGTGCAGTGTGAAAATGGATTTAAGATTGTCATTTATTAGCTACTGTGATGTTGCTCATAGGGGCTCCACAGAACCGCAGTTGCAATCAGTTATGTACTCACTCCTTACTTCATTTTTGCGATATACCCTATTTAAAGAAATTTTATAGAATATCTAAGGAAATAACAAATATTTTATTAAGTTTTAGATGCAAAAATAAGAGGCTAAATTAACTGAGATAAGCGCTTTGTTGGAGGCAGGTATTTTTATGCGGTTCAAAGGTCGTTCAGTCGCACAAGAGGCTTCCTCCCTCCTGCAATAGGAGTTAAGTTGGACTTCCTCCCTGAAAAAGTCGAATATGGGCTTCATGCAATTAGCGCACTTGTTGGAGATAATCGACATTGTTCATGGTGATCTCGTTTCCCAGTTTGAAAATCATTTTAGGGAAGAATGCCAGAAAGTATTTTACTTGGACGATTGATGGTTTCCCAATATAAACGTGGGCAAGTGCTGGCAGACACCAAAGTGTTTAGCTGCAGACTCATTATAGTCAGACTGGTATCTGAAACAGGCTTCAATCCAGAAGCTTAGCCTATATTTCAGGTTATCATGTGCAAATTACTGCCGATAATTTTGTGTGGCTATTACTTAGAAAAGTTTGCCGATTTGTTCCCTTCTTCCATCATTATCTTGACATTACACCATATTACAGTGCAAAGTGGAAAGAAATCTTTCCAGTTATGATACAAAAGACATCGTGTTGCGGTGGCTTAAAGGTATTGCATGCGATAAGGAAATAAGAACGTGTATTTCCAATGGCCTAAAAGGCGAGAAAAGCTCAATAGGAAATCTATGTCCTGTTTATAATGGCAGTTGAAAAATGCCACACTGTAGCTTAAATGCCATCCTACAGTTGTGACGTATATGTCACTATATTAAGAAGAGAAAAATTAAAAAATATTACTTGAGGGCTCAGCGTTATAGAAGATACGCCTCTTTCCGATTTACACAAACTTCTTCCGATGTTTTCTAGCAGGTTACAATTTGGAATTGAAATTGATAAGGATTATGTTAAACGTGCTTATGCAGATAATTGGAATAATGATGGGGTGATAGAATCCTGTAGGCGACCTTGCAATTTACATTTTTTTCACTGCATACTTTCCCGATGTCCCCTTTCGCACGTGGGAAGAAAGGCAGCACTGGTTAGGTGCTCTGCAAGTCACCCTGCTGTGTAAAAAGAGAGGGTAGTACGCCATTCCGCACCAAAATTTAGGCTTTGTGAATTATCTGACTAATGAACGTCGCTTAAAGCGATATCGGCACCATATGATGCTTTTTAAAATCTCAGAGAAAAGGTTACAAAACAAAAGAACATCAACTTAACAGTTGAAAACGATGTAAAATAATTGAGCAATGAAACTAAAAACAAAAGATATATCGGAAATGTGGAGTTTCACATATGTTTAATTGGTATATGATGTATATTTTAACAAGAGACATTTTTTGAATGGTTAGCTATTTCCTACGGTCTAAAGCTTAAACTTTATTCCCAGATTGAGAAATTCATAGACCTTTTGCAAGAATTTTAATATTTACAGTTTGCTCCTCTCGAAAATGCAAGTGCAGCCATTTTTGAAAAACTGAAAAACATAAGATATTATCAATAAAGGTTGTTTTTTTTGTATTCCTTAAAAGGTCCTGTCGCATCCTTGGAAGACGCAGAACAAATGGCAAAAGTGAAGCAAAGTATTCGAGTACAATTAAAACAATTTACCTGTATAGGAAGAGACAATGTTTTGACGAATAGCAAAATATTCTTTTGAATGGTAATGTATTAAAAGCCTATTAAAAGACAAAGAATTCATACATTGTATTCCAGTTTAGTGATACTTCTTTAATGAAACGTTTTCCTTAATCATCTTGAAATGGATTCAAGTGGTATTGTCAGTTTTACATACCATATATCTATGCTACGTTTGTTTCAGTTGAGGTCGAAAGAAGTTTTGTCGTACACTTGACTGCATTTTCCTATTCTTCTCCAGCTTACTATGAACCTCCGTCTGACAATTTAAATAAAAAAACAGTCTTAACCATTTTAACTGCAAACTATACTGTACTTACCTGAAAGTTACCTCATTTTTTTCTCGTTTCACTTGTAATTTATTCTTACCTTGTCCTATGTTTTACAAATTACTTCACATGCAGCTGTTGACCGATAGGACTCGTAAAGTATATTTTCGAATTTGTTTCGTATTTGGAAAGGTAAAAAAGTGTACACCAACTTAGAAATCCCCCTTGACAGGGGTAACTCACCTGGTCTTGTAATTCTTCCTAACTACATTCAGTGATCTTCCGCTCAGGCTCTGATTCACTATATAAGCGTTACACCCTGTTCTCGATGTTTTTATCCATGTCTTACATCATTCTCACTAAATCATTACTTTTACACTTACACCACAGCTATAAACAGCCATCAGTCGAGACGTGACCTAGACGCAACAAGAGAATTGCAACAAAAATGCTAAGATTGTAGACTGTTGTAACTGGTCACATAAAGGGCAAGGTATAATGAGTATGGACGTATATGTTATCAAATAATAGAAAAATAGAAGACTTTCCTTTACATCACCTTAATAACAAGCTAAACAACTGCTTCAGTAATGAAGCAGAGCAATTAGTTATCTTAAAAGACATAGCACAACTGCAAAGAATTCAAGGAATGGTCCCTCATGAAAACAACAGTTTCAATTCACACAGATAGCCAAGTAAAACTGTATTTATCAGAAATCATAAAAAGCACGACATCCTTGAGAGAAAACATAACTGAACTCCAAAACTAAGAATGGACAGTAACTCCTTCGTGGGTCAAGGCGGAAGTTGGTGATGTGGGAAATGAATCAGCAGAGAGGCTAACCAAACAAATAGCTGCCAGTGAAGATTTACCAGAGATATATGGTACCATACTAACTAGCACAATGAATAAAATACTAACGGAAACGATAATTGCCGCATCGTAAGTTGGTGATTGGCGTTTTGCCTCCACGTGCTATTCAGCTGCGAAAACAAGGAGAGGGAATAAACACGTAACTGACACGTCATTGCGGTCGCCTAGCAACCGACAATCCACCAATCAAAAGAAAACTGTTGCCATAGCAACCCGGCACGCTTATCCTACGTTGCCAACTCTATCGCACTACACCACGTGCTTTATGCATGACGCTAGTCTATCGGCATGTTGAGGTTTGCAATATGCAGACACTGCTACTATTGCTGCTTCGCGTATGAATCAGCGGTATCACAATACCGTCGTCATTCGTTGCCCTTTAGTATGAGATGGTATGCGTTGTTGGAAGGGAACAGGTGTGGATTTAGTTTCAAGGAATATCTTACGAGGTTTTCTGTGTGAATGACCGACCTTTACAGTTTAATGACCAACCCTTCTTACCTGCCTTTGTCCGGCCCAGTTCTAACATGAATAACCCTTACGGTACTTAGGGTATTTCTCCCTGTCACCACTGCCAAACTAAGAGTTTACTGCTTCAAGTAGTGAATGTTTCACAGAGTGTAAACAGCTTTACATTTTCGCAACATAATTCGTGTGTTTCGGTGATCAACTTTAGTGTTTCAGTGTAACTTTAATATTTAGCTAATTATCGTTACTAATGGCTGTCACAAATTCTTGTGCTACAGAAACAGACAGAAAGAAATTATCTGTGAAGATCACAAAAATGTTTTTGTGTACGGAATCCCAATTAAAGGACAAGTAAGGGGAATTATATGTGCGTGTTCAAGACCAAAGTACGAATTTCTTGAAATGCTAAAAGCAAACTGCAATTCTCAAAATATATAATTAATGAAATTGCTGCAGAAAAAGGCCACAAAATTATTAGACTCCCTCCCTACCATTGCCATTTTAATGCAATAGAGTTGATTTGGGCCCAAATAAAGGGATATGTAGCGCGCAACAATACAAATTTCGCTATAACATCTGTTATAAAACTAACAGAAGCAATAGCAAAAATAAGTGCTAAAAATTGGGAAGATGCTGTTTGTCACACAAAAAAGTTATAGTATCAGCATGGGACGTGGCGAGGAACGGTACAGTGGCAACGGCGCTATTCCCTCTCCTTCCCCACTCCTTCAACCGTCAATCACCAACTTGTAATGCACCCATAATAGTATGCAACTATGGGAAGTTGAATGGCAAACAACTAAAAATGGACGCACCGCAAAAACATTCTTCAAAACAATACGGGAGAGATTGAAGACCAAGCTCCAATTTAGCCATAATTTAACAGCAATGCTTACAGGACATGGAAAATGGGGGGATTACTTACGATTTCAGATTGTGGAAGACTGTACATATGTCTGCAGAAAGTGTGCACAAACAGTTCAACATATTTTGTGGGACTTGGTAAGACTGAAAACTAAGACGGAAACCCTTAAGAAAGTAGGGAGTGTCAAGGGTCGATGGCCAATTGAAGACTGTGAACTTATCGGAATTTTTAAAAAACAATTCCTTAAATTTGTTAATAATACTTATACACTTTCATATTTTACAACCAAACAAATAATTGAATGTAAGCCAGAGAACATTGTGAAATTATGTGTTAACACAGTATTATTTGTAAATCTAAAATGTAAGATAAGTGAACGCCATCGCATATAGTATTACATAATAATGTAATGGAGCGTGCGGCAATAAATAAAAAGAAAACATCCATACAATATTATTTTGGGATAATTCCAAACGTTAACTAATAACTTAGGGAGTAGTTGATTGCGGTCACTCCACCATCTCTTTAAGGAAGGAAACTAGTCGTCAAAAATTCCCATATTCCAAGTAATTTAAAACAAGGTTTACAGATAAATCTATCGTGTGTTTGTTTCACAGGACGATGAATCACATGAATTGTCTCAAAGCTGTACTCTTGAACTTCCTCATACAGAACTGCAATTAGTTTCAAGTTAGCACTACATAAACGAGATATTATTATTCCTTTCGAAACAGTAACCGTTGCTCTGTTTACCTCAGTGAAGTGCTACTTGATTGCAGCTGACCGCTTAAGACATCTCATTGGAAAACTCAATAGCTAAAGGCAATACACAAACATGGCCGTGCAATGACTGAGTGGTTAGATCGCTTGGCTCTCACCTAGGCGGCCCGGGTTCGATCCCAGGCGACCACAACGTGGGATTTGTGGTGGACAACATAGCGCTGGAGTGGGTTTCTTCCGGGTCCTCCGGCTTCCCCCATCATCATTCCACCAATTACTCCAATAATCATTCATTTCACACTTTGGGTCGGACCCTCACCCCTGATTTTATCTCTTAGGTCAGATGCTTCAGCTACCTCGCTCTGAGGGAAACCAATCGCCTCCCAACGCCAGCATTGGCGAGAATGGGAGAAAAAATTCAAATATAATGGGGAAGCCATACCCGTTCTGAATACTGACACAATTATAGAACTTCTGATTTTGCTAAGTGTCAAACTATAATTAATACGGCAAGTCATGTTTCAATATTGAGTGCTTTATTTTGTAAATCAGTCAACTTTGACAAATATATTATAATGATTGAGAAGAAGATTTACATAAAGTACTTCACAATAAGTTGTTTACTAACATAAACTTCTGTTCAACATTATAAAGCTTTGTAATTCTGGTAAGTTGATGTAGTTCTCGCGATTTTCATCTACCAGTCTCCTCTCTGTGCTGACAACCACAATAAATGAACACCGTTTATCGTAGCTTTCATTGCTACCAATCACAAAAAATATGCATTCTTTAAAATATCTATATGAAACAAATAAAGTCTTCATGTGCATATGTTTACAATGATATATGTTTACAACTATGTACATATGTATAGAACACTTGTCCTTAAACAGTCCCTTCTGTCATAAATGTTTAGGACATCACAATATTTTTGTAATTTAAAAAATAAATCTTAGTAAAAACTGCTACAAGTATATGATACATTATAAAATATTTTCTTGCTTCCGCAGAATTACTTACACAAAACAGGTTTCACAATTACAAGGATTAGTAATCTTAATTTGCAATACATAATTAATGAACAATGCCTTTAATGTGTCTGTCCATTCCCTGGTTTTTCTCTTTTACATTTTTTCAGGAAGGTTATCAAGTTATTTAAAATCTTTTAAGAAATAACAGCTTCAGCCTGTTACCTATATTTCATCCAAAATTTTGATATCCAGATACCAGATTTTTGTTTTCTCCGCTCCTCAATGTCCTATATATCAGTGTGAAAAGTTCAGGTCCATGACTGTTCTTCTCTTTGCTATTTGATTGTTTCAGAAGTTTATTTATTTGTATCTTTATTCTCAAATTTTTATCATAGAGGTTAAGCTAGTAGTTAAGTAATTAAGTTTACCTGTGTAAAAGTTTTCCAATATTACAGAAGTTGACCAATTTGTTCCTGAGAGCAATAGCCATTTATGGAAGCTTTCTATTGTTAATATAACAATAGCCAGGTATTGAAGCTTTCATTTGTTAATCCTTCCATAGTAAAACATACAAGGCTATAGCTATAGTATAATATATAGCTAAAATATTGAAGCTTGTGTGTGCTGAAAACGTTGGAATCAAGCAACATGAGGTATATTTTAAAAAAAATCAGAAACGCTAATATTAAATTGCTGATAATGAAAATTGTCAGTCTGATTTGATAATAAATTGCGAATCGCAATGGAAAATAGAAAAAATCGAGGTAGTGGAAGTACAGCATACGAAATGATAATGGTATTGGTAACTTAAATTAATGGTTAACTTTTAATCCGTACTAATTGTATAAAGTGAGATATTTCGTATGCTTATGGGGTCCATAGAACGTTTCTGAAAACAATTTCAAAAGATTTTGAAAAACCTTCATCGATGAATCTTTCCCTCCCTTTGAAGGGCACCGGACTAAAATACCATAGGTTAAATACGATTTAAAAGTCAAATGAAAAAAGAACAAAAGAAAAACTCTTCGTTAGAAATTCCATGGCGTATAAAATAACTGTACTCCATAAAGTTTAAATAAAGCAATGCTTATATTATTACAAAAACAGGCTAAACAGTGTGGCTGCACTTTTGTGCAGGTATCTTAGAAAGTCCTGTATGTGTGTTAGCAGAAGCTGAATGCTCTTCTCGTCCAAATGTGTATAAGTCTCCATGCTGCCCAGCTTTACCAAAAGCCTTAAAAGAGGAGATGCCCCATAAATTTTGCTCATATGTGTATCTGGATGTGCTTGGAGAATATCAGCATACTGTGGACCCTCAAATTTTTACATTTAATTACATTCACTTTGTCAAAACAAGTGTAATTAAGGAATCATGCAATTGTTGTATAATAATTGCAGAGGGTAAAGTAATAGCCAATGCATTTGAATTTCTCAGATGAGCACCTAGAGTCAAATGTGAATGCCAAGGAATATGGATATATGAATATTAATTATGTGTTAATTTTGAGATGCATGTGCTTCACTTACCTGCACTTTAACAGAACATGATCCAAAATCGACTCATGCTGTTTTTTGTGTATCTGAACTGGCATTCACTGTTACAAAGCCTAAAAGGTGGAGGCACGCGTGGTTTGCCACACTATTACTGCTTATAATAAGCATAGCACTTGCCATTCCAAATACACCCTCTGCCTAACTGTTATGGCATACTCGTTATATTACTTCCGAAAGGAACGGAGTCCGAATGCTATTTCTAGAAACTTCAAAATACACATTTAATTAACAACGTGATGTGCTGGATTCACATGCCTGTCTCTGCTCATTTACAAACTACTCTTACAAACGTATATCCTTTACTTCATGTTAAACCTGATAAATATTTGCAGCAATTATCTTATTGCCCATTTTCTTACGGGTGGAAGAAATGTGGGAAAAAATTAAGTCGTAAGTGGCAGACAAGTTTTTTAATCAAACACCTACATGATGGCTCTATTTGTATGGCCAAGAGAACCGACATCGAATGTCCTCCTAATTAAAAATCTATAAATATTGGAAAATTAAAACAAGTAAAAAGAAACGTATGGATAATGATAAATTTTATAACAAATTATTTTTGACAAAATGCGTATTTTAGCGAGATCTATATTTTCTTGCAGTAAGATTTTTTCTAGCTCATATTGTCTGCTGGCTATGCAGAAGTCATAAAGAATAGAGAGGCTTCTGACGACATTCCCAGAAGTTTTATGATATATATTTTCCTTGCCAGAATGTTTGGTCTTTAACGAATGTTTTCTTCCAAGTTGAGCTGTTCACACTCCCCCCCCCCCCCCACACACACACACACATACTCACACACGCATGGACCTTTTTATAAAATTATCATTATGGATATTTAGAGACAGCGAAACATATACTTCCTCTGACATCTAGATAGCAAGTTTGAGTGAAATAAAGATTCTTCTTATACATATAAGTAAACAGTAGCAAAAATAGTGTGTAAAAATATAATATTGCTTGAAACACACTTTTCAACCTTCCTCTCATATGCGGTTTATATTATTCTATTTTAATTTAATAAAGAATGAGTTATTCAGATTGGAAGTAGTGAATGAATAGTGTACAAGGGAAAGGACAGATACAAAAGTATCCTTTAGCTATTCTTGGGTTATACCGAGTTACTTGGGATGTGCTATAAGCTACAACCCTCCTCCTCATGTAAGTTATTAAGCAAACTAAATAACCGTTACACAACTGCAGGTTTTATCGTATTCTGCTTCTGCAGAAAGATCGCTATTTCAGCCCGCACCGGTTTATAAAACCTGTATCGTAACATATATCTGGATGTCTTCGGAAACAATTCAATGAGGTGTCACTTACATTGATTTTTCTCTTACTTTTCTCTTTCTCTCTCCTTGTATATATTTTCTTCGACAATAGAGGACGGTAAGGAGGGATATTCCTTCTCTTGTAGTTCTTCCACTCCCATTCTAGTTTTTTTTTTTTTAGCTTTAGCGTTGGGACAGGAGAATTGTTAGTACGCGACTTTGCTAGCATTTCATAACCCGTGTCCCAGTTTTCCTCTTGATTATACTGCATGGTGCAGGAATGACGGTATGCTTTGCTGTCTCGTCCCATATATTGTGAAGTCTTTCTGGCAGTGAGAAACCCGATGTAAACATTTTGGCAGATACTGTCGGATGCGCTGCAGGTTTCTGTATATTTTCAACGGCTGAGTGTTGATAACTGATGCCAGAAAGATTACTGTCAAAAACCGAATGTACAACAGGATGTGTTTCGTTTCCTGTCTGGTTGATGGGCATCTGCACAACGTGATGGTGCTCACACAGACCCTTGTTTCATAAAACCATTATAATTTCATCCCCTCGAAATACCCTTGTCTTTACAGCAGGAGGAGCAGCATTTGTGATGGTGATGCTCTTGCTTGTCTTCGATGACGTTCCGTCAGGGTTTCCATAGGGCAGTGTCTTTGCTTACTGGTATGTTTTCTCACTAGGTCACGAGCGCTGCTGATAAGAGAACACAAAAGCACTTAGACCTAGCGATTTTGTAATACAAAGGACACAACCAGGCTCAAAGTTCGAATTTGCCAGGTCCACTTTGGAAAGTTAATCTGGTGTACCGTACCTTGCGTGAAAATCGAAGGACAGGTTGGTCGAGGGCTGGTAGCCCACCGTTCCCAATGTGTGCTACTTGCAGACTGAGTGATGTACTTGCTGGGTGGGCACCACAAGCAGGGTTGGCCTTCATCAGTGGAAGGGTCAACAAGTACGATTCCAGTTTGTGTAATCTCGCGGAGAGATGAATACCTGCTCCCTCTCTCTCTCCCCCTCTAGGCCTGTATACCGATTACTTAAGAAAGTTTAGTAGCCAAGTAGTAACCAACTCAACCTAGAAAAAGTTACAAGTGTTAACAACCAACATGTATTATAAAATCCACTAAAATAATACATATTATATACGTATGTATGTACATATACTATATATGTATTCCTGTATTATACAATAAAAGTATATATATTCGGCCCAGTCTTAAAGAGAAGATTATAATCACAAATATAATGAGGTTTTAGGCATGTCTATACATGTAATTTGTAATATATATTAACGTATTAAAATAAAAATGTTACCTTCAATAATTTTCAATAATCTTTTAGGTAGAAATAAATGATCCAATAATATGTAGGAGTTCACGGGCTTACTGGCCGTGGTCTAGTCGGAAAAACGGAAGTTCCTGACGTTTCGCTCGTACGTGCGTCGAGCATCCTCAGAGGACTCGTGACTAGACCACCGCCAGTAAGCCCGGAAACTTCTACATATTACTGGATAGAGGTCGGCCGTGAAAGCCTAAGTTGTTGCATTAGAAATAAATGCTTTATTGGACTAATTGAAAGTTTAGAACAAACGCTATTCCTACGACATTACGAAAACAAACACTGCAGTATTAAAAGTGATAAACTATTTTAAGGATGGATCAAAGGAGATATACCTCCTCTGGCCTATCCCCAGGGAATGTGTAATCCCGCAGGTCGGAAGGGATCCGGTTGTACGAACCCCCAAATTACAGTTTTGATCTGTAGCGTTTAGTAACTCTGACATCTGCTGTGATATCTCTTTCCGTCCGGCCGCACTTCGTACCCTCTGGCCTAACGCTCCCTCCGTTGGGCCTTAGTAAAGAGTAAGCCTAAAGATCTGCCATAGATTGGAAGTTAAATCCTTTGTAATGGTCATTGGGCTACATATTAACTAACGTTACAGGAGTAAATTTAGTACCTATTTTTTTTCAGATTATAACGGGCTACATTTTATGGCATTTGACCTTTCGGCTAGGAACAAAACACAACTTCATTTGAAAATACATCTCAGCCAAAAATAAATATGAAGACAAAGCTAAAATGTAGTGCAATTGGAAGCCTATTACAATTTAGGTAAATAAAATAACAATTATAACTGATTAGATGATTTGAAATTAAGCATTTGGGGTTAAACGAATAAATAGGCTACTAAAAACCGTCGCACGAGTAGTGTGGTTAACTCTTATTTTGGTTCCTTTCACAGTTTGCTACGAACTCGCTTATGCACGATGATTATAGAGATGTGGGGACCTCAAGTTTATGTAGTCCAAATTATTTAATTACGAACAGACAAGAAAAATACAAATACATTAACTCAGTCACATTAAAGAAGTAGGTTACGAAAATGGGTTGCAATT
Organism: Mantis religiosa; assembly: GCA_030765055.1. Taxonomy (NCBI): domain Eukaryota; kingdom Metazoa; phylum Arthropoda; class Insecta; order Mantodea; family Mantidae; genus Mantis; species Mantis religiosa. The sequence goes on along the minus strand of JAUKNK010000237.1, from coordinate 4,782,389 downwards.
GAGAGCCGACATAAATTATAGAATGTATTGAAAGGAAAGCTATAATGCTAAGATTTAAGACGATAAAAATCATTAAAGAAGGTTGAAACACTTATGATATATGTAATAAAACCACAATCCAAAATCTCCACTTAATTTCTGACTTGGTAAGAATAATTATAATACTTAAGTATAAAGGTTGTCCACTGTCATAGTAAAGATGGCTAACGTAAATTGAAAAGAATTATTCTGATCTATGCACTCGCATGATTTTCTCTACGCATTCATGTACAAAATTTTCTTCGGAACCCCTGTTCTTCTATTTCAGGTTTAGATAGATGTTTACAGAAATAGCCTTATAGCATGTTTTCTCCCGGAAACAATAGGAATAGGAGAATACACTAGGCTTAAGCTATAGTAATCTTAAGCTTTTTTAAGTTATCAAATAGGTGGATAGGACGGGAAGATCCGGTGCGATGGCCAGCTCGGTCCCCAGTCTTGATGTCATTAGAATTCTTTCTCTGGGCACAGTAAAAGAGTGTAGCAAGAAGCCCAACGGCAGTAGAGGATATGCAACATCGTATTCCTGCGACGTGAGCGGAAATATCTGTAGTAACACTGCAATCTGTGGAACACTCTCTTGTTACCAGATTCGAAAGTTATATTGATGCAAACGGGTGCATCTTACATGCCGGATGTAATGCACAAAAATGAAGTTTCTGAGAGCTGTAACCACTAGCAAATGCGTTTAGAAAAGCGGAACTAATGTGTAATCACTAATTTTAGCTCTAGTTGTCATGTTGCTAGATTTAACAGACATGTTCCGTTTTAAAAAAACGCAATTTGGTGTTGGAAGTATTATTTGTTTACCTATATGGATTGTGCATACTTACTCATTGTGTGAGCTCCTGACATACGTACATTCCTGGCCAAATGTAGTTTTCATATTTTGTTTCATTTCGGAGATATTTGAGATGGCAGATGTAGGTGGGGCACTATATATATCCCAGCGAAATTTCTACCGCTAATAAAAATTGTCTAAACTTATATTTATAAATAAAATACATACAGAATACTTAGCTACTTATTCTGCAATTGTGGGTGAAGTTTAAGTATGACACAGTTAAAATAAGTTATTAACTTAGAAATTTCTGTTAAATATTATACTTGATATATTTTGTGGTGCGTAAATATATAAAGGTGATGGCTTTCCGACGCGCGAACACGCGACGTCATTGTCCATGAGAGAAACAGGGAAACTCCAGTTTGAATCCGCTAACTTCCAACGACTGCCCTTGAGATACATTTTTTGTCATTGAAAGGCCAAATATTCCCCAATATTTTAAAATTTATGTGATAAAATATTTATAGTCTTATGCGTTCAGAAATTAATTTTTTGCCTAATGTTCGAAAGGCATATATCAGACTAAATAAACAAATTTCATTCCTGATAACTAACGATAAACATTGTTTAATAAAATATGGTAAGTGAAATTACTTTGAAGATTTTGGCAAGGAGTAGAATATGTTTCTACTTTGTAATGCTTCTGTTTGCCAAAATAAAAGAAGGTGTGTGTGTTCCATAAAACTTTGCGGGAGTATCTTTGTATTTAGGTAATAACCCAATCCATAATCACTTCAGGATTTTTTTCTCACCTCTCAAAATTTCCATCGACTTATAAAAATATTACAGAACTAGAATTAGGCAAATCGGTTCAGCCTTTCTCAAGTTTTTGTAAGACTTGTCTTTATTTAGCTTACAAATACTCATCTCAATATCTAGAGCTGCTTTATTGCTTATTGATTAATTAACTATTTTACATTTACAGAAAGATGGTCCACACTAAGGCCAAGTAATATGGCGAGCACATGAATATATTGTTCCATTCAGAATGTAGGACATAAAAATCTTGTAAAATGAAGTGTAGGTAACACTGATAATGTCGCTTTTTATAGGTTTTCAGTGAAACTTAGCTGATATTTAGTTTTTTAATCAACACTTACATGTACATAAAGAATTTAATTTTTCCCACTGTATCTCTTTTTGTTTCTTAATTATTAAGATTTATCGCTTACTTTATGATCGTATGCCTAACACAGTAAAATCGTTAAAATATTGTATTTTTCTAATCCTCTAATTTTATCGGATTATAACTAATAAATTTTTCATTCAATTCTATTTTACCAGCCTTAGTTCAAAATAAAATATTTAAAATCTATTACATTAAATTACTAAAATTTAATAAACTTATATAACCTTAATAATAAAAGGAAAACTTATCAAATATATCATTGCTTGCACTTTTGAAATCTATATTGGTATTTTTAATTGGATTAAAAGTGCATTTTGGAGTATCAATTTGATAAAAAATACTTTCTAAGAAACTCTAATTCATTGTCAAACAAATTCACACTTTCTTTTTAACTCACATTGAACTACATTAAACTACATCTGTAGAATTGCAGTACATGGCTTCCCTTTTAAAGTGTGTAATCAAAAAAAAGGTACATGAACCGAAATTGACGTGCAAATGTTTGTTGTGTGAGGCCATCTGCGAAAGATATCACATATTGAGGTGTAAGAAGACGACAGAATCACTGGCGGAATACGACAAAGGAATTTAATACTTAACTACTCATGCACGAATGTTAGACCTACTATCATCAATTTTTAATCTACATTATATAGAAACACTTGTCTTTAATGTAAAAAGGCAAAATATAATTGCCATTTATAGCACCAGAGTATTTATTCGGTCATGGAATACGAATGTCAATTTATTAAGATATGTATTGCATTACATAGAAAATGAAGCTAGCTACAGTGCAGCAATCATTATTACACAAATATAACTATTTTAACAAGCACTTCAGTTATGTTAAGAAAGTTAGGTCAATTTTTCTTATTAATTGAGATCGATTTCATAAACAAATTGCTTGCATCATCAGGCAATTATCAATTAATAAGAAACGTTGATATCATTTTCTTAAGATAAGTGAAGTTTTTGTTTAAAGCAGTTATATTTGTGTAATATGTATTGAATTTCAATGTAACATTCTTTTACGAATTTACCTTGTTGATAAATTTTATAAATTCTGCTAAAGCTATAAATACATTTCTGAAATCTCTGATGTATTACTTATACATCAGGTCATCATGTAAACAAAACTTCTCCTCAATATCTGGAATACTTTTAAATTTATTAATTCCTTAATTGATATATACAAATATAATAATTTGTAACTTAAAACTTCACTTATCTTATAAGAGAAGTTTCATCATTTCTTATAAGATAAGTGAAGTTTTAAGTTACAGACTATTATATTTTGATATATTTGTTTACTTCACTGTTAATAGCTTCACAATGTGCCTATTTATTGTTTAATTGATGATTGTAATGGTAAGGAACAGTGACACATAAGACTAACAAAACTTAACTTTCACTAGTATAACTATTTAGTTTGACTGACGAATATCTGGTCAACTGTTTCAATTAAATATTGTGATTCTGTACTTCTGGAAGAGAAAATGTATAAACTAATGATAAACAATGTCTTTCACTATTTTTGGTGTTAACTATGTATCAAATAAATATTGCTCAAATAATAAGTGATGAAGAAAATGTATTCCTGACTCTTTATACTTGAAGTGTTTTACGCTTGTCTGGAAATTTTGAGGTAAGTTTACTAATGTAGTAATATTAAACTACAAGCGAAATATTGCACGAAGAGGACTTCGTAACAACGATGATTTGTCCAACACGTATTCCATTATGTGTTTCAGTGTGCATACTAGCAAACTGTGTGATGCATTCCAGATGCTGAAGTGATGTTTCATGAGGAAAGCCATTATTTTGGTTTAATTTTTACATAAATATGAAACAAATCTAACGAAAATCTTAGAAAACGATTTAATCACCTTACCTTTTTCTGCTACAATTGAGATGCTCTGAAATTGCTCTCCTTCAAATAAAACCAGCAGAATCTACACCAGCAGAAAAAGATGTAAGTTAAATCGCTGTTTCCTGAAGATACAGAAGATTATCACAAAAATCGATAAATAACTACACAGAAGCATAAAATCACAGGACAAAACAGCGAAAATATATTCCTTAAACTACAAATCATTAAACACAAATAAATTAACACAAAAGGTTACATAATCCACACTGAACGCTTTTATATCTGGTAGCTAAATATTGATATTGAATTATTACATTGCAAATATTTACATATATACATTTGCTATTATAGCTCACCTAGAAGTTCTTTCACTGTGATAGCAAATTATTATGAATACTGGTTACATATATTTACTAGAATATCTTTTATGTATACTCTTCGCTTCTATCCGAAATGTTCCAGGCCTTTCCATCTTTACAGTTTGTTTATTCTTTGCTGTTACTAGACAAGGGTAACACCAACTCCAATACTCAGACCTTAATACGGATTCCAAGATGGCGCCCGTCGAAGCCCAGCGATTCTGGTTACGCAAAATTGGAAACTATATACAATGGACATATTATATTCCATATTAAGAAGCAGTAAGATAACTCTTAAGCATTTATCACTTTATACTTTCAACCAAAACGTGTAATAACATAAACAAAAAGCACAATGACAGATCCTAATCGTTTATCACATACAGGATATTACAAAAAGGTACGGCCAAACTTTCAGGAAACATTCCTCACACACAAAGAAAGAAAATATGTTATGCGGACATGTGTCCGCACTTTTTCCATTTTTTCAAGGTAATCAGATTTATCCATTATGACTAACGATTTTTTTTCTTTTTTGCTTTTGTTTTTGTTTCAATGAATGGATAATATTTTGTTTGCTCTTCTGAACGGATCTGGTTTTTATTCCTTCCAAAATATTTTCACATTGGCTTTTAAGTGGATTTTGTTTTGATACTGGTAGACACTGTGCCGAAATGTTTACATCTGCAATGTAGTCCTCAATTTCGTTTGAAAAACTTACGCAGGTTTTTAATTCATGAAAGGATTTATTACACATATTGATAATTGACAAACCTAATTTTAATTTGAATATGTGTGGTGGCATTCCTGGCAGATCAAGGGATTTGAAAAGCTCCAGTGGGTAATTAACTACTTCATCTGCTTCCACAAAGGTATCTATGGAATTATATATTACAATTTCTTCACTTTGAATGCTGGATTGTGTAAAATTATTAAGTTGGTAGACATCTTTAGACCTCACGGCAAGGACAGGGTGTTCTCTGAGCCGGATCTGATTCTTATAATTAATTTGAATATTAGGTAATACTTTTTCAATAAATTGTTCTGCCCGCCCCGGTAGTGTAGATGATAGCGTGTCTGCCTCACGTTCAAGAGGTCTCAAGTTCGAAACTCGTTCGGGTGAGTTATGCGGTTAAAGGGGTTTTCCAGGGTTTTTTCTTATCCTGAAATAGAAGTGTCGGGTATCTCTAAGCTCCAGGGACACTGGGCTCACTTGAGCTTCATTTCATCCATTCCATTCATCCTCCGATATGATTTAATGTTGGAGGACGTATATTAAGCAATAACAAAAATAAGATTTTTTCTTTCGATGTTATTAAATTACAGAAAATTATGAGGAGACGATATTCCTCTTGTCTCATCTATTGGAAGCGGTCCGTGTCCAATGTCCAGTAACTGTCATGAAAATGCCTCGGTTGATTGATGGTTTTGAAGCTGGACACACATATTCGGACACAACTATAATGTTGCCACAATGTGGAATATTTCAGACAAGCGTTTAATTCGTCCGCTGATGTCGATCGAGAAATTAAAGGCAATATTTGTTTAAAATCTCCTACATTCAATGCAGTCAATCAATGCAATCAAAATCAATGCATTCCCGAATGGTTGAATGTTTCCACGCAAATCTAGTAACGAACGCTCCAGAGCTTCAAGAGATTTGTATGTACCATTGTGCATTCATCCCAAACAACGACTTTACGTTTTTGTAATACTTTTCCTATACAAGACGCTCTGGAAACGATGCACGTGGGATTCCCGTAGATGCACAGGGCATTTTTATTGAAAAGCTGTAAAAAATAATAATTATAAAAAAAATTAGATTTTGTCTATATCTCATACAAAAAATAACCTCTACTTACAATTGACGAACGGCACAGCTCAATCATTACACGATCACACAAAGGCAAATAGATTAAGGTGAATATCGAAAACAGTTTGCAGTTTTTAATGTATCAAAATAAGAGAATTTCTAGCAGCAAGACTTAATTCTCTTCGTACACCAAGATAACGAAAAAATCAATAACAAAACCTATCTAATTCAACTTTCTCTAGGAGAACAAAAGAATATTGTCGGGAGTATTGTTGCATCAGGTGCGGCCAGCGAGCACAAAGAGACAGATAAAGTAGCGCAGAGATAAAGCTTGCCGACACAGAGAAAGAAACAGACAGATGACTAAAATGTTCGTCTCTCTTCCGGTGCGCTCTTGATTATTAGAGAATATTCCACAAATTTCTAGGACAATGAGTGGAGCTTTAATAGAACTCGCGGATCGCCAGTTGAGTCAGTCGTAATCGGAACTGATAATCCTATGCTTGCAGTTGTGATTTGAAGGTCAGCTCTTTTGTTTGTGGTCGAGTGGCAGACGACCTTTAAGGTTGTATTTGTTTATATTATGTAATTCGACTGCTCAGGGCTGTACAAAAGGTGTCTTTCTACGGAAATTAAGAGCATTTAGAATTTCTGCAAATTGGACTTTTAATTTTACGAACCCACAAAGTCACAATTGGTGTCAGAAGTGGAACATACGACAAAGGACGCTCCATTTGTGAAAATTCTAGAAGAGCTGAAAGAAATGAGAACAGCGCATGACAACGTCGCTGCGAGGACGGAGGCGGCAAATATCAACTTGGCCGCAATGATGAGCGAATTGGCCACGGAAATAAAAGCTGCGAAGAATGGCCTGGCAACCGAAATGTAGGCGACGAACAAGGCCCTTGCGGGCAAATTTCAAGAGCAGTTAACTGGCGTGAATGAGGACGTCATGGAGCTGGGCAAGCGGATTGGTCAAATAGACGAGCGCGTCCATTGAGGACCTGGCGAACCGCGTTAACGGGCTAGAGGGAAGGGCCGACAGCAACACCAAGTCCCTGAACGCCATGTTGAGGACATCGTTGGCAGAAGGTTGAAAGATTTAAAGACATACGCAACGGGACGCGACTCAACTTCGGCGCGCTTCAAACCACCAAAGAACAATGGCGTATCAACGTTTGAGATCTCCTACCAGCAATTCGATAGAGTGGCTAAGCACAACAAATGGTCACGAGAGGAAGAGGCCGCTAACCTAATAGCCAGCCTTCAGTATCGGGCCACAGACGTCCACAGACCTGACGTAGCCAGGAGTTTGTCGTCGAGAAACCAAGCCACCTTACCAGCTCCTGACGGCATTGGGCGACAACTTCCGCGTGGAGATGGAGGCTCTGCTGCAGTTGACCTTGGGATAGAGTGGCGTGCGTCAATGGGTGTTCGTTGCTGAGGTTGCTGAGGAGGTGATACTGGCACTGGATGCCCTCTGCAGCCACAAGGGGACGATCGACGTCGGCAGCAAGCTCCTGTGCCTCAAAGGAGAAGACGTGATGCTCCGGCAACCCGAAGAACGCCTTGGAATTTGCAGGTTCATCCTGAGGGAAGACGTGGTAGTCCCCGCGAGAAGCCTGTATGAAGAACATGATGCTGGACCAGAAGCAGCCTCTGCACGGACTCTGCGTAGCCAGGATATTGGTACCGCGCTGAGAGGAATTGCCCCTAAGGCTGCTCAAGCTAGCAGGCACCGATCACGACATCCAGGCCGGGACGGAGTTGGAGACGTGTGAGCCCGTGGGGAGCGTAACGCTAATCGACCACACCAAGAAGCCAGTGCCGACGCAAAACATGGGAGCCCGGCTGGAAGGCTTACTAGATAAGGCGGCCGAACACCTGGTGGCGGAACAGGTGTGGAAGTTTCGATAACTGCTGAGAAGTGAATGGCGTATCTTCAGCCAAGGAAACAACCACTAAGGCCGCACGTAAAGGGTGCATTCACCCCTGAGATGCCCGGCGTATTAGGCAAACACCCAGATGTGTTACGCCGGCGAAACAAGCGGCAGTACAGGACATGCTTGAGGACATGAAATCCAGAGGAGTGATTGAACAGTTACAGCCCGTGGTGCTCCCCTGTAGTCCTTGTGACGAAGAAGAACGGCGAGCTACGCTTCTGCATGGCCTAAAGGAAGGTAAACGCTGTCACCAGGAAGGTCTGTTTTCCGTGACCCCGGATTGACGGCACCCTCGATACGCCTTCTGGTACGCAGTGGTGCTTGCCTTGGAACTGAAGTCGGGTTAATGGCAGGTAGCTCTAGACCCGAGAGACTAGGAAAAGACCGCATTAACTACAGGCCAGGTATGCCCTTTGGTCTCTGCAACGCCCCAGCTATCTTCCAACGCCTCATGGAGTCAATGATGGGAGGATTGACTTATGACGCCTGCCTGCTATACCTGGATGACATCATCATCGTCGGCAAGACCTTCGAAGATCATCCAGACAACCTGAACTAAGTGTTATAGAGACTGCAGGCAACCAAAATGAAGCTGCAGGGGAAGAAATGCCAGCTCTTTTGCAAGGAAGTCAGCCAATTGGGCCACATAGTCTCATCAACCGGAGTGGTCACAGACCCTGTGAAGACATTGGCAGTAAGAGATTGGTCTCGCCCGAAGGATAAGCGGGAATTTAGCAGTTTCGTGGATCTGTGCAGTTATTACCGCCGTTTAATCAAGTGGTTCTCCAACATCGCAAAGTCCCTCTCCTACCTGACAGAACACCGCCTTAAGTATGGACGGAGGACACCGAAAGCGCTTTCCAGCAGCTGCAGAACACACATTGTGGTGCTGCTATTTTGGGATACCCATAACTAGGTTGTGCCTTCAGTGTGCACACCGACGCCTGCCACCAATGCACTGGAGGCGTCCTATTCCAAGTCCAGGAGGGCTACGAGCGGGTGATAGCCTACTACAGCAAGACTCTCCAAGGCACAGAAGAACTACTGCGTCACTCGTCGAGATTTACTAGCGGTAGTAGAGACCTAAAAGCACTTCCACAAGAACCTGTACGGTCAGCCATTCCACCTGATTGACCATTCCGCCCTAACCTAGTTACTTAGCTTTGGAAACCTGGAAGGCCAGAAGGCCACCGTGGATCCAGAAGTTGCAGGAATGAGACTTCACCTCTGAATATCGTAGAGGGAAGAGCCGCGGCAACGCAGACACTATCTCCCGAAGACCCTGCCCAGAAGGGTGCAGTCAATGCTCAAGAGGGGAGGTGAAGGAGCATGCCGCAGCTTCGGAGTAGTCACGGCAGTGTCTGGGGTCGTTTGGGATAGTGAAGCCTGAGGAGGGAGTAGCTGACAGACACCGACGTGGGGCCACTCTTGAGGGAAGTGTAGGTGGGGATAAGAACGACCTGGGAGAACATCGCACCTAGAAACGCTGCGCACAACTAGCACTTGGCCCAAAGGGACTCATTGAAGACAAGAGAGGGCTTGCTGTTCCGTGTATGGGAAATACAGGATGGGAAGACGCAGAGGGAACATTTTGTACTTTCCCGAAGTTAGGTCTGGGAAATCTTGGAGGAAGTGCACGCCGGTGATTCAGGAGTACACATGGGAGCATACCTAACGATCGACAAACTCCGACAGCGCTACTAATGGCTGAGGCTCCAAGCAGACACTGAGAGATTGTGCCGTAAATGTCATGTGTGTGCGGCGAGTCGATGGCCACAGACTAGGAACCGGGGTCGCATACAGCAGTACAGCGTTGGAGCGCCATTCGAACGCATCGCTGTCGTCATAGGTAGACCATTTCCAGTGTCCGTCCGAGGCAGCAGATATCTGATGGTGGCTATCGACTACTTCACCAACTGGCCGGAGGTTTATGCTATGTCGAAGTAGCTGGCGAAAGCAATCACGGACTGCCACCTGGAGCAACTGTTCTGCCGTTTTGGGGTGCCGTTAGAGCTCCTCGGTGATCAGGGCCCCAATTTTTATTCTAACCTGATTAAGGAGGCACTGGAAAGACTTGGGGTGAACAAGATCCACACAACTCCCCTACACCCGCTCTCAGACGGCATGGTCAAGGGTACATCAAGACACCAGAAAAAACCATGGGAAGGTCGTGGCCAGACGTTAGAGAGACTGAGACGTCATGGTGCCACTGTCCCTGCTGGCCTACCGTTCGTCAACACATGATACCACTGGGATGACGCCAGCCAGCTTAATGTTCGGCCGAGAGTTACGCCACCCTGTGACATGGCTTTTGGAAGAATAAAACCCGAATATAAACATCCAGCAACGGAGTACGTAGAGAGCCTCGCGGATAATCTCCATGACATGCATGAGATGGGTCGTCCGAACATCTAGATTGCGATGATCATCATGATGATGATTTATATAAGGACGCTCAACTTCGGCGGTCATCAGCGCCCTCTTAAAAAACTGGTCATGGCAAAAGCCACATATAAAAATTGCTAAAAACTAAACAAGTGTAAATAAGCCTATTAAAACTACACCTACATTGAAGAAAATCAATCTAAACCCACCAAAAATTTATTTCACTAAATCCTAAAGTCTAAACTAGAAAAGACCCTAAAAACATTCTCCACTACTGTGTTATCGTCCGCTAGCATTTCTGGAATGCAGCCCGGAAGCTGCAGAGACGTCCTAAGGTGTGCTAGGTAAAAACACTCTAGCAGCACGTGTCATCCAGATAACGCAGATGGCGAGCCACCGCATGAAGACGCGGTATTACAGGCAAGCCAACAGCCAAGGATTCAAGCAAGTTGGCCTGCTCTATTTTTACCACCCTATATGGACCAAGGGGCGCTGTCCGCAACTTCAACAACCATGTCAAGGACTGTACCGGGTGGTAAATGGGATTAACGACGTGGTGTCGTTAAGCCACCCCGTGGGAAATTGTTGGTGGTACACTTTAATCGTTTGCCCCGCTACGATGGTGCTGTTCGGGACAACCAGCCTTGAGGAGGCAGTAGTGTCGCAAGCATGGTTGCGTCCGGCACTTCTAGCGCGCACAAAGAGACAGATAATGTAGCGCGGAGATAAAAGCTTGCCGAAGCAGAGAAAGAAAGAGATCGATGACAAGAATGTTCGTCTTTCTTCTGCTGCAGTCTTGATTGTTAGAAATCATTCCACATACTTCTAGGACAATCAGCGGAGCTATAAAAGGGGCAGCGGGTCACCAGTTAAGTCAGTCGTAATCGAACTGATAATCGTGTGCCTGCAGCTGAGATTTGAAAGTGAAATTTTTTGTTTGTTGTTGAGTGGAAGGCGACCTTGAAGGTTTTATTTTGTATGTTATGTAGTTTGGCTGCTCAGGGCTGTACAAATAGTGTAACTCTACGGAATTAAGGTCATTTTGAATTCCTGCAAACTGGACTTTAATTTTACGAATCCACAAAATCCAATATAATTAAAGGCTAGGCCCAGAGATGGTATGGGCGTCCTCAACCCCCATTTTGACCGTTGATAAAACTCTATTCTTGCTTTCGCAGGTATGTTACTGACGCAAGACGGCGTGGCGAGGAGCACGTCGATGCCGTCTACACCACCTTTTCCAGTGACACTGCGCGCCGTCAGCTGCTGAATAGATGACAGCCTCATCGCGGACGGTCATGCCATGTCAAATCAAGCCACTTTCTTCAAGGCGGGTTATGGTATCCGACAAAAATGTAAAATTTGATTTAATGAAAGCTAATTTGCCTTAGATTTGGATATCAGAAAACAGATCCTGAGCGTTCTCAATTGCCTGAGAATCTTACCTATCAAAACTATTCACCACTTCTCTCACTATATGAAAATTGTCACTGTGCACTTAACCATGCATCACAGGGTGCCAAAATTGGTGCCAGGGACAAATCTATATTAGGGGCTTTATCTTTCAAATACATAGTTTGGGTTGGTGCTGTCAAAAATATTTCTTTTACTGTGGAAATTAATGTATCTACTTCTGGAAGCTCTGATGTGACCTGTTCCGCCATGATGAATTCGATGAAAAGCATGGGCCAAAAACGTAACATACACCATCTTATTGTAAATTAATTGGATCGATTTTGCCGCCTTTACTATGTATGCCGCCGCGTCTGTTAGGAAGAGGAGTACGTTGTTATGCTATATTCCACTAAGCCACACTAAACTCATGGATTGATCGAATAGTTTGCATATCTGACAGTGGTAAACAGCTTCCATAACCTCTAAGGTTAGAAGAAACATTTGTCCAGCAATAGTTGCTTCTAGCGTACCATTAGCCATATAACGCCCCTCTGAATCGGTTGTCTCATCAATTGATACATGATTTTTTTCCCATTCACACATTGTCGTATTCGGTATAACGTGTCTTCATAACATTTCTGTAGGTAATTTTTACGCAAAGTTGATTCATTTGGAATTGTGTGAACAGTATGATATTCAAAAAATCCCTGAATTTTGTATTAATTTTCTTAGCGGAATATTTGCACTAACAAACATTTCACATAATTCTTTATGAAAGGAAGATGACTTGTTACTTGACGTCGAAGCCGTTTCTTTTAACGTTAACTGAGACGCTTGTCCTTTTCTCACATTTTGAAGAGCTGGAAAATGTTTTTTGTAGTTGCAATCCACACGTATTGCATGATGTAATCAGCGATTCCTCCAATTGAGTCCATAAGTACGCGGAGTCCATAAGTACGAGGCATGAATTTCCTCTCACCCAGCTTTCCGCGATGAGGCTGTCATCCATCCGTCGGCTGACGGCGCACGCTGTTGTGGTGACGACGCTAACGTGCCACTTGCTACGGCGGCCCTTGTTGGTTTTTCCGGCTGCTCTACGTGATGTGGGCAGTGTCGTTCCACAGTCCTGCCACTCAACTCTGACTCTGACGTTTTGTGGCTGAAGGAGGTGGAGGGGGGAGGTTAATAGTACCAACATATAATAATGAGTAATTGAAAACATAACGTCAGAATTATCCTTATAATGGGAGTATAGGACTATTTTAGCTTCAAAATATTGAAATCGAGCTTGTAATTTCATTATCTTGTAAGATATTCTTTACAACATCACTCTATTCGAATATTTCGTTCACACCTTTCACGCACACCAACTGCTTCTGTTGGTAGTACTGGTAGTCTGTACATCCAGTGTCGTGGTCAGCAAGTTAAAACAGTCTACTAACGTCAATCCGCGTTGTCGGTGCTAGTCGTGGCTTGCAAATCCAGCACCGTGTTGCCGCTGTAATTTTGGTGGTTTGTTTAATTTTTCGTGTGTGTCTGAATTCCGATTTGTAGCGTCTGTAAGTCCTATTATTATCGCTATTATAATAATATGGCTACTGAATCGTCAGAATTCAAGGAAAAAATCGGTTCTTATAAGAACCAAAGCCGTGAATGTATATCAGGCTACGTCAGTACTTCGAGAAGGAGCGGGACAATGGTGGACCACTACTACCTGTTACCAAGGTGCTGGACAAAGTTTGTGACGCTTGGAAGGTGGAAAGAATGTGACCAAGGATAAGTGCCAGCTGATTTAAGTTCGCCGTCTGCAGTTCTGCGTACACCGGGAAAGCAAAGGCAACGAGGTAGTCTTAAACCTCCACTTGATGCTTTTCAAAAGGATGCTATAAGGCGACATGTATATCAATATTATATGAGAAAGGAATTTCCCACTCGTGCGAAGAAGCTTTCTGTTATTTCTTTTCCAGTAAATAGTATATTGTCTCCATATGCAACTATTCTGGGATCATGTATATACACGTAGTCCACGTTCATTTACGAAGTTACGATCTGCAAATGCGTGAAATATTTAAAATACACATGTTCCTCTGCTTGAAATTCCCGCTAAAGAACTGGCAACAACGCGCTTCCCCCTCTCGAGAACTGTCAGAGCCGGAGACAGAGCGGCCAGACTGTAGTTGTCCCGGGTGGCCACACCCCCAACACACGTCACTTGGTCTTCGCCAGCGTCCCTCATCTGGTATTCGGTCTCCATTGAAGCAGATAGTTCTTGTTCTCCAAGTCGGAGTAGCGTAACCTTGGCCGTTTCCATCCTTAATGTGGACGTTAGCGCCTGGTGGACTATCCTGTAGTCACCGAGCATTAGGTGGTGACGTATCTTGATATCTCGTACCTCGTCATTGAAGGTGTGGGTTAGTTCCCGGGTTACGAATTAGAGAGCGAGAACGAATAAGGCTTTGCTGGAGAGCTGTTCGATTGCCAGGCACACTCTCGCTGCTGCGACCCACGTTTCAGCTGTCTGCCAATCAGCGCTCATTTCCCAGGGCGTCTCAGATGTCCTTGGGCTCCAATACTGTATGCATCACGTTCACTACTTCTACGGCTCGTCCTGGAGGCTGGCTATTACCTGTGGGGAATGTTTTTGAAGTGGAAACTTCTGTAGGCGCGTTTAGCACTTTTTGTGGGTAGTGAATTAAACTGAGCCGTCACGCTGGAATATGTGCTGCTGATTCGGATGAAGTCGGCTCGATTCGGCTCAGTCCGGACTAACCCGCCCACACTCATTCGTTATTTGTCTTATGTTGTCCATACCACTCCACATTCAACAGCGTATCAACAACACGCATCCAGGTATGTTTTAACATATGTCAAATATTAAAAATTCAGAAACCCTACAGGAGCTTTATTAAACAAATAATTGTCTTAGGGCCTTTATTACAAATGCCTGTCAAGTGCCAGTAATCTTGTGTCATTTAGCAAGTAGACATGTCAAATTCCACTTTAAACAATAAAAATCGTCAAAAGAAACGGATATCACCCAAGTTCGGTATTTGAAGAATTAAAACCATAATAACTAAAAATAAAACGAGTGTGGTTATGGAAAATAAAAGTGTTAGGAGTTTGTAAATGGGATGTGTCATTTAAGAACTGGTTACTGTTATTGACAATTTCTCTTTAATGTGAGTAGTAACACATAAAACATCAATATGTTAAAATAAATTAACACGTAAATAACAAAATTATCACGTATTAAAATGACGTTTTGCCACTATTACCACTTCGCACATGAATATTGTATCCAAAAATTCACAATCACTAGGATATTGTTTATATAAGTTTTCATTTTTGTTTATTTTATAATAAACAGGCACATTTCAAATATTGCCCATTTAAATAGGTATATTAAGTATAATATTTCCAAGGACTTCTTCTGTTATATTCATGACCTTATATATAATTTTTCAATATTTGCTATTCATTTGTTGCTGTTGAATTATTAACATCAATATTTGCTAGATGAAAAAAGGGTCAAGATAAACAAGGTTTCAATGGCTTGCTTCCTTACATTGCAATATTTTTTTCAAGTTATCTCTGTATTCACTGAAGCTGCCCTTTGTCTTAAATTAACAAAGAACACCTAAATCTAAGCGTTATCTGAAGAACATACTTATAATATGTTGTAAAACGTGGTAAATGTACACACATAATCCGTCTCAGTATAAAATATTTATTACCTGTGGCGCTATCTCTGGAGAGTGATTCCAGTTCGGTTTGTACTTCTCCTGGCGGATAATCACTATATTAAGGATCGTCGACGGCAGACATTTAATGTGTTACACTGTCACTCCGCCCTAACACTAAGGCTCATTATTCCATCCGCTCCTAATTAAACAAAAATAACATACAGAAGTGCTTCATTAATCATTTTATTGTAGATACAAGAACACCGTCAAACATAGGGCCAGCTCATTTCAAATTGTAGTGCTTTTCTTACAAATTTACAAAAATAAATTGGCTTTGTTAAGATATAAAGGTATTGGATATTGAATAGAAGAACAGAAAATGTCAAAATCGTTAATTAAATAAAGTTTCCATATATTGTTCTTTTCAACAAGATTTATGTTTGAATGAACCTGAGCCTATTTATAGAATATTACAGATGTTCATTCTGATTTTGTATTAAACATGAAATACTTTGATCAAAACATTAGAGATAAATCGAAAAATAGTATCTTCCAAAAACTAAAGAAAGGTTTTTAGAATTTATCAACATCCCGTATTCGAGATACACCGTTTGAGGCGACTTACTGTTGTAAATACTTGAGTCCCAGAATTCATCAGTTAAATCTTATTATTTAACTTATTGAATTTCTCAGGTTCACTCTGGTTTTCAGGTTTGTGTAAAAGCTTAGCCTATGTACGGCTAGTCTGAATTTTTTTAATTTACGTCCTCCAACGTTAAGTCATATCGGACGATGAATGAAATGGGTGAAATGATGCTCAAATGAGCCCAGGGTCCAAGGAGCTTAGAGTTACCCGACATTTGTCTTTCAAGATAAGGGAAAACCTCGGACAAAGCCTTATCCAGGTAACTCACCCTGACCGAGATTCGAACTCGGGACCTCTTGAACGTGTAGTCTGAAAAATGATTAGTTTTCATTAATTAAATTTAAAAATAAAGATCATGTTTTTCCAGTATTATCAGAGTGCTAAAAGTACCGTTAGAACATTGTTGCGGTGTTTAATTTCACTTAGGTCCACCAGTACAGCAATCATTACTTGGAGCATAATTATTTAGTCATTGTATTTCTATTATGCATATATATATATACAAAAACGTTATTCTATTATATAATAGGTTTCATTCTCAGTAAATTTCAACAAATTGTATCGAGGCATTGTTTCGATGGGCGCGGCCAAGGCGTGCAAGGAGACAGACAGTTCAACGCGGAGATAAAAGCTTGCCGAAATTGCGAAAGAAGGATTGATTGATTGATTGATTGACGGATTGATTGATTGATTGATTGATTGATTGATTGATTAATTGATTGATTGATTGATTGATTGATTGATTGATTGATTGATTGATTGATTGATTGATTGATTGATTGATTGATTGATTGATTGATTGATTGATTGATTGATTTGAGTTGAGGGCGCTAAACTGCAAGGTCATTAGCGCCTCAACAGAAACGATGGTACAAAAGGCAGCGGGACTTATCAATAAAAACGATTGTAAAAGTAAGGGGGTAAAACAGCGCGCTAAAAGGTTAAAATCACGGTAATGGTCGCACAGCCTCAAGTGAACAACTCACGGAGCATCAAAGAGGCGTGGTAGATAATGGAGTGGAGTGTACTTAGTGCCAGTATTACCTCACTCTATAACTAAAATCTAAATATGCAGTACGAAAGGTATCTGCGATAGGAACTTAAAAACCTTTTGGACAACTTGGGAGTCATACGCCAGTACTGCTGCAAGACGGTCCGGCAGGTTCAGGGTGGCACGAAGGGGTCCTAGGGAAGCACACTCCAACAGTGTATGACGGACTGACAGACCGTCCCCACATAACGGGCAAACTGGTGGCGGTACCCGCTTTAAAATGTATGCGTGTGTAAAAGCGCAGTGTCCAATGCGTAGCCGGGCCATTAGCACTTCTTCGCGACGATAAGAACGCTGTGAGGTCCTCCAAGGAGACGGAGTTTCCTTTACCTCTCGTAGTTTGTTACAACGAAGAGTCTGCCAGTCCTCGTGCCACCGCGAAAGCACTTCTCTCCGAATAACTAGCCTGAAGTCTTTAGAGGTGGCGTAAGCAGCACGGATTTGGGGAGCTGTGGTTGCCGCCTTTGCCGGTAGATCCGCCTGCTCGCTGCCAGGCAAGCCAAAGTGCCCAGGAATCCAAGCACAAACAACGCTAACGCCAGAGGTGCTGAGAGCGCGAATGGTGTCCTGGACACGCTGTACAATTGGATGATAGTTGTAAAACTCATGCAAACACTGTCGGGCACTTAGGGAGTCACTCAGAATCAGGCAGTCACCCAGGTTGCGGCGGCGGACGTGCAATAGGGCCCGGTAGATAGCATAGAGCTCCGCACTGAAAACGGAAGTGCTACTAGGTAGACCGAAGGTGTACGTGGCGTTTCCGCAGACAAATGCGCTTCCAACACCATGGGTACTCTTGGAGCCGTCAGTGTAGATTGAAATCCGGTCATCATAGCCGGAAAGAAACTCTAAAAAGCAGGAGCGGATAACGGACGTCGGCAGCAGAGATTTCCGAAATTCCAACATCCCAAGATCGACGGCGGAGGACGAAAGGAGCCAAGGAGGATAAAGCCTCTCCCCCTTAGGAAAGAGGCGAGGCAGTTGCAGAGCATGCTGCCGCAGAAACTCCCGGAAACGTAAACTAGCACGCTTGGGGTTATCCAGGCTATGCGTATAACGTTGATCCAGCGCTGTGTCGAAAAAGGAAGCGAACGTGGGGTGCGTAGGCACACACCTTAGCCCACAGCCATAACTCCCTAGCAGGACTGCTCGTCTACAGGAAAGGGGAGGTTCTCCTGCTTCGGCATAAAGGCTAACGACCGGGTTAGTTGGGAAGACACCGGTAGCCAGATGGATGCCCCGGTTATGGACGACGTCCAAGGATTTCAACACAGATGGACGGCGGATGAGTAAAACACAGAGCCATAATCCATTTTGGATCTTACCAATGTGCGAAATAGACGAAGCAAAGTTGTCCGATCCGCTCCCCAGGAAGTGCCACACAGTACCCGCAAGATGTTCAGCTATCGGACACATCGCGCCTTCAGGTGTAGAATATGCGACGACCAGCTAAGTTTCCTGTCGAACGTCAGGCCCAAAAAGGTGGTCGCATCGGCAAAAGGAAGAATGGTTAGCCCCAATCGGAGCAAAGGTGGTAACCGTCTGCGGCGACGCCAGACCTTCACGCAGAGGGACTTTTCTGTGGAAAAACGGCAGCCGGTTTGGCGGCTCCATGCAAAAAGATTGTCCAAACATTGTTGCAGTCTGCGTTCCAAAATAGGCGTGCGCCGGGATGTGCAGTAGACGGCGAAGTTGTCTACGAAAAGACAGGAAGAAACTCCGGAAGGAATGCAGGGTGCAATGGAATTGATGGCGAGAGCGAAGAGGGTAACGCTTAAGACCGATCCCTGTGGCTCGCCAAAGAGATCCGAAGACACCGATCCGACCCTTACACGGAAAACGCGGTCCTTCAGGAACTCTCTGATGAAAATTGGTAGGCGCCCACGCAGGTTACAGGCGTGCTGGGAGCAAAGAATGCCTGCTCTCCAACATGTATCGTAGGCCTTCTCGAGGTCGAAGAAGGTCCCGACGGTTTGGCTGCACTCAAGAAAGCCGTTCAATATTTGCGTCGACAGAGACACGAGATGATCGATATTCGAACGCCGTCTACGGAAACCACACTGGGTATTGGTCAAGATGTCGTGAGTTTCTAGCCACCATACCAACTGTCCATTAATCATGCGTTCTATTACCTTGCAAATGCAACTGGTAAGGGAAATGGGACGGTAGCTGGAGGGAAGATAACGGCCCTTGCCAGGCTTCAGTAACGGTAAAACAGTGGCCTCCCGCCACATAACGGGGAAAGTGGTGTCAGCCCAAACACGATTGTAGATATGGAGCAGGAAGGCCTTTCCTTCAGGAGAGAGCTGTTGCAACATGTGCATGTGAACGCCATCTGGCCCTGGTGCCGAAAATCGAGAAGATGACAGGACATGGTCTAGCTCCGTCATGGTGAAAAGGCGATTGTAATCCTGTAGATTGGCAGAACGAAAGGAAAATCCTTGGGATTCCATCTGAGCCTTCATATCAAGGAAGTCGGGCAGATAGTTATCGGAGCTGGACACTTGAGCAAAATACGGTCTAGGGTGTTAGACACATCGAAGATATCCAGGACAACTCCGGCAGCGGTCTTAGGACCGGCGATTGGCGTGTGGGCCGGTTTTCCGGCAGCTCGCCGTAGCTTATCCCATGTCACAGAAGAAGAGGTATGTTGGGTAAAGGAGGAAACAAACTTTCTCCAGGAGGCCGTTTTACTTTCCTTTATGATCTGCCGAGCCTGGGCACGCATTTTCTTGTACGCTACCAGGTTATCCAGTGTTGGGTGATGCTGGAAAATTCTTAGGGCACTCTGCGGGAGCGGATAGCACGGCGACAGTCATCGGTCCACCACGATAGGGCAATCTTCGGGATGGCGCTGACGACCGAGGAATGGGGGGCTCAGCGGCGGAGAGAATGATCGTTGTAAGATGGTCCACCAGTGCATTCACAGAGTTAGTTTCATGATAAGTGAATACAGCCAACTGAGAGAATAGGTGCCAGTTGGCGTGATCGAAGCGCCATCTAGGGATATATGTGGAATTGGTGTTAGGGAGGAAAAGATCTAAAGCACAGGGGAAGTGATCCCTACTGTATGCATCAGAAAGGACAGACCATCGGAAGGAAACTGCCAAGGGCGCAGAACAGACAGCCAAATCAAGGTGTGACAAGCTGTGGTGGGCGTCAGAAAGAAAGGTAGGCGCTCCGGTGTTCAGGACTGTGAGGTTATGGGTATCGAAGTAATCGGCTATTAGTTGGCCTTTCGCGCACGCTCTGCGAGAGCCCCAGAGTGGGTGATGGGCATTGACGTCTCCAACCAGCAGAAAAGGAGGGGGTAACTGGGAGACTAGATCCTGAATATCACTGAGCGAGAGGTCGTCAGACGGAGGCAGATAGATATTGCAAATGGTGAATTTGATGGAGGGCAGGGTAAGACGGACAGCCACAGACTGAATATCAGACTGTAACGAAACCGGTTCGATGAAGAGATCATTCCGGAGGAGTAGCACAGTGCTCCCGTGGGCAGGAACCCCTTCGTCTTGCAAACGGTCACAGCCTAGTACAGAGTACCGCCTGATCTGAAAAGAGTCCTGTGGACGGAGTTTCGTTTCCTGAAGACACACTACCATAGGCGCATATTCCTGGAGTAGAAGTTCTAGCTCCGGTCGATGGCTGCGAAGTCCACGTAGATTCCAGTGTAGGATATCCGCGGTTAAATGCACTGGGAGAGATCGTGACCAATTAACGCCACTAGGTCGAGGATAGCGGTGGCCGGATCAACTTGCCATTTTTCTTAGGTGTCGGGCTAACACCTTTCGCGGCAGGTTGCTCTTGTCTTTTTTTAACAGCTGCCCGAGCAATGGCAGCTGAATCCTCCTGGTCCATTTCCTCCTCTTGGGGTGGCCCCTTTCCTACAGAAAACCGAGGTTCGAGGAGCTCGAAACGGTTGGAAACCGAGAGCGGCGAAGATGGGCAATGCCGATCTGAGTCCCTCTCAGAGGAATATTCGGACGATCCCCGAGAAGACACCCGTGGATCACGGGGAACCTTGGATTCTTTAGGAGTGGAGGGTAATTTCTTCCGGGACGGCCACCTCGCGGATCAGATGCATCAGTTTGGACTCCTATCGACACACGAGAGGGAGAACTAGAGCACATTTGCACAACGGCCTCTTATTTCGGAACAGGCTGTCGAACTGCTGCAGAATAGTTTAGGGTAGTAACAGGATGTAGCTCATTGTAACGTTTCCGTGCCTCAGGAAAGGTCAGGTGTTCTTTTACACGAAGCTCTTGGATGGCCTTTTCTTCCACAAAACGAGGACAATCGCGGGACGTCGATAGGTGCGTACCGCCACAGTTGACACAGGTGGGGTCCTGAGCACACTGGTAGCCATCGTGAGCGTCGCGGCCGCAGCAGAAGCAAACTGGCGAGCTTGTACACCGTTGCTACGTGTGCCCGAACCTCTGGCAGCGGTAACAACGCATGGGGCTAGGAATTTAAGGACGTACTGAGGCGCGTTCGTAACCACACAAGATGAATGTTGGGAGGATGGTACGTTCAAACGTCAGGAAGACCGTTCGTAATGGAAACGGCTGTTTGTCCTTCTTTCCCATCAACCTGAAAGCTGCAATCGCCCCTTGGTCTGATAGACAGTTCACAATTTCTTCTGTGGAGAGATCGTCGAGGCTGGCAGTAGTGACAACTCCGCGACAACTGTTCAGGGTCTTGTGTTTTTCCACCTTTACAGGGTAGGTGCCCAGCAGACTGGTTTTCTACAATATCTCGGCCTGGGTGTCTTTGGCTATCTCAATTAGCAGGCTGCCGTCCCTTCACCGTGTTGCATTTTTCACTGGATCACAGATCTTATCCAGTTCTCTTTGGATATAAAAAGGGCTCAAGAGTTTCATATTCTTGCTGTCACTATTTAACTTCATTACATAAAAACGTGGTGTTGATATAGAGGAGCGCAGAGGAGTCATGATTATAGGTCCCCCTTCCGGAACCGTCGGCGTCAGCCTGCCATCCGGGGGATAAAAAAGAAAGACACCTAAATCTTCCGGTCTGCGCCGGCCCGTGGTACCCACCTGAGGCCCGATCTCAGAGAATACTTCAGAGGAGTTACCCTCCGACTATCACTACTTACCGGCGTACGACACTTTCACCATAGGCAACCCCGGCTTTATGCCCCTACCACTGGGATAACCACCAGTGGCTCCCCACTTTAGGCCACGCAGTCTCAACGGAGCCCGCGTGGATTCAGTGGACTTGTGGTTGTTTACACCGGGCCCCAAGCAGCGGTAACACGTCGAGTCCCATCGTGCACCCCGGCGGCACACGGCCGCTGAGATATCCGGGGAGACTCGGCCCCTTGGGAGCTACGTGGGTGTACGTGGCTATGGAACGGCTCCGCACCTAGTGCCACACAAAAGGGGTAGTGAGGAGGGTCCACTCAACCTTCATGATTGAGACCTCCGTATAGCACACAAGTTGAAAGCTGCGCCGAAACCGTGGGACAGGAACCACGGAGACAGGAAAGATCCCTGTTGGGGAGACAGGAGTTTGTAAACCTAAACACTTAAGGCCTACAATATAATAATAAACCTAGAATGGGAAGAAACTTAGAACTATGGGCGTATAACGTGGCATATCCAAGATGGGGTGAGAGGGTGACGATGGGGATGTTGATTGGCTAGGTTAACCCGGGGTCGCCACACCCGTACTCACAGAACGTGAGCCCCTGGGGGGAGAGAGAAAGAAGGAGACGGATATATGTCTCGAAAGTTCGTCTCTTTCTGGTGCTGTTTTGATTGTTACAGAACATTCCACTAATTTCTAAAACAATGAGTGGAGGTATAAAAGAAGGCGCGGCCAGTTTGTCAGGGTACAGTCGTTATTTAAGTCGATAATTGTGTGATTTGTAGGTGAACTCTTTCGTTTGTGGTCGTGTGGCAGACAACCTTGAAGACTTTGTTTGTGTATGTTGAGTAATTAAATTTCTCAGAGCTATACAAGTGTCTTTCTACGGAAATGGGGAGCATTTTGAATTACTGCAAGCTGGACTTCTGATTCTATAAAACCCCAAAAGCACAATATTTTCGTTTTATTTTATGCTTATATTATTTAAATAAATGTATTAATTTATATTCATTTTAAATTAAGTTTCATTTTAATTTATTTTATAATTCAGTAGGTAGAATTCTGATATTACCCATTAAATGTGTATATATTACAATATAATATTTCCAACGCTTTCCTCTCAAACTTGAGGTACATTAGTACTGCTTATCATGTCTGCTTACAAACAAAAATTGCGTTAAAATCCTTGACACAAATGAAATGCCTAAGAAGCACACATTTTCAAGTGCATTGATCATTGTAGATATCAGTCCCAACAGAGTTCCAATATAACTTTTCAATGTCTCCTGGATGGAAAGACGGTCAAAAGAAACATACTTTCAAAGACTTCCTTTCTTACACTGTATTTTTTATCGCTGTATTCACTGAAGCTGCTCTTTGTTTTGAAGCAACAAAGAACAATTAAATCAAAGCGTTATGTGAAGTACATACTTATAAAATGTTGTAAAACTTGGTAACTAAATACACATAATATGTCACAGTATAAGATATTATCTGTGGCCCTATCTCTGGACAGCTATTCCACTTCGGTTACTAATTCTCCTGGCGGACAATCACTATAACGATAAAAAAATCGGGCCAGCTCACTTTAAATTGTTGTTCTTTACTTACAAATTTACAAGAATAAATTAGCTTTGTTAGCTTTGTTAAGATATAAAGGTACTGGATATTGAATAGAAGAACAGAAAATTTCAAAATCGTTAGCTAAATAAAGTTGGCATATATTGTGCTTTTAACAAGTTTTGGCTTTGAATGAATCTGAGCCTATTTATAGAATATTACAGTTGTACATTCTGTTTTGATATTAAACATTAAATACCTTGATCAAAACATTAGAGATAAATAGAAAAATAATATCTTCCAAAAATAAGGAAATGTTTTGAGAATTTATCAACATCTCGTATTGGAGATGCACCGTTTGTGGCGACTTACTAATATAAATACTTGAGTCCCAGACTTCATCATTTAACTCTTGTTATTTAACATATTGAATTTTTGAGGTTGACTCTATCTGTGGAAGGAAGGAAGGAAGGAAGGCGGGAAAGAGAGGAGGAGGGCAAGAGGGCAGGAAGGAAGGCAGGAGGGCAGGAAGGAAGGAACGAGGGAAGGAGGAGGGAGGGAAGGAAGGAAGGAAGGAAGGAAGAGAGGATGGGAGGAAGGAAGTGAGGGAGGAAGTGAGGGAGGGAGGGAGGGAGGGAGGGAGGAAGGAAGGGATGGAGGAAGGAAGGGAGGGAGGAAGGAAGGAAGGAAGGGAGGAAGGGAGGGAGGAAGGAAGGGAGGAAGGAAGGAAGGGAGGAAGGAAGGAAGGAGGGAGGAAGGGAGAAAGGGAGGGAGGGAGTGAGGGAAGGAGGGAGGGAGGGAGGGAAGAAGGGAAGGAAGGAAGGAGTAATGTTAAGTGAAGCAGCTTGTCCTTTGAAGACCACCATGACAGAATGGTCGAAACGTTAGTTTTATCTAACATGACAGAGACTGGATAGCCAAGATATTAAACGTTGTGTAGTGTGTTCTGTCCAGCAGTTCGTCCTTTGAAGATGACCACGACAAGATGGTCGAAACGTTTAGTTTGTCTATGGAGACACAAGCTAGATAGCCAAGATATTAAACGTTGTATAGTGTATTCTGTCCAGCAGCTTGTCCTTGGAAGACGACCACAACAAGGTGGTGGAAACGTTAGTTTTATCTATTATGATAAAAACTGGAGAGTCAAGATATGAAATGTGGTGTGGTGTGTTCTTTTAAGCAGCTTGTCCTTGAGAATGACCACGACAGGATGCTCGAAACGTTAGTTTAATCTAACATGACAAAATTTAATTGCCAAATGCTAAACGTTGTGTCGGTCTTGGAGGTCAACAGAATTTCAACAGCTTAATATAATAACGTTTATTTACTTCATTCATGGCATCAGCAACAAAGTATTTTTATAAACATTGATTCTGTCTTTTTAATGTGGCATGTTGTATATTTGTTTCTCATTTCCTTGTTAGCAATAAGTAATAAGTAGGGATGATTGCGTTTTCAAAAATCCGATATTGTACGAAATGCTCATATACGCCGGAATATTAATACTTTAAATTTTCACGAGCTGTAAATCATTGGATTTGGATAACATAGGAAGTTGGTGCTTACAGCCAAGCCAGTAGAGTAACAGAAGACTGTGCCGTCTTCTACTGTCTTGGCGGGAAGTACGAACTTCCTATGTTAACCAAATCCAGAGATTTAGAGCTCCTGAAACAACGGGACTACCATTCTTATCGTCCTTATAAAATATGGAACACTGCTAATTTTTGTGTTTCAAGCTTCCAAATTTTGTCAGAGAAGTAAACATTTTCTTTAGAAATAGGAGAACTTCGATTCAAACATGTAATGTTCGGAAATACGGATAATGTATACGTTGGAATTTAACGGTTAGGGAAGAGATTTAAATTTGGCTGATAGCGCTTATAACATTACTTTAATAGTGTAAATTACTCTGTATATTTACATGATTATTATCTTTTTGGAACGCTTAATTTTTCAGTATTTTTATTAGAAACATTTTCGAAACGTTTCGGTTGGGACAATGTTGAAGAAACCGAAGATGTTTTTGCCACACTTCTTTGATATTTTGAGAAACCTTATTTTATTGATACCTACTCGGGTTTAGCTTTTCAGTTGCGCCATTAAATGACTTTGTATACTAACATTCTGAGAGGAAATGTGAAGATGATATAAACTGCTGTAGTTACAACGTATAAGTGCAAAATATTTCTTTACAGTACCCTGACTATTTTTCAAACACAAATGGAACATGGTGAAACACGTTTAATGATCTTCGTAACAAAAGTTCGAGCATTCGTGTGGAAGCAGGTCAGAAAAATTTATCCTAATATTTATGTTATATAAACCAGTTAAGCACTTCAGTTATTAGATTGCTGATTTTGATGTAGGTTCAAAGGCGATATGAGAATACACTAGGTTTCAGCCGTTAGTCAAACTATTTGTTGCTGTTGAGACTTCCGGCAGGACACTTCGATTGCACTGCTACTGAGGATGTCTGCTGCAGCCGCAGACGAAACGTCTGGGAACATGAAGTAGACCGCGGTGCACAAGCCCGGCTAATACTTTATATTATACTGACAAAGGCCGTGAAAACTTACGAATTTTTATTAAAATTCTCTTTTTTACTGAGTTGGCCACAAAAGGCCTATATGAGTTGATAAATCAGCAAAGAATATTTCGATGAAATATATTACCTCTCCTTTTTATTATATATGGCAGAGAAGGAAAAAATATAAAATAAATTTAAAGTTTCAAAAAAGTTCCAGGCATTTGAAAACACAAACCAGTACAAAGGAATAGTGTGGAAACTGATCATATTTTTTTGCAAAAAAAGAAATAATGATACGATTAGTAAGGTTAGGTAGTTGAAATGCTGTGCACACATGTATGTATGTATGTATGTATGTATGTATGTATGTATGTATGTATGTATGTATGTATGTATGTATGTATGTATGTATGTATGTATGTATGTATGTATGTATGTATGTATGTATGTATGTATGTATGTATGTATGTATGTATGTATGTATGTATGTATGTATGTATGTATGTATGTATGTATGTATGTATGTATGTATGTATGTATGTATGTATGTATGTATGTATGTATGTATGTATGTATGTATGTATGTATGTATGTATGTATGTATGTATGTATGTATGTATGTATGTATGTATGTATGTATGTATGTATGTATGTATGTATGTATGTATGTATGTATGTATGTATGTATGTATGTATGTATGTATGTATGTATGTATGTATGTATGTATGTATGTATGTATGTATGTATGTATGTATGTATGTATGTATGTATGTATGTATGTATGTATGTATGTATGTATGTATGTATGTATGTATGTATGTATGTATGTATGTATGTATGTATGTATGTATGTATGTATGTATGTATGTATGTATGTATGTATGTATGTATGTATGTATGTATGTATGTATGTATGTATGTATGTATGTATGTATGTATGTATGTATGTATGTATGTATGTATGTATGTATGTATGTATGTATGTATGTATGTATGTATGTATGTATGTATGTATGTATGTATGTATGTATGTATGTATGTATGTATGTATGTATGTATGTATGTATGTATGTATGTATGTATGTATGTATGTATGTATGTATGTATGTATGTATGTATGTATGTATGTATGTATGTATGTATGTATGTATGTATGTATGTATGTATGTATGTATGTATGTATGTATGTATGTATGTATGTATGTATGTATGTATGTATGTATGTATGTATGTATGTATGTATGTATGTATGTATGTATGTATTTTTTTTTCTTTATTGATAACAATCAGCATGCCCCACTACATAGTAGTATTACATGCATTACATTACATTTTTCCAACATTTGATTTTACAAATTGTACATATTTACATGTTAATATTACATTAGATCTTTTAGCAGTTGATTTCACAAGTTATACATATTTACATATCTTTATAGGTTAATTGAATTTATGTATTTACAGAATGCTTTTATGTGGTGTTTTACAAGACTCTCGTTGGTTACTGGCCACTTGCTTCCATTTAGAGTTACATCTTGAATTAGCTTGGCTCTTTGTTGACTTTTGTCTACACATTCGTATATTAAATGGTTTACGGTTTGTTGGGAGCTGTTACATGTACATTTTGGATCGTCTACTATATGGAATCGGTGTAAGTAAGCTTTGGTTTTTCCGTGGCCGGAAGTTATTGCTGTGAAAATTGGTGTTAAAGGAAGCTTTCTCTTCAGCCTATCTTTTATTGTTGGAAAAAATAACTTGCTGAGTGCCCCCTTGTCCGTGGCATTCCACCTATTCTGCCAGACCTGATGTCCTGTTTCTTGTATTTCAGAAATAATTACAGATTTAGGTATCAAACTGTAACTATTGGGCAGATCTCCGTCCAGAGCAGCGGATTTCGCTAGTTTGTCTGCTAACTCATTTCCACATATACCTACATGGGCTTTAACCCAACTGAAGTGTATTCTCCATTTTAGTCTTTGTAAGGTATTACATATATTAAGGGTTTTCTCTGCTATGGAGTTATGTTTATTATTATTCCGCAGAATGGCTAGAGTTACTGTACTGTCTGTATATATCGCTACAGTCTTCTCTTCCTCCGGTGTGTTGTTAAAGTTTTGAAGTTCTTGTAGCGCTTTAAATATGGCCAGTTGTTCTGCCTGATTATTAGTACATCTTCTGTCTAGCTTGTATTTTATCTCTCGAATTGAAGTCCCTTGTTTGAATATTACAACTGCTGCACCCACTTGCTCTCCTATTTTGCTTCCATCCGTGTATATTTTGAATATAGAGTCTTCATCATCAGCTTCTTTAACTTCAGGTACTTCTGCAGGGTGGTTCCAGTCGCTGGGGGGCAAGGGTGCATCATAGTCTTGTTTATTTTGCAAGAAGTTGTACAGTTTGACTTTCCCTTCAATCGTGATATCAATGGGTTGGATGCCAGCAATGACACAAGATGCGTCAAATGAAATTGTCCTGTATGCCTTCGTGATTTTTATGTTAAACAACCTTTGGATTCTCTGAATTTTTCTCAGATTCTTCGGGTTGTTTAATGCAGATGCCCATAAGGGTACTCCATACGTCAGTACAGGTTCTATAGCTCCTCTGTATATTGTTTCTAGTGCTTTGCTTCCAAGTCCCCAGGTTAGTTTTGCTGATTTAGATAAAGTGAGAATTAGGCTTATAGCTTTATCATGCACTTGGTCAATATGATAATCAAACTTGAACTGTTTGTCGATATGAACGCCTAAGTATTTCATGATGTCTACTTGTTCTATAATTAAGTTATTAAGATAGATGTTTATCTTCTCGTTTGCAGCTTGTTTCTTTCTTGATATCACTAATACTTTTGATTTAGCGTCATTGAAAGTAATTTTATTTTCTCTTGCCCAATATTCAATTTTCTTCAAGTCATGATTTGCAAAGTTTTCTACGTCTAATATGCTCATTCCTTTCGTCATGAGAAGTAGGTCGTCGGCAAAAGCGATTAATTCAGTTCGTTTTGTATAGACTAAGTTGAGCAGGGAGTTGTACAAAATATTCCAGTAGCCGGGTCCGCAGCATGAACCTTGTGGGCAGCCCCTTTTGGCTTCTTTCTCAGTGCTAAATTCATTTGTGCTTAGACTTGTTGTCCTGTTTTTGAAATAGCTCTGAGATAACTGGTATAAATTTCTTGGGCATTTCAGTTCTCTTAAGTTATTTAATATGCTGGGCCACCAGGCAGCGTCAAAAGCTCCTTTTACGTCAAGACTTATGAGAGCAATATATCCGTAAGTATTCAAGTTGTTCTCAATGAAAGTTTTCATAGACATAAGTGCGTCTACCGTGCTTTTCTGGGCCCTAAATCCAAACTGTCTATCATTCATAAGATTTCTGGTGTTGATGTGATGCTGAATCCTATTCATCATAATTTTTTCTAAAATTTTCCCATTTATATTTATCAAGCTGATAGGTCTGTATTTCGTTACGCTTGGGCTATCTTCTTTACCCGGCTTGATTACCGGAACTATTACTGCACGCTTCCATCTTTCTGGAAATTGACCGCTATTGAGGCACTTGTTGTATAAGGCTGTGAAGAAAATTGGGAATCTCTTGAAAACCTGAAGCAGGATATCACTAGTTATTCCATCCTCTCCTGGTGATTTTCTTGGGTCGAAGTTTCTCAATGCTGACAATATTTCTATAGTCGTGAATTCCATATCGTTTGGTGTATCAATTGGTTCCGTTGCCCGTCGTCTTAGTTCTCTTTGTCGCTGAGTATCATCCTGTTCACTGTCATCCGGGATAAACTTGTCTAGCATGTACTGAATTGTACTTAGAGTGTCTTCGGTATAAGTTCCGTCTTCTTTCTGTAGTGTAGTAAGAGAGATCTGATTTCTAGTTTTCCCAGCCGCAATTTTGTAAACAACTGACCATGGATTATTTCCGTCAGTGGCACTACAAAATTCCTTCCAAGATCTTAGCTTTTCGGTGTTCAATTTTGCCCTATACTCTTGGTTGCCTTTCCAATATTGCATTTTTCTTTCGTGTCTTAGCTGCTCATTGTTCATGGTTCTTTGATAGCGTCGTCTTAATGCGTTCGCCCTTTTTCTTAATATTGTAAGCTCGGCCGTCCACCATGGAACAGATTTACCTCTAAACTCCTTTTTCCTGCACCTACCCACTCCAAATGCACCTCTGCATGCTTCCTTCAGGGAAGAGTG
The DNA here is from genome assembly GCA_030765055.1 of Mantis religiosa. NCBI lineage: Eukaryota > Metazoa > Arthropoda > Insecta > Mantodea > Mantidae > Mantis > Mantis religiosa. The sequence goes on along the minus strand of JAUKNK010000237.1, from coordinate 4,751,833 downwards.
GAATATTTCGGTTAGATGATCAGCGTTCAAATTACTGTTAACTTTTTGGGCGAGTTCCTGGTCCAAGTTATCGCTACTACTCTTGCAATTAAAATTTGAGGTCAAGTTTGTTGCCAACAGGTTTATGAATTTGTTATATTTCTCTACTTTTGTTATGTATCTTATGGCTTGAAACTTCCATGTGGGATTTTGTGATTTATTTCCTATTTTGAATGAAATTATTTTGTGATCCGAGCAGCTCTCTTCTTCTCCTACGTTCCAACAGGTTATGTCACGGAGAAGTCTATTGTTGACTAATGTCAAGTCAATCCAGCTCCTTCCATTTGGTGATTCAAAAGTTGACACTCCTGTATTTTCGTTGACGATATGTAAGTCGTTTATGGTGATGAATCCTTCCAGTGTTTTCCCACGTTCATTTGTGAGCACGTCGTACCACAGTTTACTTCTGGAGTTGCTATCTGCTAGTATCATTAACTTTTGGTTTCTAGAGTATCTTAATATGTTTTCTATTTTCCTAATATCATATTCTATATCGGTCAATCCATCAAAATACATACTTGCTGCAAATAATGTTTCGTTTCTATGTGTTATCTGAATGACCACACAATCTCCATCCGAAATTTGACTGAGAGTAGTAACATCAATAACGCTGTTATTGATTAATATTACTGCTCTTTTAACCTGATTTCCGGCTGTAAATATTCGGAACGTTGAAGGTATGGAGGCTGGTTTATTATTAATTATAAAGGGTTCTTGTATGAATGCTATATCAATGTTTCTTTCTATCATCAGCTGCACTAAATTACTAGTCGCTATTCTTGAGTGTTGCAAATTGACTTGATAACATCGTAGGCCAAAATGGTCCATGCTAGTAGTCAGTGTTTTGTTGCTGTTGCTTCAGCGCTGCTTGGTAGCAGGGACAGTTGGGATCTAGTGCAGAGTGATTTTCGTTTATGGACGTATCTTTATTGTATTTCTTATAGTTCATACAATTAATGCATTTGAAATTATCCTTGTTAGATTTGCACTCTTTTATTGTGTGGGTTTCCGCGCAATTTGGGCAAGTCTGTTGACCTTTGCAGTCTATAGCACGATGCCTATATTTACAGCATTTAAAACATCGGCTCACTTTGATATAATCATCCCAACTACACATGCTCCATCCTAGTTTCAATTTCCTACCAAGGATCTCTCTCCTTGCAGCAGAAGGAACTTCAACGACAATATTTTTGTTCTTCCGTCTATCCTCAAATCCAAATTTAATTTGAATCTCATTTTCAAATTTTTCCAGGCCCTTATTTTGTGTAGTTAACGCCTGAGCCGCATTCTCCAACGTGATTTCTTCTGGAGTGTTGAAGATTATTATTCGCGGGTTTCTTTTCTTTGAAACAGTCGCATCTAACTCTCCTCCACATCTATCATTAATGTTAGTGCATATTATTTCTGCTTCTTCTTTTTTATTGGATTCGATCAGAAGATGGCCGTTTCTTAGTGCTCTAAGAGAATTAACACCGACCCTCATTTCCACAGGATTCACATTCGCCTTCAGCAAGGTTTTCATGTATTCTGAGCTTTGTTTATTCTTACTTTTAACTATTACTTTGTAGGACTTTGGTTCAGATAAACCATTAGCTCCGCCCACTACTGCCGCGTAAATCCTCCCACGAGTTGTAGGTGTCTCCTGTGAATTTTCATTGCGATTCCCAAGCCGACCAACAGATGGCTCACCAAATGCCATATAAGAAGTTCTTCTATTGTTTCCTCCGGGAATATTCTTAGCTTGTGCCCTTGTCAACTCATCTTGTAGGTTTGTATGTATGTATGTATGTATGT